>JAVJIF010001694.1:0-467462 GCA_038442645.1 Agave tequilana
TGTTAACAAGTTGTCATCGTCTGTGATAGGAGATAAAAATCCCTTTAGAGGTTTGGTTAAAAAAAGTTGCTCAGGATTATGATTCACTACAGGTATTTGGGCGTCCGCCTACTATCATGTCAAGGAAGACAAATTGGACCCAAAGCGAGGAAAGATATATTCGTACGATTCAAGAAAAGTGTAAAAGGCTACACGATTTGAGATCAAAGGACAAGAAGTTTATCTTAAGCAGAGATGTCAGATTTGACGAGGCTTCAATGATAAAGCCTGGAGACTCTCAGCAAATGGAGAGTAAGAAGACCAAGGGATATTACAGCAGGTGAAGAGTGATGCTACTTCACCATCTCTAGAAAGATCAGCGTCATTTGAGACCATACCCATAGTGACACAGGGTGGCAGTCATAAAGCCGATTAGGATGCTGATGATAATGAGGATTAAAGACAGGCTATGGGTGATGTTCAAGAATCTATTGCAGTTGAAAAAACTTAGAGAAAAGCCCAGTTTGCTTACTACTAACATGATAGTGGCCTATGTTCTCCAAGTCACTGAGGAGACGATCCCGTCTACATATAAGAAAGCTGAAATCAGTTCAGAGTTCAAGATGTGAAAGGATGCCATAATGGAAGGGATGAGTTCTCTACACAAGAACGACACTTGGAACTGTCAGAGTTGCCCAAGAGAAAGAAAGCGATCGGCTGTAAGTGGGTATTTTAAACATGGATATCTAAATGGATACTGTACGCTACGAAGCCTGGTTGGTAGTTAAAGGTTGTGTGCAGTGAGAAGGTATTGACTACAATAAGAAATTCTCACCCGTTGTGAAGCACTCGTCTATTCTGATTTTGCTAGCACTGGTGGCACAATATGAGTTGGAGCTTGATCAGCTTGATATGAAGACCACCTTTCTCAATGGCGATCTTGAAGAAGAGATTTACATGTCTCAGCTGACGGTTTAAAACTGCAAGAAAGGAAATATGGTATGCAAGCTAAAGACATCGCTTTATGGATTAAAGCATCACCAAGGCAGTGGTACAATATTTCAACAGCTTCATAAGAGGCAAGAAGTACACACGAAGCCATTACGACCCATTGTGTGCTTTACAATAAGCTACCTGATGAAGAGTACATTTATCTACTATTATATGTGGATGATATTCTCATCACCTCCAAGAGCAGATCTGCAATTGATAAATTGAATAAGGACTCATTTTTGAATTTGAGATGAAGGATCTTGGTGAAGCGAAGAAGGTGCTAGGCATGGAGATTGAGCGAGATCGAAAGGGTGGTAAGGTTAGCTTGATGTAAAAGGGGTATTTGAAGAAGATACTTCAGAATTTCAACATCAGCGGCGACACGAAGTCTGTAAGTACATCATTGGCTCCTTATTTAAGTTAAAAAGCTGATATAGCTCCAACTTCTATGAAGAGCGTGAGTATATGAATCATGTACCCTATGCTAACACGATCGTAGTTTAATATATGCAATGGTGTGTACAAGTACCGATTTGTCACAAGCTGTCTCAATGGTTAGCAGATACATGCATGATCCAGACAGGATTCATTGAGAGCAGCGAAATAGATTCTACGTACATCTAAAGTACCATAATGTTGGTATGGTATTCAAGAAGAATTTTACAGGTAAGCAGGAGTGTATCAGATACATTAATTCTGACTACACTGGAAATCTTGACAAATGTCGGTCTACAATGGGATATGTGTTTACATTGTCCCAAACACCGGTAAGCTGGCGCTTTACTCTACAGTTTACTATCGCATTGTCTACTACGTAGGCCGAGTATATGGCCATGACGAAGGCTATAAAAGAGGCAATTTGGCTTCAAGGGTTATTCGATGACTTGGGGATTAATCAAGATCTATTGAAGATCAACTGTGATAATATGAGTGATATCTATTGGCAAAAAACCGGGTGTATCATGTAAGGACGAAGCATATCGATGTTGGGTTCCACTTTATTCGAGAGATTCTTGATGAGTGACATCGAGTTATAAAAGATTCACACAAAGGAGAATCCCGCCGATATGCTTACTAAGGTTGTTCCGGGAGTGAAGTTTGAACATTGCAAAGAGTTACTCCATATCCTTCCAGATGCTTGAGCTTTATGGAGCTCGTTGAATGAACTACGGATGGCTTGACTCCCAGGCAGGGGGTACATAGGCAACCACACTGGTGCAGCCCGTTGGAGTCGACGTATACTATATTGAATTCGGCTCATATTTGAGAAATCTTCATCGAGGTGGAGAATTGTGGGGAAAGATGGTAAAATCTTGTTAGTAGAGTTTTTTAACTCATAGGAGAAACACAGAGTATGAAGTTTGCATGAAGAAGATACGTGGATGCATCGATAGAGAGCTGCAATTTACTTTGTCTATCAACAAGGCATCTCGGCTGTCAACAGTGTTGGAAACTATCTGTATGTTCTGATACAATTGTTAAGAAACAATCTGTATACTCTGATACCAATTGTTGTGACTTCAGGAGATACCCCCACTACCAGATCGACTGGGGCGGCGTAGCGGAAACAAACCACATAATCTACTAAGGCAATGTGAAGAAGAGAAGAAGATATTCAAAAGTAAATAGAAAGCCAACAAACAATATAATGTGGTTCCACTGATCAAACAGATCGTGTATACGTCCACGGGAGAAGAGAAAAAACATTATTAAAACTTTGGGAGAGTACAATGAGGATTACTTACACCTCACGCTGAGAAGATTATATGCCCTTGATGGCCGCCAAAAACAATGAACCCTTGTGGCTAAACTTCTCTCACGAATCTCTTACCTAGATGAATTATACCGAATTACAAATTCATTGGGATTTTCTTAGAATACATTGAAAGCCACCCTAAGGGGTTATTTATAAACTATAAAACTCTCCTAATTCTAAACAAACTCCATCAATCAGAATAAAAGAAACTTGAATCCAACTCGGATCCAAAACAGATCCAGAAAATAAAACTGCCAGATCTGACATTAATCAACCTTCACGACGTATTCACGTCATAATCCTAACAGACAGAGCCCTATCGACAGGTCCCTATGGCGTCGATAGGCTTTTCCTAAAAGTCTGGTATTGTGCAGACTGGTTCAGTCTGTCGACAGGCCAATAGGCATGTTGACAACGTTTGTTCTCTAGACAGTTTTCAAGTTGGATTCAGAATTTATTTCTGATCCAAATTCAGAGTTTTGGTTTCCTTTTTTTCATAGACTATGATTATATAAAGAGGGGTATTTATTGTATTCTCTAATTGATTGATTTAATAAGATCTCTCTCATCTTCTACCCTAAGGACGTAAGCAAATTGTCGAGCCTCGTTAAATCCTGTGTTCTCGCTTTCTTCCCTTTGATTTTTTTGTTCGTGCAATTGGCGACTATTCTCTGGTGTTGCTGCTTTCTGAGCAAGAGATTCCAACAACTTAATCTCACAATTAACTAAGACATACGTGCACAAAGATAAATTCTGTGGTTCCAGTAATAACACTGCATTCAGAAGGACACATCACTGCAGCATTTTTCATTCAAACTTCAAAGCACATGTTTATTGACACAGCAAATATAAACAGACACATGCGAACATACAAGACTACTAGAGTGTTACATTCTTGAGGCTCCAGAGCAACTCATAGTCTTTCAGATCTCAAGATGAGATAAGAGAATCTATATCTGAAAGTCTCTACCATTACACATTATCTCTGAACTGCATCAAACTAGGGTCTTCTTCGGAGATTCTGTATTTAATGGCAAATGACTTACTGCATTCTTTTTCCACCATAAATATATTACTGATGACAATATCAATATTCCAGCTACACCCCAACTGTTATACCCACAATTGCTCCTACTTTTCTTCCATCATGGCTGGATGAACTCTTGGCATCAGTGGAATCTACAACGGAACACAAGAAACTGTTAGCTACTTAGATGAAGAAATGTGCCGTAATTAAGATATATATCAAGTAGGATATAACCTTGATAAACATGTATTGCAGACACGAGCGGGCCATAGGTCGACTGAAGTGGAATGCAACAAGTCCCTCGACCAGCCCAGAAGAAATGCACATCCATGACATTGTTGGTAACATTTACTGGAAAAGTTTTTATTACAGCTCTCTTTGATCCTTTAGCGTCATCTTTAATGTTGAAGTCTTGAACCACTCGCTTGCCCTGAATTTATATTGAGATTTTAGTGCTGAGGCATCTGTTTTGATTCCCAAACCCGATATTCCATTTAATAGCAAACAAACCATACCTGAATGTAAATGTCAAACAAACGCCTTCCCAGGCCTTTCCAAGACAATGAATCATCATCCATAACTATCTCTGCAAAATGGAGATCAACAGTGTACTTGCCATTGTCCAACCCAAGAACATAGTACCTTAACGAGCTTGGTGATATCCTTGCTGTTTTGTATATCTCAGAGTCTAGGGTCCCCAGAATCTGAGAACCTGTTGTTTCTATATAGTGAGGACCAGAAGGGTTGGAGAGGAAGAAGCCAGTATTGCTAACAGCCCACTGCTTTTTGGTGCCCATGTAAAAGGATGCTGGTCCTAAAGCTTCAGAGTCATCAGAAAAATCAATCCCTGAAGAAGAAACTAGTTCTTTTCCACCGCACTTTATGGACAATGAAGAATCCTGTACTGCATAAATTGCACCAAAACAAGGAAAAAGTCAATCTTCTTGAACAAAAGATAAATTTAGATTTACAAGGAAGCATAACAGGCATATCTTTCTCAAACCATCCCAATAATTATTAATCATTGCTAAAGTTGCTCATTATTGTAAACTCTTAAGCTTTTGATATTGCCCGCTCTTGATTTTATTTGACCGCTAATTTGTTAGCTCTTACGTAAGATGTAGCTTAGGGTTGCTGTGCAGAAGCTTAGCAGAGTCACAGAATTATGGGCACTGACCAATCCCGCTTCTCAAATCTAACCCCCCCCCCCCCCCCCAACCCAAAAAAAAAAAACCCACCCACCCACACGTGCGCACACACACCCCAAAGAACGAAAAAAAAAAAAAAACCACAGAAAAAAGACATAAGAAACAAAAAAGAGTTCTATGAGAAAGTAGAAGTGAAAGATATAAGAAAACCAAATGAGAAGAATTTGTTTTTAATAAAAGCCAATATACATAGAGTATCATAACTGGTGAAAAAAATGTGAAATAGGTAATAGAGTAAACTTTAGGAATGAACAGATTGTACATACATCTTAAAGCTTTGTTAGTGCAAGATGAACCCTCTTTGAGGCACTGTAGTATCCCTAAACTGTTCCTGCATAATGAACCAGCAACAGAATCTAGTTAAATGTAACACCTTGTTCATAGCAGATTCATTATTTTTCTTATTTACTTTATCTGGAAATAAATTAACTTGTTTAAAAGCAGAGAAAATGAATTTTTCCTATAACTTGAACTATGATGTTTTATGAAATATCTGATCATTTATTTTCAACTAAATCAAAACAATCCAGTATGACGATATCTGATAGGAGTTTACTTGTTACAGATATTGATGTTTGTACCATTGCATAGTCATAATATGCACTGTGCAGTAATCTTTAGACAAAAAAATATCAGATAAGCACTTTAGCCCAAAAAAGCTAAGCAGTTAGGAAGGGTGATGGGGAATTGAACGGTCCAGAGTTAGTAGGGTTTAAGATTTTATTTAAATTTAGATTTTAGTAGATTTGATTGAGATTTAGGAGTTTTTTGAATTAAATTTGGGTAGATTTGAGTTTATCAATAATTACACATATGGTGCACGTTTTTAAGGCTATATATAGCTATGTAGTGAATTTTAAAGTTAATGATGATTTGAATTAAATTTATTTCATAATGAAAATTTGAGTTGTTTGATTCAATCTCATGGATTAATCGAACCAGGCAGTGAAGCCGAGATCCGGGTTGCGATCCGTGATCATATCCAATCCCTAATTTCAATGTTCTTCCCCAGTTCCATCAAATCCCACCACAAACCCTAAAATCACCCTCTGCCCCACATCAATTTGGTGTCAGAGCTAAATTCCTCAATTTTCCTTTCCCTTCGACATTTCCCCATTTCCCCCCTCTTCCCTTCTCTCTTTAGTTCCAAAAAAAACTGAAACCCTAATTCGGATTTTAAAAAAAATCAAAATCAAAATTCATTACTGTTCATATATCTTCTTTCCCAAGAGGACAAAACCCTAACCCTAGAATCCTCAGCGCCACCAACTCCGTCGGCTTCCTGTGTTGCCAAGGCCCTCCGACGCCACCGCCACCCTCGCCGGATATCCTCGACCCACCACCGCTCCTCTTCTAGTGTCACCTACCACGGCCACACCACCACAACGTCCAGATCCACTCACCGACTTCCTTGCACTCTGATGCCCCCACCAACTCCGTCCACCAACACCACCATCGAATTCACCTCCATCATCTTCTTCCTCGTTGAGTTTCAGTGAATCTATCGCCTACACGAGCCTCCTCCGGATCTTCTTCCTCTCCGCCATCAATTCCTCTTTGCTAGCCTTCATCGATGACTCCTCACATTTGAAGAAGTCCACGACGACTCGAGCCTCTGACCTCCGATCCTCGCCGAGATCTGTAGCTGTTGAGATCAACCTTACTGCCGAAGATCTGCAACCGAGTTCTCACCGTCGCCCATCTGTTATCCAAATCTCGTCGTCAGTATCACCATAACCTCACCGTGCCATCACTGTCAGCCCAAATCCGTCACCTCACCGTTACATTAAAACCTAACCCTCGGGTGAAGGAGAAGAGACATCGGTTTATGGGTTTGACTTCAGCCCAAACCTGTTAGGTTTCAAATAGGTTTAAGTTGGATCCCGTTGCACTTCGAGTCGGATCCACTTCAATCCACCCGACCCGGATCTGACCCGAGCTGTGTTGATGTCAGCAGCTTAAAGCTGACGTCGCATCGGCTCAACCTGAGCCGATACGAGCCGCCTCCAGAACTGTGCCGAACCGTGAGCCGCCGCTGACGTCAGCTGAGCCGCCGCTGACGTCATCGACTCGTCTGAGCCGCACTGTTCACTGCAGCAACACAGCAACATTCTAGAGTTCGTTTTAGGCTCGTTCAGAGTCTGATTCGAGTTTCGTATGAAGCATTGGATGCGTGACTGAGTTCTGGAGCTACTGTAAAGAGTTTACAACAATTGAACAATAATTCTAACTTCTACAAGCCCATGTTTGGTACTGTTCCCGCAGAAAAAGTTCAACATTTCATACCCCGTTTCCACTTCGATTTGAGCCCAGTTTAAGCTGTTGAGATTCTTGGGTAACTTCTGATCTTTATACACTGAATTTTCTCATGGGCTTTTACTTTTGTGGCCAATACATATATACTATGGTGATGAAAAAGATGTTGAGTGTGATACGTATAAGGCTCTCTCATACTTTCGGGGTTCTCATGATCGTTATGGGTATGAGGAGTAAGAAAGCAATCTTAAAACTTTCTTCAGTTATTTTATTCTGACATCTGAGCAGCAATACTATTATGTCTAAATGAAGCTGGTTGGATAGGCTTATTGGTGGTAAAAAGACAATCATATTGACAATCAGTGTTGATTTATCTTATAAGATCATCTTCATACTCTGTATCCTCTACACCTTCTTGATGCATCTAAGGTAGATTGCGAAGAACATGATGTTCAGCATGAACCCGAGCTCGAGAAGCTACAATTTAGCGACCTAATCACTGAATGTAAGGAGATCTTAGCTAGCATTGAAAAGCTCTTAGCAAGCTATGCTGTAAAAGTTGATTCAGATCCAGAGCTTCCAGCTCTCGTCGAGCCAGACACTGTTGATAAGCCAGAGTCAGAAGCTGTTAATGAGCCAGAGCCAAAAGCTGGTTCTGAGTTGGTGTCACTGCAAAAAGAGATGTCCTCACGGCCCACAGAAATTGATAATCTTTCGACTAAGACCCTTATAAATCTTTCAGCAGAGTCTACCATGAAGTTAATACTATTTTTGGCAGCTATAAAGATCTCATTATCTTTGAGATTACCCGATGTGTACGATATATTGCATATCTTTTTATAGGAGACAATTGCACATGAGATTGGTATCTTTGTATACGGTTAGATTTCAGTAGAGCTGAGTTGACTTGCTATACTGCATGTATCTTGCTCAAGTTATCATCGACTGCATTCGATTTTTTACGGAAGCTGGTTCCACCTCTACCACCTTGGTTCAGCCATGATGCCTCAGTATTGATTCTCTGACACCACTTTGGTTTGATTGAGAATTCGTGATGTGGTTCGACCCGATTGTGCTTACTTTCTACCTACCACTACATTCATCGAGAATTATGTTTTCAAGTCGGGGAGAATGTTTGGGAATCAAATAGTCCAGATTTAACAGAATTTAGAATTTTATTTAAATTTAGATTTTAGTAGATATGGTTGAGATTTAGAAATTATTTGAATTAGTTTGAGTTTATCAATAATTACACGTATGGTGCACGTTTTGTAAGCTATCTATAGTCATGTAGTAAATTTTGAAGTTAATGATGATTTGAATTAAATTTATTTCTCAATAAAAATTTGTGTTGTTTGATTTAATCTCATGAATTAATCGAATCAGGCGATGAAGCCGAGATCTGGGTTGCGATCCACAATCATATCCAATCCCCAATTCCATTGTTCTTCCCCAATTCCACCATATCTTACCACAAACCCTAAAATCACCCTCCGTCCCACATCAAAGGGCATAATGTGTATCAAGTTAACATAATAATACCAATAAGAGGGAATATTTAATTTCTAAATTATAATAAATAGAACTGCTACAAAATCTTTAAGTAGACGAGCAATGATCTTTTGTTCAATTAGGAACTCACCTTAAGATAAACAAAACTTTTCCTACAAAAAATTGAATTAGCGGAGCAATAGCATTTTTATTCAATTAGGTATTCACCTGTCAGATAAACTATTTATGTCCATGGAAGTTCCGAGAGAGTTTCTGCCATGAAGAAGAATAAGAAGCAGAATCAGTATTCTTTAACTTGAAATCGGAGCAAGATAATAATTCTAGTTATGGAGGAAAAATATTTTGAAAAGATTGCAGCAGTGAGAAACAACCAAATGCCATAGTGAGGAATGAAGCTTAACATACATTGACAGCTGTGTTTTGGTACTGTTGAGAGGCAAAGTTCCAGATATAGGATTGAAGGAGACATCTCTGTAACAAATGTACAAGAAGACCAAAAAAATTCAAATATCAAACAACTTAAAATTTATATAGTTTGTTGATTTGAATAGAAGTTTCCATTTACACAAGCAAATTTTAAAAAGACATCTGTAGTAGCAAGGCCTTAATATGCCTCTAACTAGTAAATAGTTAAAGAAAAAGGAATATTCTCGTGGATAAGAATTCTTAACGCAACCGGTAATGTTCCAGATTAAAATACAAAATGCCTAATGAGAAACCAGAAAAATAATGCAACAGAACTAAAAAAATTACAAACGATACAGAATTTGATGGTTGATCCTACTTTGCTTCCAACTTCTTGTTCCTGGAGTTTATTTTCTAAATGTCACAATGTAGCATCAAAAATCAATAGGAGACGAATTGTGAATAAACCAGTAAAACAATCTAGGCTCTTTCATGAAGATAGAGTGATGCATTACAAATCCAATTGAAGCTAATTCGGAGTAGAAGAGGACATCATTGGGTGTTACATCTCACAATTTCAGGTGATTCGCATCAAAATTGAACTCCCATATTTCAGTATAAGTCTAGAAATTCTGTAGCTGCTGTGAGTTACTATAGTAATCACAGGAACTGTAGATGTAGTGAGCACTGTAGTAGATCTTGATTTGCTTAGGAACTTAGGATCTGGCTAGATATAGTAGGATTTTATTACGATATTTATAACATATTAATAAAGGTATTTCTTTTTCTAAATATTTCTTAGGTCTATAGTTAATCAGAGATTAGTTTCCTGTTATAGAATTGGCTTTTTAAGAAAGCTTTTATTTATTATCTTTCTAGATATATATCTTTGCTTAGACTTGAAGGAAGATCTGATTATAAATTATGATGTAGCTTTTTTCATATAAACAGAGAACGGGAGAAGATCTGGAAGAAAAAATGTTAATGAAAATTGCCTCTTGTTATTTGTGATGAACAAATTTCTTGTTTTCAACAATGTGAGGCCATTTATTTGGTTCGTGGTGTGAAACTACTTTTCGTGTAAGGCCACCCTTATCCTTCTTTTACTTTTCTATTATATTTTTTTTCCTTTTTGTACTTCCACTAGTGCTTTCTTTGTGCCCCATGACAAACAATGAGATCTAAACAAGAGGACAATTTTGACAGGAATTAATTTTTTCTCATTTACTAGTGTTGGTGAGTGATTGAGAATAGGAGAAGAAAAGCAATAAAGATGACACAGAGGTAAGGCATAAGCCACATAATTTGGAGTTCCACAAAGCAAAAGAAATTGTGGATGATAAGGTTAGGGTTAAGACCACCCTGTATCAATAGCAGAAAGGAGGCTCTTACTCAATTACTGGGTATATATGCTTGGTATATTAGAGGATGACTATGCTTCTCTCTTGTATTTGTATCCTTATGCATAGTTATTAATACGATTAAGTAAGTGTTAAAGAAAAGAATTTATTCAAAATTTCCCCACCGCTCATGCTTACACACCATATGAACATCACCCACTATAAATGGATACAGGGTGTTTACTCCATTACTGCACTCACTCATAATGGTTGAGTTTCATGTTGTCATGACATATGATTCTCTATCTAGTTGCAGAAGCTTTTCATACTTGTTAGGAAATAACCCTGTTATCCAAAAAAGCAGTATGGTCCAGTATTTTCTCTGAATCCTTTTTTGTTGTATTATCCCTAAACTCAGGAACCTTGATTGTTGACCACTTACAAAGAGTTAGATTCTTAAACT
Source organism: Agave tequilana (assembly GCA_038442645.1). Classification (NCBI taxonomy): domain Eukaryota; kingdom Viridiplantae; phylum Streptophyta; class Magnoliopsida; order Asparagales; family Asparagaceae; genus Agave; species Agave tequilana. The sequence continues at coordinate 10,940 of JAVJIF010001694.1, forward strand.
TATTTTCATTGGCCTTTGAAGGTATCTAGAATACATTAGTTGAGCACTAGAAGTCTGGAAGTCCTTTGACTTTTGTTTCAAGAGGACCTGTCCAGTCACTCCCCTCCATATCATAATTTGGCCATTATTTTGAACTAGATAAGAAATGGACAAGTCAGCAGAGCCCAGAAAGTTTCTTTGTGGTCCTTTGAGTAACTGGGACGCCTAGGCCCTAGGAGGGCAACTTACTTGTAACAGCAACCTACTCATTAGGGGGCCTGGTCAGCTAAATGTCATGTTTTAGTTGATTCACTTTCAGGTTTTACTCATACTCCCTTTAGGCATTGCACTCACCTTTAGCTCAATCACATATCTTGAGGTTTCTCCTAAAGTCATCATTCGTTTTGTATTTTGCTACACTCCCTTTGAAATTCTGATCAGCTTGATTTAATTTCTTGCAGAGATCTGGTTGTATGTCATCCCAATCCCTTACCGTCCGAGAGCATGAATTCATATTGTCTCCACCAAACTTGTGATAATCTCTGCATAGTATTGATGCATATAAGAGCTTATCATTAAACCACAACATCTTAGGACTAATCTTTTACAATTTTTTGTATAGTTGACCTGACATCATGAACTGACTCATGCTAGTTCACATAGTTATTGGTACCCCTTTGGCAAGTTCATTGGAAGTCTTATATACCAGATATTTTATCATATATTCCACCATCATTTGGAATGTGATATACTCTCCATCTTTTAGGTTATAGCTTTCTTAGCATACCTAACATTTAGCTCAGGGGCAGTCACACAAATTAACTATTGGGAAAAAGCTAAAACAATACATGAAACCTATTTAAAGTAGTGAATTTCATTTTAAATATTCTTTTTTTCCTCCTAAACACTGATAATATAGTTAAAATTTTGAGTCATACAGATTCCAAAATAATGTTTATATTATTAAATTTGATATGCATAAAGAACAAAGCAAAAAATGAAAAAGGCATCAGCAATATTAGTAGAGCAGGTCTTTTAGTAGGTTTAAAACAAAAACAACAATAATAATTAGGACAAAATTACTTGTTGATTCCTTAATTACATCAAAAAATTACTATTAATTCACTTAAATTTGAAAATAATTATAGAAAGTTCTCAATAACTTAACATAGAGTTATATGGAGCTAAAATAGTTAGTTTTCTCTTTCTAAGACTAAGAGTATGTGTCTTCCATATCATGTACTATAAAGGTAACTGCCAAAAGAACGGTGGGAGTGAGGAGTAGCCCCCCCCCCCCCCCCCCCACCCCCACCCCCCCCCCCACCCCCCCAACACCCGAGGAAAAAAAACCCCCACCCCACCCCCTAAGTCTGTTCTTGCTTCACTTTCTGATGTGAGTGAGACTCCAAAAGAGACACCTATGAATCTTAGAATTGACCCCCACCACCTTCCTATGTGGCTTGAGCAAGCTTAATTATAAGTTAGTCCACATTTCTAGTAGTTACACACAAAATTTAATTCCAACAATGACATCCAGAGGGAGAATCAACTATTGATACATGTTCTCAAAGAAAATATATGGTGGCAGGAAACTATCAAATAAAAGACCATCTATCACACCCCAAATAAATAATCATATATGGGATATGTGATAAGGTGTTTGTTATATAAAAATTTCAAAGAACTCAAAAACTAATCGTTACTATCAGAAATGTGGAATAACTTTATAATTAAGCTTTGCTCGAGAGAGAGTAGTAATATATTATGTGACTCTCTCAAAAGTTCTCGTCGGGGTTACAAATAGTATTAGAGCTAACATCGACTAAAAGTGTGCCCCAATAAGTGTCATATGATGCTAAATGAAACAAAGTATCATGTCACATGAATGTAGTAGGAGTCACCTCTTGGGTTACATAAAAATTTAACAAGTTCCCTCTACAGTCTCCCATTTGAAGCTAGGGGCAGTCTTATGGGAGGCAAGCAGAGGCGGCCTTAGCCGCCCTAAAATTTATACTTTTATATTATTTTATGCATATTCTTTTGATAATTACCTTTATATATGTGTGCATATGACAAATCCATACTCGTAAAAAGAAAAAAACTATTTTAGCTCCATAGAACTCTATATTAAGCTATTGAAAAATTTTCATAATTATTTTCAAATTTAATGAAATAATTGGTAATCTCTCCTTTCCATAATTATGTCATAATTAGAGGAATCAACAAGTAATTTTCCCTTAATTATTATTTGCTACTTTTATTCCAAACCTTCTATGACAACATGCTTCCTAATATTGTTTATGCTTTTTTTTTTCATTTTTCATTTTTCAATTTTCATTTGTTCTTTATGCATGTGAAATTTTATAACATAGATAGATCTCTTTAAATCTATCTCAAAATTTTGCACTGTACGATATGAATGTTTAGGGAAAAAAGAATATTTAAAATGAAATCTACTAGCTTTCAATAGGTTTCATATATTTGTCCCCCCCCCCCCCCCCCCACACACACACACACACAAAAAAAAGAAAAAGAAAAAGAAAAAGAAAAATAAAAGGACTAAGTTCTGGATCTGCCAAAGAGTAAAGTGTTAGTATATCAAGGAAGTCATACCCAGAAATATGGAAATTGTCACACTCTAAGTGAATAGTCTCACATGTAATATGCAATAAGATGTCTAAAATCTTACTTTCAATAAACTCAATAATTAATTATAGCTAGCATTTTCTTAGAGAGAAAACTTGAAAATACACTATAGTTAAGTGTGCTCAAACGAAAGTAGTCCTATAATGGATTACCCTTTGAGAAGTCACCACTCAGGGCATTATATCATCCTCTCACCTAATCAACAAAGATGACTTGCTTGCCAACTATACTATTAAATGCAGTCATGAGAAAACCCAAAAAAACACTATAGTTAAGTGTGTTCAAACGAAAGTAGTCCTATAATGGATTACTCTTTGAGAAGTCACCACTCAGGGCACTATATCATCCTCTCACTTAACCAATAAAGATGAACTTGCTTGCCAACTATACTTTTAGATGCAGTCATGCTTGCTTTATACAATTCAAGTAGAGAACCAACCATTCACGCATGTCCTCAAAGAAAATATAAGATTTTCATATAGTCAAATGATAAATGACTCATCCACCTAATCAATGAATGATGGTTTGATGTAAAATGCGCCCACACTCACTTCACATTCCAAGCAGACAACTAGTCGCTCACATATGTTCCCAAAGCAAATATAAGATACAACCAATGATAATCAAATAATAAACCATCCATCATCCACCTAACTAATGATAACTTTCTTGTCAACTAATATTAAGTGCATCTAGACTCCCTTCATAACCATAAACAACAGAATCTACACAAAACACCCTTGATGAAATTCATAATAAGCTACTAGTTAACAACTGAAAAAGGGCACCATTAACGTTCCACAGTCATACTTCTTAATTAACAGGTAACCCTAATACCCCACCAAAATACAAGCACTCATCCATGTAACAAAACCTTTAACAAGGTATGTCACGCTGCTCTTAAGCATATAGATTTGTCACAATGAGTAAATCAGCCATTTTAGTGGCTTAATATCTAAAAGTATAGTTTGTAATTTGAGTAAATAGAAGTTCGTAAGATATGTTTGTAATCAAAGATATGACAAGGAAATTTTTTGGAAGAAAAACTTAAGGACAAATATGAAATTTGAAGTTATCTCTATGATTTTGTGTCCTCTCTTCAAGATACACAACTCATTCTAAAGAAAATTGATGGTTGCTTAATCCCCTGTTTAAAGCATTGCAGTTTTCACAATAATTCTAATCCTCCCACTTAGGTTCACACCATTTTGTTTTTTTAAAACATCAATATTGTTGCCCAATCCTATTGATGACAGTAATGTATTTGCAAACACTTTAACCATCTATAGAATCATAAAATTTTAGAATACAAAAGTATTACCGCCAACTCTCACTAGTTTTGGTGTAGCAAAAGGGGCTTTAAAATGATACCCAGAGCAATTCAAGTTCAATTCACACAGGGCATGCATTTAAAAAGAGAATTAGAAAGAAATACCGCTACACAAAAACTCGGATTTCGATCCATTACAAGGGTGCTCAACTTGCGGGGGCATGTTAGGATATAAAGATATTACCCTCAACATAACTTCAGAGTTCTGGTGTAGTGACAGTGATTTTAATAATTAGGTACAGTGGCAGTGACTTTAATAGTTAGAAAACATTTTTTGAATTAACATAGTTCCAATGAAGAATGCACAAGTTGAAAATAGTTTTCTCAATCAAGAAGCAAGTAATACATAAGATGATAGAACCAAGTTAAGGATAGATCTTATTGTTGGAATCTACTTGAAGCATCGTACTCCTTTGATGGGGAGCAAAGAAATAAATAATCACAAAGGAACACAAAGATTTACATGGTTCAACAATTTGCCTACGTCTATAGGGAAAGCGGAGGAATTTTGTTAACTTGAAGAAGAGGAATACAAAACTTTTCTCTTTTCTTACAGAATTTCTCATAAGAGTACAAAGAAATCTCTTCTTGGACGTTTTGCTCTTCATTGCTTGGTTGACTTTGGCTTGGGATGAATTACAAAGTTCTCTCCAGGGGGCATTTAAAGATCTTTCACCTCCTAGTATGGCTTTTAATAGTAATACTATTCCTGCTATATACAACAAAACCTGATCAGGTTTTGACGGGTTGCTACTATATATGTATCTCACTCTGATTCCAACTAGCCCTTTGTGTTATGATGGAGATCCAACCAAGACTTGGAAGTTGAATTCGCATAGGAGAAGAAGTTCTTGAGTTGGATTTGATTAGGATTAGAAATAGTCTTTTTTCTTTTAATGGTTTCCTTTTATTATTTCATTTGAGTTTTTTTATCATTAGAATTCTTTTATGATTTGGAAAAGGACAAAATTAATAAATACACTTGTATGTTTTATTTTTGAATCATTAAACTATTAATATTTTGAAACCCTAATTGGTGTTTTTGAAATCTTTGTGTGTGAAGTATAAAGTGGGGAAGTCATTCTCCTGCGTGTGAAGCCCTAATTCTAAATTTTGTGTGTGATGTATGAAGCGGGTGAGTAATCACCTTAATGTGAGGCTTAAATCTTATATTTTTCTCAATTTCTATAAACCCTTGATTAATTTTCTCCAATCCTACCACAAATCCTAGTTTTCTTCCCTCTTCCGTCCTATGTCACCTCTCAAGTCTCACGTGAATGATAGTCCAAATTCAAACATGCATCAAAGTAGTGCCTTGAACACAACTTCTTTTACTCCCAACTAAAACTCATCTTGAATTCTGAAAAACGCTCCAACACATGAATTTTCATGACTTGACTTGGTCAAAGAAGCACTGAATCAAACCATAGAAGGAATGATTTCTATTCTTTGTTGCATGTGACTAGGTACCTTTGTGTTAGTGGAAACCTCTAGCGGAACATGCGGCCATGTGCTTTCAATCAATATTCATCCCCTCTTCCACTTGAAACTTTCATAGATCTCATTTTGCCATGTATAACTTTATACTATAACGTGAACCAAGTATAACTTAAGCGGCAAAAACTTTCTTCCCTTGTAAAACATTGTGGGTTCGAATCTCTCCATCCGTCGTGAGTAGAGGATTTTCCGATCTAAATTTGCATGGCGCAACTAAGAGGCATATTACACGACGAGTTGACTAATGGTTCATGAAGGCTCATTCAACGACATATGAATACTGTCCATGGAGGTTAGTAGTATTTTCATGGAGGCTAGATCACAATGATTTATGTGTGATTGTATGGTTTTTATTCTCCCCCCATGGGAGTTTCTTTCCCCAACTACGGTGGGAGTTCCTTCCCTACTGTGGGGGCTATAATGTAAGCCTAAGGGCCTATCTTAAAAAATAAGAAGAAGAAGAAAACTTTATACTATAGCCGCACTACTTAATTATTTGAATGCAAGCCATATATCAACACTTACAGTAGAGATATATAATTCGGCATGCTTGAAAGATAACAGCATGAATACATGGTCATGCTAACACATGAAATTTGATGAAGGTATAGCAAGTACATATTAAAATAGAAAAAATCCATGTTTCTCAATGAAACACACATGCAATCAAAAAATTAAAATTCAAAACTGTAAACATCAATGGGGGAAGATATTGATTAAACTTACAGAGCAATGAGTTCTGGAGTTATAATATTTTGAGGTAGATCTCCTGTTATCTTGTTGTTTCCAAGATACCTGAGCAAGATAATTGAAACAATTTTATGAGATAAAGGCAAGAAAATGGAAACGTACATGCTCTACATAGGCGGCAGAACCCGTGGCAATGCATAGTGACAACTTAAGAAATTTTTAGTCTCTGAATTAAAATTTGTAATTTTATTAAATTGGGAAAAGGCTTCCGTAATGAATGATTGAAACTGATTATATTTTGAGCCATGAAGTTCAAAAACCACCAAGAAGACAATATGCAAAGCCCGCACGCCCTCCAGAAAAATAACAATAAATAAGGAAAATAAAAGGTTGAAATATACCAGGCATACGAATGACGAGTTTTATATGCCTTTCTTTCGTAATGTCATGTCTAGTTTTATATATTTCAGAAAAGAAACGTCTCAGGGTTAGGGCCTTTTGATAGAGAGAACTTGGACAAGAGGGTTAGGTCTCCTAAATAAACTCCTTATGAGGAATCTCTAAAATATAATTTCAACATTAATCTATTGAGAACTTTCTAGCGAAAAGATCTCCTACCTCGCATCTCTTTACATCTGTTATCTTAGGAGGAAAGTACTCAATCATCAAATTAGTACTCAGTTCTCTTGCAGTATAGAGAAAACCTATTGAGATCGCGAAGGAGATGGTCATGGAGTGGCATAAGATTTTGGATATGATTTAGCAAACACATGATTGGCATCATCTAAAGATAAGTGATCTAACTTAATTTTATGCTTAATTATTTCATATAAGGATCATGCCTGATATATGTTCACCATGATTGTCACCCCATGTTTATCCTCCATTGGTATCAAAGCAGGAGCTATGCACTATCTTCAAGACCTTTTAATCCTTGAGTGCATAATAAAGATGGTAGGTTGGTCTATATAAAAATCATATCTTCAATGGCATATATCATATGTTTATATAGATCTACATTTTATCTTCATAAATATAATCAAAATTTAATCTTTTGTATGGGTTTGTTGAATTAGAAAGAAAATTATTTAATTAATATGAATTTGATGCTAATCATGGATTTTATTTGATCTAGATCTATTATTAGATTAATTATTTGGTAATGCAACGTGATGAAATTCTTAGGTTTAAATCTTCATGATTTCAAAGATGCAGCATTTATTGTCCATCTCAATGGATCTAATAGAAAAATGCAAAAATTCATAAGATCTTGTGAATATTTATGGTGAATAATCTTATGATTGTTGTTTCTATAAATTTATGATATGGATCTTGTTATTGTGAGAAAGTTGAACAAAATCATGTGATTATAAATTGATCGTCTTGTTTGACTATGCGATTTTGATTATTAAAATTTAGTGCAATGATTTTTCCTTGAAAAATTTGATAAGATTCATGCATCATTTTATGTGGTCATGTTGTATGCTTTATCAAACTTTAATTGTAAAATTATGTGTGGAAGTTTTGATAGATTTCTGAATATTTACTTTGATCCCCAATTATAACTTAATCAATAACTAATCAATGTTTTTATTCTTTCACTTCTAAAATTTCTTTTGTTACACCAAATATAACTTTTTATTTACATCAATTCCATAGTGTTTAAAATTGGTTGATTTGTTTGAATAAAATAAGTTTAATAAGGTTTTTCAAGGTTCTACTATAATTGATTTAGATAGATTTCAATAGATCGATAGATTAAATAGATTTCAATAACAATTCTAAGATTTTCGAAGTTAAATTTCAAATGGGATGATTAGATAGCTTTCGAAGGGAATTTCAAATTTATTAGAATATTAGAAAAAAGATTATACCACATATACCCCATAAGTAGAGGATGGGGCACTGTTTGCTTTTAACAATACTTAGAGAGAGGGAGACTCGGCTACCTCTAGATGAATTTGGATGCATCCCATCCAAATTCAATGATGGGGCATTCATTTTGACTATCCACGCTATTTAAATTGTCTATCCTATTTGGAGTGTCAAAAAACAAAAAAGTCAACTGATTTGAAATTTCTCATATGCATTAAGTATTAAAATTCCACACTTGGATCATGATCTAAACACTTCAAATGCTTGCAGATCATTTCGTATTGGTAAATAATCGTTCTAGACTATAAAACTAAGCAATTTTCAGCCAGTGGTTTTGTGCATACTTGATGCATAGGCAAAAAACATAAAAATAATTAATTGTCTGGTTTTTAGAAACTCAAGATATATATATAGAGAGAAAAATGTCTATCAGCCTGCAGCTGAGAGAACTCTGTCAGCCTGCGGTGACGTGGCTCAAGATTTGTCACGCCACTAACTTGCGGCCCGCTTATAGGAAGAAGTTAAATTACTAGATACCCCTTATGAAAAGCTACTCTGACGGTAAAAGACAGTGGATATGTATAGTTTATTATATTTTTATATTTTATGACGTTATTCAATTTTTGTGACAATTATCTTTTATAACTGCGGCTAAACTGCCAACATTTTTTTATTAAATCACGAAACTAATTTGAATGCTTCTTTAATTTTTTTTATCTGATTTGATATTTAATGATTTTTAATATAGTCGCAGTTTACTTTTTTTCGCATGTAATGTATAATGCGATCAAGGACTCGACTATGGTCGTAGTACTTAACGAGAGCGATAGTATAATCGCAATTTACGTATTATTCTATATTTTTTGTTCTTCATTTCTGAATGTTGTCTGATCCTCCTATGAACTATTAAATTAGTTTTTACGTATAATATGCAATCATAGACTGCGACTATGGTCGCACTACCGCGATTATGGTCGTAGTACTTAACGAGAGCGATAGTATAATCGCAGTTTACGTATTTATTTTATATATTTTGTTCTTCATTTCTGACTGTTGTCTGATCCTCCTATGAACTATTAAATTGATTTTTACATATAGTATGCGATCATGGACTGCGACTATGGTCGCACTACCGCGACTATGGTCGCAGTATTAACGAGAGTGATAGTATAATCGCAGTTTACGTATTATTTTATATTTTTTGTTTTTCATTTCTGACTGTTGTCTGATCCTTCATTTCTGAAGGTTGTCTGATCCTCCTATGAACTATTAAATTGGTTTTTACATATAGTATGCGATCATGGACTGCAACTATGGTCGCACTACTGCGACTATGGTCGCAGTACTTAACGAGAGCGATAGTATAATCGCAGGTTACGTATTATTTTATATTTTTTGTTCTTCATTTCTGACTGTTGTCTAATCCTCCTTTGAACTATTAAATTGGTTTTTACATATAGTATGCGATCATGGACTGCGACTATGGTCGCAGTACCCTCGACTGCATTTTTCTTGATGAATTTTTTTGCTAAGTTAAATGTAGTAACGGTGAATAAGTACTGATTCTATAGTCGCAGTTTACGTATGTTTTTAAATGTTTTGCTTATAAAGTATGAATTATTTTTACTTATTGCATGCGTAGTAGTACTGCGACTATGGTCGCAGTGTTTAAGAACAGCAGTCGCAGTTTGATATGTAATTAAAAGAGCTTATAAGTTAATATAGTGAGAAAGAGACCTTACAAAAAAAACAGAATTAAAAGCTTTTGAAAGAAGACAAAATAAGGTTGAATATCAGAAGATCAGGAAATCCTAATCCTCGTCATTATCACCATCATAAGCAGATTCGTCGTCTTCATTCTTCTGCTCTTCCAGTTCATCACTTATTTCCTCATCATCTTCTTGTTTTTGAGGTTTTTTTTGTTTCACCGATAAACTCTTAGAATGGATCATCTCTATCAAGTGTTCAGAGGAAGAAGATGGAGAAGACATGATTCAAGAATGAATTGTTTTTTGAAAGTTTTTGAAATCAAATTGAAAAGGAAGAGCAAAAATATAGTTTTCAGGTATGAGATAATATATTAGTTACAAGTTATATAAAGGTCAATATTGTGGAAGAACATGAATAGTAATAATAATTGTTACAGGTGAGGTTGAGTATGGTAGGAAGTGGTAAAAAAATTAAATATTTAATTGAAGATTTATTGCGGGAGAATCCGAAGAGTTTCTTTTTGCCAGAGGTTTAATACTTGAAGTACAAATTAACTTTTTATAGAATTGTTTGCCTATATCTTTAGATTACGTATGGTGCACATCTTTCCTTTATCGATATTAACATTATTGCATCTCTTTTTTCTAGACTGTTGTTGTATCATGGTAGAAAGAATATTAATTACTTTCATTTAATACATAAGGCATGCGAAAGAAGATTGCGACTTTGGTCGCAGTACTGAAGGAGGTCGCATTGTTGTACGATAGAATGCGACTAGGGTCGCAGACGTTATATAAAAAAGTTTTGTTATATTATGATTGCGACTAGTGACTGCGACTGTGTCACAGTTGTCATATAAAATTGAAAGTTATATTGTATTAAGTCTGCGACCATGGCATGTTTTTTAAATTTTCAATGCTTCTGCTTATTTTACATTATGTTGATCCAAATTTTTTAATTATATTTTCAATGTAGTAAAATTACGAATTTTATAACTATAGATATATTCAACTGAAATTTTATTTGTTGATGACTTTATTCCAGTTTAGAATTAAAAAGGGGTATTTTTGTCAATTTGTTTCAGGATTGTTTAGGCGGGATCTTTTTTGATTTTTTTGGCGCCTACACTCTGCGGCCGATATGTGGCATATATTCAGCCACGTCCCGCCGGCTGAGAAACTCTCTCAGCCTGCCGGCTGAGGTACAGTAACCCCATATATATATATATATATATATATATATATATATATATATATATATATATATATATATACATACTTGCGTCCTTCTAAAAAAGATTTGAGCTCGAATCTTTCCTACTCAAATACAATCCTCTAACATTTGAATACAAGATCCACTCCGTTGAAGTTGACCTATATTATTTCAAGTATCTATAAATAAAAAATCAAGTGTTTTGAATACTTTTTGCCCATCCATCAAGCGGCGCAAAATGGAAAGGTCGAAAGTAGTGAGTTGATTAGATGTATGTCTTTAGACATACAAATTCTTGATCCGGCCATTTGATTATGATCTAAGCATTTAAAAGCCCCTACAAATTAATTTTTGTCAGGTTTCAAATATTCTACACCGTTAAACTAACCAACTCACTATTTAGGCCATCCGTTTTTCTCCTACTTGACGCATGGACAAAAAGTATTTAAAATACTTAGTTTTTGGTTTATAAATACTTGACATAATATAGATCAACTTCAACGATGTGGATCTTGCATTAGAATGTCATAGGGTTGTATTTGAGTGGGAAGGATTCGGTCTCGAATCCTTCCGGAATGACACAAGTCTCTCTCTCTCTCTCTACACACACGCACACACACACACACTTAGAAGGAGCGGATCATCAAAGTGAATGCCTAATTATCAAATTTCAATGAGTCATTTCTGAAGGAGCCAATTCTCTCTCTCTCTCTCTCTCTCTCTCTCTCTCTCTCTCTCGTTTAGGGATAGGTTATGTGACACATAAGGTGGAAGATAAGAGTTTACATCTACCTTTGTATATAGTGTATACACGTCGGGTCATCTATTTTGATGATTTGAACCATTTATTGTGATCTACACATCCTAAAACCCATGTTGATTGGAAATCACATGACTTGAAATTTTCTATCCTACAGATTATATCAAAATATCTTGCGTTAAAATGATTACAGGCCATTCATTTTGGAATTACACAATTTCTCTTTATGTTTTACAAACCCAATCACAAATCTGTCTCTCAACAAAAAAAATATTAAGAGTAGAATGGATATCACGACAAAAGGAGACATAAAATACATCAGAAGACACTTAGTGCAAAGGTTGTGCCAAATAGATATGTGGCATATGTCTATGATATTTAGTTGAGGAATATAAAATTGGTAAGAAGAAATAAAAAAATAAAAAAATCAAGCATCCAAATAAGAACCACAGCAAATAAAAGATCTAGCAACATGTATACATCCTGGGTATTCTGTTAATGAACAACATGGCATTGATAATGTGAAGAATACTTACAGAAACTTTAACATTTTGAGATTTTGGAATGTGTTTGGTATCTGCCCAGTTAATTTATTGAAACTCAGGTCCCTGTCAAAGGTTAGATCATCTCCCATTCAATGCATATAATTGAGCAAATTTGAAGAATAAGTAAGCTGAAAATGGTCGATCAAAATGAATCAGCAGCAGTACATCAAAACTATCTTTGATGCACCCTATGCAATAACATACAAGTATTGCAGGTTGATGAAAGCTCCAAGCCGATCGGGAAGCTCACCAGCGACTTGACTATTTCTCAGAGACCTACAGTAGAAGCCCAAAAAAAAAAGAAACAAAAAGAACTGAGCTATAGTCATTAAAAGAAAACTACATATTACATAAATACGTTATCTTGTACACAAAAAGAATGAAAAGACTCCTAAGAAAGGTTATAAGATTACAGAATGGACAGGCTCGTCATATTCTCCAAAAACAAAAGAGATGACTCCTGAATTGTAAGATCGCCAATTCTCCTGTAAAATCCAACTATCAGTAGGTCATTTGGAAGAACTAAGTTCCACGGTTCATATAATTATCGGGGAAAATTGTATTTGATTAAAAGAGAATTAGATTATTTAACTGTAATTCATATGATAAAATTTAATGTACAAGTATTTTATAACACATATTTCCCGAAGTGTTCTTCTACAAAAATGCACTCTTGGAGTGTGTTAACATGTACAAGAATGTATCTCTTTTCCAATTTTATAAAATAGATTTTAATCTTAAAGCGACTTTGTGTGGGAAATTTTTTATTTTATTTTATTTTTAGTGGTTTTGTGGTTTTCTTTCGGTGAGGCGGGTGGGCTGTTAAGGATTTGTGTCAGCATGTTTTTCCCCATTTTGAATGTTCATACGGGTCCCTCATGCACTTCTTCATTTTAATGATGTTTGAGAAACGAGTATTAGAAAGCAGAGAAAGGGGAGAATTAGTTATTGTGTAGGTTATCCATATGTATTGAGTCATTTTGGTATAATTGGATGAATATGTTTATCGGATATCTTGTTTTAAAAGACTTCTCTGAGGTGAATCCTTGCATCCCTCTCTGATGTTGGATCAAAATTAAAATTTAGAACGAGAATATTAACTCGGATCGCAACCCAATCCTTGGCTTCACCACCATTTGACATAATCAAAATGAGACCAAATCAATACCAATAGCAATATTTTTTTATCGATCATTCATTACTTTAGTCATTGGATTGAGTCTCTTTAAATAGACTCCTATAAAGAGAAGTTATCATCATACTCGATGTGGGACTAAACAATAGAAGCTCAAAATCCATACAAGTCAAAAAGAAGACATAACCAAGTAGACTCAATCAAGACTCCAAATACTGACTCAAACGGAGTTCAAATGAACTCAAACGAAAACCAACGACAACTACGACACACGGACTAAACAATCATCCAAAAATTAAAGAAAACTACAACTAATCATGACTCTAGAACAAAAGATAGGCCGTTGAGACACGACGATGACAACGCTGATACGTGCAAAAAGGAATCGGTGTGTGATGCCTCCATTAACTCTCCCGGGATGAAAAGAATTTGACTTTGTCGAGTATAGCTCAAGATGGCTCTCATAGTACTCTAATAAATCTGGAGCCAATCGTTGCAGGTCCTCTTGAGTAATCCCATGTGTCATCAGATTCTGAGCGATCTTTTCAACGTACTAGATATCATCTGCAACCACCATCTCGGGTGCAGATGATCTGGTCATCCCTTATACTATCAATCTGCTCTGCTGCAAATGAGACAATAGTAGTAGGTGGTGGCGGCAAATTGGATCCCTCAAGGAAAGGCTCAGGGATAAGCTTATTAAAATTCACAAGAGAATTAACAGGGTTAAAAAGAGAACCTTTATAAGCTACCAGTCTAATATATTAAATGTCGAGCTAATCCCGAAATCCGAAGGTAAATTAATTACATAGGCATTTGGATTAATTTTCTTGAGAATTTTATAAAGGCTATGAGCAGTCAATTTCTTGACAGTTCCTGATGGGAATCGCTCTGACCGTATCCAGATCATTATGTAATCACCCTCTTTAAATTCAAAATGCCTTCTGTGCAAATCAGCATGGGTCTTATAATGAGCTTTACTTTCCTGAATTTTCTTGTTGATTTTCTTATGCAAATCATGAATATGCGATGCAGATGTGAATGCAGCTGCAAACTCAGATACTCTAGGATGTTATATCATAGGGATAAGATCTATAGGCTTTCTAGATCTGTAACCATGCACAATCTCAAATGGACTATGCCTATTGACATATTTCCTGAATAATATGTGAATCTACAATGGGTAAAATCAGATCTTCTTTAAATTTCAACCAATTATCGTAAAAGATTTCCTAGACTCCTATTAACCACCTCAGTTTGACCATCAATTTGAGAATGAAAAGCAGTAAAAAATTTGAGTTTAGTTTCCATCTTGTGCCATAGAATCTTCCAAAAGTAGCTCATAAATTTCACATCCCTATCTGACATAATAATTTTAGGCAACTCATGCAACTTAACCATCCCGTCAAAGTAAGTCTGAGCAATCCTGGCGTCGGATGTTTTGTTGCATGGAAAGAAATGGGTCATCTTTGACAAATGGTCGACACCAACAAATACAGAATCATGCCTCCTAATAGTCTTAGAAAGTCCAAGCATGAAATCTATACTCACGTCCTACCAGGAACGATCTAGCACAAGTATAGACATGCATAAACCAGTGTTCTGCTTTCATTGCTTAGCTAATTGACAGGTGTGATAATGCGCTATTAGCCCTGTAATGTCTTTCTTAAGGCTTGATCAGTAAAATAATCTCTCTATAGCCTCTATAGTCTTTTCTTGCCCAAAGTAACCAGCAAGACCTCTGGCATGCAATTCCCAAACAAAGTAATCTCTCAAAAAGGTACGGGGAACGGATAACTTACAAAATTGAAATAAATGCCATCCTAAATTAGGAAGCCATTAATCCCAAGAGTCACCTTTTTTAACACAATAACAATCTCTCCAAAATCGGAACATGACTCATACTCTTCTTTGATTCTCTGAAAGCCACTACTTTAGCACTCATTTGTTTTCTCGACGATTGAGTGCATCAGCTACCTTATTCTCAACTCCAGACATGTGTTTAAGGGTATAAATGTAATCTTGCAAATATTCAATCAATCGACCATGCCTAACACTGAGTTTCTTTTGAGAATTAAGGTATCAAAGGGCCTTGTGGTCCGAATAAAAGACATTCTTGCGGCAAAAGATAATGTCGCAAATGGCGCAATGATTACACAACCACATAGAATTTTTTATTAGGTAGAGTAATTCAGTCTAGCATCACTAAGTTTTTCACTGAAGAAGGCGATTGAGTATTCTCTTGACTTAATACTCTGCCTATGCTAATGCCTGAGGTATCACATATGACCTCGAACACTTTGGAGAGATCAGGAAGTCTCATGATAAGTGCTTCGATTATTCTTTGTTTAATTTCTTTAAACGCCTTGACAATGCCTACGAGCCACTGGAATTTCTCTTTCTTCAGGCAATCTGTAATTGGGGCCATGATAGTGTTGAACCCCTTTATAATCATCTGTAGAAGGTTGCAAGCCCATGAACACTTCTTATATCTCAAATATTTCGGAGCTCAGCCATTCTACAATAGCCTGAATTTTCTGAGGATCCGAAACTCATTGAGAATACACAATAAATCTCAAGAATATAACTCGATCAGTCATGAAGACACATCTTTAGGTTTGCATAAAATTTCTCCTTTCTTAAGGCACGACAAACTTGACTAAGATGATCCATACGATGCTCCAGCGTCTTATTTTAAATCAAGATATCATCAAAGTACACGATTAAGAATTTACCCATAAAGGGTCGTAATATCTGAGTCATCACACACATAAAAGTGCTGAGAGCATTTATCAAGCCAACATCCACTGATATAAATCGTCTTTAGTCTAGTGGTTTTTCACTCATCCCCTAAACGAATCCAAATTTGATGGTAGCCACCCTTTAAATCGATCTTTAAGAAGATGATGGCTCCATACATTATGTACAACATGTAATCCAGTCTAGGAATGAGAAACATGTACTTAACGGTAACACATCCTCCAAGAACCATCTTTCTTCAGGGTTAATAATGTCGGCACAACGCACGGACTCATACTTTCTTTAATGAACCTCTTACTCAACCTAACTTTAGAGTTCTGCATGCTTGGTCATATTCATTCTATAGTAAGATAAGTTGAGGGGAGTGGACCCCGGTAAAGAATCTATAGCGTGTTGGATATCACGCATCGAAGATAGGTTATCCAAGAGTTTCTCTGGAAAGATATCAACAAATTCCCTCAATATTCTGCGCTAAGATGAAATTTCTCTTGGGGGTCATTAGTAACTTCCCTAGCAACAAGGACAACAATCATAAACCCTTTAGCAATTTTCTTGTTAATAATCTTTGGACTGATCAGATTTAGGGCCTTCTACTGCTTGAGACATCAGTCTGCTTAGCTTAAGGCGGAGAAGCAGGTCACAGTGGAGCTAGCTTGATCGTCTTTCCGTTATAGATCAACGAACAGGAGTTCAGACATTCATAGATTGTAACATCCAGCTCATATAGCTGAGGTCGACCCAAAATGATATGGCCCACATTCATGATGACTACATCACACCAAGTTTTGTCCGAATACGTGACAAATTGAATCGAAATAAGACACTTTTCTTTTACATCAATGGACACAGAGTTCACCCAAGACACCTTATATGGTTGAGGATAGGGAAGAGTCTTTAACCCAAGTTTAGTCACCATGCCCGAGGCGACGCAACTTCCACTATCAATTATAGCCCGACGATTCTTACTACCGATTTTAATAAGAGTTTGAAAAATCAAAGATTTACACCAGTCGTCACTCTCTTTAGGTGAGTTAAGGCGCACCTCACTACACTAATACGGCGAGTGACCCCGTCAATATTGTCAATTGAATGTGGGTGCATGTTCAAAAGACATTCCAAGGTAGCAGCGTAATCAACATGAAACTCATTTTCCAAAATATTCCCTTCAGGGTCATGGACGATCTCTTCTAAGTCATCCTGATCATCGTCCGATTGAGTTTTAATAATCAAAGTTCTGATCTTGCTCAGACATTGCACAGAAATGTGACCAAACCTTGGTATTTAAAGCATCGAGTCTACTGAATGGATCGAGACGACTCACTAGCAATTCTCTTGTCTTTGTTATCACGCCTTGGAGTGAAACTACTAGACCCAAAACGAGACTGAGATTGGGGCAGATTGTGTTGAGATATAATAATAGCGATCTTGTTGGCATTATCCATATAGTCTATGTGTCTAGTGAAAAAAGAAACTTAGGACGATCTAAATCCCAAGACAAGCTGATATGCCTCTCTAGGGTGGAGACATCTCTCACAAATAGCTCTCGTCTAAGATGTTCTATATGTCCTGAACGAAATCTAGACAGGACTACGAAATTAGACTCATTCTTACCACACCTATTTAGAAATTCATCAATAGTTTGATGTACTCTGACACTGGCTGATTGCCTTGAGTTAACCGTTGCCACTAATCAAGTAAGCCTTGTTTGCATGACAGAGGAAGATATTTCTCTTGGAGTTTTATCTTCATCTCCATCTCATCCCAAGTATGAATGGACTTTTGATTTCTGAGTTTCATCAACTTCTCAACATTAATCTAATATTACCCAGCCGAACCAACCAATTTCATCTTGGCAAATCAGATTCTTCTCTGTCAGACATATCATACCAATTAAAATAATGATCCATGTCTAATGTACAATCAAGAAAATTTTGAGGGTCCAAGTAACCTTCGAAAGTGGGTGCCTCTAGTTTAATATTCTTTAAGTTCACCCCATCGTGATCGGCCTGAACATTACTCCTAGATGTGCGATTTTCAGGCCGAGGTATATTCTCACTAACATTCTCGGTAGTCTCACGTTCCCTATTGTTTTTCAATTCTTGTTCCACATTGCTTAATCGGGCGGATAAATCTTCTAGGAGTTTTGTGATAATGGCAAGGTTAGGATCCATTTCAGAAATTGATTCTCGAGGGTGGTACTGTGATCCACTACGGATGGGGTCTCCTAAATGCAAAATCTAGAACAAATATGCAAGCCAACAACTAAGATGAAACCTAAATGCAACCTAATAAGAATGATAACTAATCCTATCACCTAACAATAATCGAATGTGGAATACACATGAAAGTTTGAAATCATCAAGTAGTTCAAGTCACTAACACTCACTAGATTATCCAATAACCTGTTGAACATTTAAGCAACAAGGATTTAATTTAACGGTAATCAAATAAAAGAAACGTGCATATAATACTGGTCGTTCTAAAATGTTTTCAAGATAAATCAATCGCGTGCCTAGATATAGAAATAGTTCTAATTTAATATACAGATATAGCTAAAAATTAGCAGATTCACACTCTCACCAATTTTAGTGGACCAACAAATAAATTGATAGCACAAAAGATAAATTAACTGTATGGAGGCAAATGTCTAGTACTGCTGGAAAAAGAAATAGAACTAATGAGTTTACGAATACCTAAAACAATACCTCACCGAAGAGATAAAATCACCCACGGTGATCCTGGACAGTGGTGATAGAGTCTGAAAATCAGCTGCTTTGAGAACGAATCAAATCTGGCGCGAAATAGGCTCAAAACGGCTGCTGGTCTAATTCCAAACTTGGCTGGCTCGGCAAGTTGACTCGGACTGAGTCGACTCGGTGCCCAACTCGGCTCTAACTCGATCTGGGCTCAGTCTAGATCAAACACGGTCTGGCTCAGTTGGATCGGTCGGGTTCAAATGAACCAGCTTGGTTAACTAGAAGGGAACGGTCGGGTCTGGGTCGTGTGAATGGATCCGACCTGATCTGACCCACAAACTTAAATTGTAGGTTGAAACCGCTTTACCCTTGTTGGGTTTGATAGAGGCCGGTTGTTATTTCAAATCCACAGCCCGTTGACTCTCTCTCCTAATTAATCACGCTAGGGTTTGAAACTTGACGGGGTAGCTGACTGGCATTGTCGGCGAAACTGGTCCTTGGCGGTGTCGTATGGATCTAAGTGCTTGGAGGAGGACGAGGTGATGTCGACTGGATCTAGGGATCTCAGTGCTGGCGGTGATGATCTGAGCTGTCGGCGACGCAAGGAAGACGATGGCGTGAAGTCAAGATATTGTTGGAGATGGTGGCAAGATCGTGGCGAGCTCACGAGGAGATCTCGACAGAGACTATTGGTGTTGGTCTATCACGGAGGTTGTCGACGGAAGGTGGTCTGACGCGGGAGGAGGAAGGGGTTGTGATGCAGAGGAAGAGACCGAGAGGTGGCGGTGGTGACAGGCTGTTGAGGATTAGGGTTAGTTTTTTTTTGGGGGGGGGGATGTTGAAGGTGGTGGGAGGGAGATGGATGAGAGTAGGGCTTGTGATTTTTGTGGGGATTTTTTTTGATTTTTCTCTTTTTTTATCTAATCTAGAGTTTCAAATTTATTTAACTAAAGAGAAAATTTAGGAAAATTTGTAGAACTAGGGTTTGAAAATTTGTGAAAGGGAAAACAGATTCAGAAATTTAGCTTTAATACCAATTTAATGTGGGATCTAAATTAAAATTAAGATTGAAACTCGGATCGCAACCTGATTCTTGGCTTCACCACCAGTTGACTTGATCAAAATGAGATAAAATCAATACCAATAGTAAAAAATTTTATTAATCATTTATTGCTTTATTCGTTGAATTGAGTCCCTTTAAATAGGCTTCTACAAAGAGAAGTTTCTCATCATACTCGATGTGGGACCAAACAATAGAAAAACCCATACAAGTCTAAAGTAAGACATAACTAACTAAACTCAATCAAGACTCCAACTACTGACTCAAATGGAGTCCAAATGAACTCAAATGAAAACCAACAATTACGACACATGGACTAAACAATCATCCAAAAAATAAAGAAAAACACAACTAATAATGACTCAAAACTAGAACTAAAAATAGGCCTTTGAGACATGACGATGACGGCACTGATACGTGCGAAAAGGAATCGTTGTGATGTCCCCATCACTTTCATTTCACTCGAGCATGTTCTGACTTATCACTGTCCTGAGAACTTAATTCAATAAAATCCACATTTTAGTGATCGAAAGTGTGAGGGATACAGGTCATTACCCACAGATTAGTAGATTTTTTAATGTTTCTGCCACTAAACCAAAACTCCTAAGGTTATGATGGAAATTGCTACAGTGTAGCTTGTGTGCACAAATTGATAAAACTGGAAGCGCACGTTTATTTTCTATTCTTTCTTAACATGACTT
Organism: Agave tequilana; assembly: GCA_038442645.1. Classification (NCBI taxonomy): domain Eukaryota; kingdom Viridiplantae; phylum Streptophyta; class Magnoliopsida; order Asparagales; family Asparagaceae; genus Agave; species Agave tequilana. The sequence continues at coordinate 31,536 of JAVJIF010001694.1, forward strand.
TTTGATATATATACCTTGAAATCATTCTTTTCTCACTTGAACATATTCTGACTTAGCACTGTCCTGAGAACTTGAATTAAACCTTCCTATATCAGTGATCGAAAGAGAACTTCCCTGGCAGTAGAGGTCACTACCCTTTATGAGCTATTCTTAATGTCTTTCACTCCCTTCCACTATAGCAAAACTCTAAAGGTTGTAGTGGTTATTAAGACTTACGAGATATATTTTAAACTCCAGCACCCCTTATGGATTAAGGGCGCTTTGTGTAAGACAAGATCTGGACTGCACACAGCAGTATTTTCTGTTTCCTTTCTGATCGACTTAAAATAGTGGCCTGCCTGAAAATAAGCCTAGGTGGCTAAGATAACAATTTAATGTCCCAGCCATTATACAAAAGTTTCTGAAGTCGTCATGAGAAATTGAGAACAAAGGAATATATGCTTATACTCTAACAAGATTAGTCAACAAATATCATACAAACAAATTATATCATAGTTATTAAATCTCCAACATTTTAAAAATGAAACCTGCCATTATATTAAAAGATATGCCATAACATACAGGTCTGCCAAGTTCGTTAGAGCTGAGAAGCTGCTAGGAATAGGTCCTTCAAGTGATGTTCCTTGAATTCTCCTGTACAAGCAAATAAATCAAAGGCAAGGGTGGACAGCTTTTAGTAATAATCAACAATGGTTTTCTTCATTCAATACTCAGAAAAGGAACATATGCATACAAAACTGTGAGATTCTTTAATGTTCCAATGAACTCAGGTAACTTCCCAGTAAAGAGATTATCAGATGCCCATCTGCAAGGAACAGAGATCCACATAAGAAAGGAAGAATATATTTCAACAACACATTGACAGTTACTTACAGAATTTTAAGACTCTTCAAATTTTCTAGTTCTTGGGGAATCTGCCCACTTACTCCACTGCTATCAATATACCTGAGATGAAAGCAAAATAAGATAAATGAGTGAGATATTATTTCATACAGCCATTTAATTACACATAAGTCACAACAAATTAAAAAAAGAGCCATGCACTGCACATGAACCTGTAAATTTGATTACAAAGTCTGCTATAACTTTCTCAGTTTTTCATAAGTTCCAAATAGTAGTTTTGCATGGATCTCTCCAAATTAACCTTTTTATATGGGAAAAATAATTCCGTGCCCAAAGTTTGAAGATGATTTAGTTTATACCCATATACTTTTGTTTTTAAGCATGTCCCAAATTCCAATTGGTCATTCTTTTGTAACCAGTATTTCAATATTCCAATACGAGCTGCATACAACTAGTATTGTAACGCTTAATGTTTGAAACTCCATTTCTACCCTTCAAATCCCTTTGTTTCTGCCTAATTCCTGAACTCTAAGAGGCAAAAAGATGTGACACCACAGGAGGCCAGAGGGCGAGTGGGCAAACGAGGCATGGACGAGGGTGGCGACAACCTCAAGTTCTGCGAGTCTCCCTGCTCATTCCTCTAAGACCTCCCTGAGGATCCCACGACAATGACATCATGAGCCGACCTCTCGGGCTATAGCTGCAATTGAGACAGCCAGGGAAGATATGCATCATGAAGCTGCTCAACCCCAGAGAAATTGCTCCTTTGTTTCCATCAGGCAGGAAGTTGGCACTGAGGAACAGTAGAGGGTTTTCTTTGGGAATTGATTAGAAAAAGGATACTTTGGGAATTGATGAAAGCATCTGATTTTTGGGAAGCTAGTTTGAATATACTTCCTTGTTTGGACATAGTTTAGAAAAGATTGGCTAGTATAGTGTATCTGGTATCATATTTGAATTATGTATAACATACATAAACTAAGTATAACAAAATTTCCATGTATAGAATATATGTACTGAATATAGCATGTTTGAACCAAATAAAAAATATTTAGACTAAATATAAATTTTGAACTAACTATAACATATCCGCCCTTTGTACGTTTGGGCTTAGGTTTGAGTTTGGATTTGTGTTTGAATATTGGGTTTGGGTTTGGGTTGGATTAGGGAGAGGGTTTGCGAATAGAGAGGAAGAAGGGAGATATTAGGTTTCGGTTAGGGTTTGGACAAAGGTTTGGATTGATTTTAGGTTTGGGATTGTGAAAGAGAGAGAGATATAAATACTTTGAGGAAGAAGGAAAAAAGTTCAAAAAAAAGAGTTAAATATAACACTTGAGCGAAGTTTTCATTATCATGCTACATAGAATGTATTTTACAAAATATAGCAAATTGTTGCTAAATGTAGCATATTTGCTTTTGATATAACATGTTTTGTAGTACATAGCATATTCATTTTGCATATACCATACTTCTGCCTTTATTAATTATATTATTAAGAATTATTAGAAACAACAATAAATTATTTTTATAACAAAAAGATTATTTTTAGATTTATTTAATTTTTATTTTCTAATAAGACTTATTTTGATGCCCATTTATCAAAATTAATTCTAACCCAAATTTATTTTCATATCTACTTTTACACCTCCGGTAAATTAGTCATTTTGATGTTGTATGATACAACTAATGAATACTGCACAACTTTTTAGTTTAAAGCAGATTTTGGGTGTACATACAATAATTTCATACTACATTAGGTATAAAACTAAATCAGCTTCAAACTTTGGGCAAAGAGATATTTTTCCCTTTTATATATCACGTGCATCACCCGTGCAAAAAGTTAAGTACACCAGATATTAAGAAACAAGACAAATTATGACACTGAAGATGTACTTACAGCTGCTGTAGTGAGGTTAGCTTTCCGAGCTCTTTCGGCAACTGCCCCGAGAATCTGTTTGAACTAAAGCTCCTGTCGGCCCACACATAGTATCATCAATATTCAAAATAATAAGGAAGACAATTAATGAAAGAACTACATAAAATCTCCCTGCTTACAGAGATATCAACTTGCTCAAATTGCCAAATTCAGGAGGCACCGGGCCTGAAAAATTGTTTATGCCCAAGCTCCTGCTCAGTAAACAGCGGGTGGATCAGTTGAAGAGAATCTCAAACTAAATACGAAAGAAATAGAATCTCTGGAACAGAGAAATTTACAAGTATTGCATCTTGGATAGGTTAGCAATCTCCTTTGGAACTTGACCACTCAAAACATTCTGACCCAAATTCCTACACCAAGCAGACCCAAACAACCTCAATCTCAAATCACATAAAAATTTTTAAAAAAATAACCTTTTTCTTTCTAATTAAAGTTCAATCAAGAAACCCACAGGTCCATCAGCTCAGTCAGCTTGAAAAGCTCCATGGGAATTTCCCCGAACACGTCAAGTGCATAAATCTTTCTGCCAATCCAAACACAAAAGAAACGTAAACAAACAGAAGCAGAATCAACACGCATATAGAGAAGAAGAAAGTTCACAGACAAGTGGGTGATGTGGCAGGAGCCACTGCCGGAGCCGGAACAGTCGCACTGAACTCGCGGGTTCGCGTTCTCGGCACTCCAGGGCGCATTGGGCAAGCAAGGGTCCTGCGACACGTTCCATATCCCAATCTTCAAGCGGTCAGAAATGGCCTTCAGAGCAGCAACTAAAAAGAGAGAGAAATATAAATAAATATGTAAATAAAGTAATGAAGCAAAGAAGAAGGAAGAGAGAGAAGGGGACCACCTTCAGATGGATTGGTGGTCTGCAGTTGAGAAGCCGCGAGAGAGAGAAGAGAAGAGAAGAAGAGGGAGTAGAGGAAAAGAGATCCCATTTTCGTGAAGTGGAAAGAGAAGTGAGAACTGTATCATTGGCAGCAGCAGCAGCAGAAGAAGAAGAAGAAGAAGAGAAGGAGGCGGCCGGCAGAGGACGAAGGAGGTGGAGGGTGGGGTCAAGGTCGTACTTGAACTCCGCGTTGATGCAATTGAAAATGCACATTAAACTCAATTTCGACTTCATGGTCAAATTAGGCGAGGGGTTTTGATTTGGACGGGGTTAGGTTTGGAGAAAAGGATGGGGTTGGATTCAGAGACGACTGGTTCTCAGTTTCAGAAGAAGACAGGGCTGTGGTGTGATTATTGCTTTGAATTTCGACTGCTATTGTTGGGTTTCTTTCGCTTTTTGATGATTCTTCCATAGTTTTAAATTGGGGCGAGTTGAGGAAGGAGGAGTCACCTCTCTGTCAGCTCTTTGTTTGTTTTGGGATGTCGCTGCCACGGTGAGATCAGCTTGCTTCCGAGTTCCTATTGCCGCCCGAATTTCGGGTCTGGGCCCGTTTGGAAGAAACTGAGCCCGATCCGACCCGAATATTACGGGTTGTGTTGGTTGACATGGGCCGGACTTATGTAAGCCTGACTGTGGCCTTAGTTGTTTTTATGATGTCCAAAATCTCACATTGGGTCGGATTTCGGTGCCAAATCCATGTATACGTATAATAATAGTAGAGTAATACTTTTCATAGAGCACTGCTACCAGGCCCCGAAAAATGGGACAGATCGGTGGGACAGTTGATGTGGCATGATGACTGGGTCATGAAGTGGCAATCATTAATACTGACCTGGCAATCAAAAGGGCAGTTTTGTCATTGAATGATTTCTCTCTCTTATCCACTGTTCAGACCTTTTTATCTCAAATTCAAACCTAACTCATGGTGCTTAGAAATCCTCTCTCTCTCTTCTCTTTCCTCGGTCTGTCAAAATCTCTTTCTCTCTCTCTCTCTTATTTCACCCCCAAACTAGCCGCCGCCACGGACCATAACTATTGTCGGCTCTTGCTGTTGTTGTCACCAACTCTATTTTTGTTAATGAAAATTTCTTCTTTGTTGAAAGATGAATGGATGGACGAGATTATTTTCTTCCACACACATATATATATGAGAAAAATATATCTCAGCTGCCAACTGAGAGAGACTCTCTCAGCTGTCACTTCAATATGGTCGCAACTTACTGCAACATGGTCGCAGTCCTAAAAAATCATATATTTTCAGTGTAATTAGGACTTTGACCATGGTAGCAGTCCTCAGAAAAAGATTGCGACCCTTATCCCAGTCCTTAGAAAAGACTGCGACCATGGCATCAGTTCTCATAAAAATACTGCGACTTATCACAGTCCTTATAAAAAACTGTGATCATGGTACCAGCACCCAAAATTGTGGTTGAAACAGCCATATTACGCCAGCTGAGAGAGTCTCTCTCAGCTGGCAGCTGAGGTACATATTCCGATATATATATATATATAGGGGTTACTGTACCTCAGCCTGCAGGCTGAGAGAGTTTCTCAGCCGGCGGGACGTGGCTGAATATATGCCACACATCGGCCGCAGTGTGTTGGCGCCAAAAAAATCAAAAAAATCCCGCCTAAACAATCGTGAAACAAATTGACAAAAATACCCCTTTTTTAATTCTAAACTGGAATAAAGTCATGAACAAACAAAATTTCAGTTGAATATATCTACAGTTATAAAATTCGTAATTTTAATACATCGAAAAATATAATTAAAAAATTGGATCAATATAATGTAAAATAAGCAGAAGCATTGAAAATTTAAAAATATGCCATGGTCGCAAACTTAATACAATATAACAACTGCGACACAGTCGCAGTCACTAGTCGCACTCATATAATAACAAAATGTTTTTATGCGACCTAATACAATATAATTTCAATTTTATATGACAACTGCGACACAGTCGCAGTCACTAGTCGCAGTCATTGTATAACAAAACTTCTTTATATAACGTCTACGACCCTAGTCACATTCTATCGTACAACAATGCGACCTCCTTCAGTACTGCGACCAAAGTCGCAATCTTCTTTCCCATGCCTTATGTAAAAGATTTTTAATATGCGACTAGGGTGGATTAGCCATGCGACCCTGAGATCAATTCGCGTATATCAAATCTTATAAAAATTACTATATTAATTACACTGAATTAAATGAAGTAATTAATATTCTTTCTACCGTGATACAACAACAGTCTAGAAAAAAGAGATGCACTAATGTTAATCTCGAGAAAGGAAAGATGTGAACCATACGTAATCTAAAGATATAGGCAAACAATTCTATAAAAAGTTAATTTCTACTTCAAGCATTAAAACTCTGGCAAAAAGAAACTCTTCGGATTCACCCGCAATAAATCTTCAATTAAATATTTAATTTTTTTTACCACTTCCTACCATACTCAACCCTCACCTGTAACAATTATTATTACTATTCATGTTCTTCCACAATATTGACCTTTATATAATGCTTGTAACTAATATATTATCTCATACCTGAAAACTATATTTTTGTTCTTCCTTTTCAATTTGATTTCAAAAACTTCCAAAAAAACAATTCATTCTTCAATCATGTCTTCCCCATCTTCTTCCTCTGAACACTTAGATTTCAACTTCAATCGTTCCCCCACCGGTCCTTTGTCTCCAGGATATTCTAGTGAATCTGATACCAGTCTGGACTTCACTCCTTTTGACTATCTTACTACATCAAATAATATATTAACTGATCCTCCTATTCATGATGATAATGAAGTTTTAATGTGGGTTAGTGACGAAGACATTATTCCTCTGCCACTTGACGGAGACATGCTTGATGAAAGCATGTCCTCTGATGCTGTAGGCTCGCTTCCTATCAACGGCTCAGACGAAGAGCTTGATAGAGACGATCTATTCTGGGAGTTCATCGGTGAAACAAAAAAACCTCAAAAATAGGAAGATGATGAGGAAATAAGTGATGAAGAGGAAGAGCAGAAGAATGAAGACGATGAATCTGTTTATGATGGGGATAATGACGAGGATTAGGATTTCCTGATCTTCTGATATTCAATTGTATTTTGTCTTCTTTTAAAAGCTTTTAATTTTATTTTTTTGTAAGGTCTATTTCTCACTATATTAACTTATAAGCTCTTTTAATTACATATCCAAACTGCGACTACTGCTCTTAAACACTGCGACCATAGTCGCACTCCTACTACGGATGCAATTTATGGTCGCAGTTAATCATTTATCAGTTCCCAATGCGAATATGGTCGCAATAATGTACTGTTTTGGAGTTCAAAGTATTTTAAAGTTATAGTGTATTAACTTTTAAACTGTTTTGGATAACTGAACAGTCACCTAGGAAGTATACACAAATTTTGGGAAAAGGTAGAAAATAAGTTTGGGAGATATTCACGTGGTTTGAGAGCTTAAACCCTTTGGAATTCCGGGATTAAAAATATATAAACGGTCATCAGCAAAGGATTACAAACATACTAAATTATTTTTGCTCAAACTCGTTACTCTCACTGTTCGGTCAATAGACTCAAAAAAATGTCTTCTCCACCGTCTTCACCGGAAAGAAGCCAATCATCTAATGATGATTGGATGTATAGTTCTGAACCGATGCCTCGCTACGGGTCAGAATCTGAGCTTGATACAGACGACCCGTTCTGGGACTTCATTGGTGAACCAAAACACAAACATGAAGAGGAAGAAAGCGAAGAGGAGACTGTCGCTGAAGAGGAGGAAGAGACGGAAAGCGATACAGAAGACGAAAGCATGACTCTTGACGACGAATCTGATTACGATGGTGATGACGAGGATTAGAAGTTTAAAAAATTGTATTTTGTATTTTTTTAAATATATATATATCTGTTTTCTAAAGTTAATTGTGTGAATTACATTTTTTACTACTATGTCTTGGTTGAAATGCTGTACAATTGTTACAAACCTTCATTTTAAATATTTTACGCTAAACGAATATACAGCGACCATGGACGCAGTTAATAATTATATTACTTCACCCGTATAAATTTTTAAAGTGAAAGGTTGCGACTTTGGTCGCAGTTGCAGGACGCAGACTTAATAAATAAACTGCGACCTTGGTCGCAGTTGCTAACCGTAGTCTTAATAAAATACAATGCGACCTTGGTCGCAGTTGCTGGTTTTTGGACTTAATAAAATACACTGCGACCTTGGTCGCATTCGCTGGTCTTTATTTTTAATCAACAACAACAGTGCGACCTTGGTCACAGTTGCTGGCCGCAGTCTTAAAAAAAATAATCTGCGACCTTCGTCGCAGCTGCTGGTCTTTAGTCTTAATCAATAACAACACTGCGACGAGGTAACACGTCACCGCAGAAGTTGCTTAGTCGCAGTCTTTGGTCGCAGTGTCGACCCTGGTCCCAGTTGTTTCTGTTTGCAATGTAGTCTTATGCGACCTTGGTCGCAGTGTCGTCTCTGGTCCAAGTTGTTTTGTTTGCAATGCATGACTGCGACCAACGTCGTAATTTATTAAAAAACAAATATGATTTTTATTTATGTCCAGGCATTTATCTCCAGGCATGTGAAAATGATACAAAACGCTCTCTTATACAATAAGATTGAGTGTTACAATACGGCAGTACAAAGAAGACTAGACATCAAAAGACGCTCTCTTATACAATAAGATTGAGTGTTACAATACAGCAGTACAAAGAAGACTAAACATCAAAAGAGCCCTTGTTGACTAAGAGCAGTGGTGTTATTGAGGTCTGGTGGCAGCAGAATCTCCGATTCCACCTGACCCTCCAAAGTGGCGGGATACGATCCTTCGTTGATGAACATCTCTTCCACCAGAAGGTTATCCAGTGAGCATGGAATTTCCTCGATGTCGCTTCTGGGGTAAGAGAGAGGAGGTTTTAAGACCTCACAGGGTATACTACCCACCACTATATCCACCACATCCCCGCCGCCATACCCACTCTGACCATCCCTTGCCAGCAAGCTTGACTGGTGCATCAAGTCCGAGGAGATCTTGGTGAGGGTTAAGTCCTCGTCAGGGATCATGACTTCTTCTCTTGTAAACGACGAGGACCATGACTTCTTCCCTTGTGGACGATGAGGTTTATGACTTCTTCCCTTGTGGACGAACATCGATCAAGTTCGTCCATAGGGTCATCTTCATCCATGGAGGCAGGCCCCTGTTAGAGACTCTGAAGAAGGAGGAAATTCTCAGAGCAATTGCTCTCGAAAGAAAACAGTCTAATTATGGGCTGTTAAAGGGAGAGGGAGAGCCCTATTTATAGGCAGCCCATAATAACCATAATTAATGGTTCATTAATCAGAACCGTCGGCTTTAATGGTCTCCAACCGCCAGCGCCGGTTTGGCATTAAAAGACATTAACGCCTAAACACAATGAAGAGTCGACGCGTAGACAACGTAGACTTGACGTTTAAAGATCTCATAAAATCTTTATGACAGGCCGCGTCTCTCGGAGTGACTCCAAGTCGCGTCCCCTCAGCAAACTTTTCATTTTTCATTTAGATTCAAAAAATGACTTAATCCAAAACAACACTTAATAAAACAACACTGCGACCTTGGTCGCTATGCATGTTAATATAAAGGAAACACTTACTTAACGTACTACGACCAAAGTCGCAGTCCATGTAATGCAACCCTAGATTGCAGTTGCTGGCCATCTTTATCAATAACAACACTGCGACCTTGGTCGCAATTAACCATGTACACTGCGACCAAAGTCTCTGACTTCGCAGTTTAAATGTACACAGCGACCAAAGTCTCTGACTAAGGTCGCAGTTTAAATTAAACTATAAAGTAGAATTTTATCGCAGGCTGAAAAAATTGATCTGAAAAGATTTATATTTTGAGAAAAAATTTTATCGCAGGCTGAAAAGTAGAAACTAGATCTTTCATAAAAGAGGTAAGGAAATAGGGCGAAAAGTAATTTATATACAATAACCTAAATCCTATAAAGAGCGGCAAAAAAAAGAGGAAAAAATAATAATAAACAATAAGAAAAGTTATCGAAAAGGGAGTATTTGGTAATTTAACTTCTTCCTAAAAGCGGGCCGCAAGTCAGTGAGGTAACAAATTAGGCCACGTCACCGCAGGCTGACAAAGTACTCTCAGCCCGCAGGCTGATATACATTTTTCTCATATATATATATATATATATATATATATATATATATATAAATATAAATATATATGGGCTTACTGTACCTCAGCCTGCAGGCTGAGAGAGTTTCTCAGCCTGCGGGACGTGGCTGAATATAGGCCACACATCGGTCGCAGAGTGTGGGCGCAAAAAAAATCAAAAAATCCCGCCTAAACAATCGTGAATCAAAAGGACAAAAATACCCCTTTTAAATGACGACTGCGACTTCTAGCATTGAAAAGTAAAAAAACATTCCATGGTCGCAGACTTAATACAGAATAAAGAATACCAGACAAAAAATGCTATCGTATAGCAATGCGACCTCCTTCGGTACTGCGACCAAATTCGCAATCTTCTTTCTCATGCCTTATGTAAAAGAAGTAATTAATATTATATCTACCGTGATACAACAACAGTCTAGAAAAAAGAGACGCACTAATGTTAATCTCCGAGAAAGGAAAGATGTGCACCATACGTAATCTAAAGATATAGGCAAACAATTCTATAAAAAGTTAATTTGTACTTCACGTATTAAACCATACTCAACCGTCCCCTGTAACAATTATTGTTACTATTCATGTTCTTCCACAATATTTATCTTTATATAATGCTTGTAACTAATATATTATCTCATACCTACAAACTATATTTTTGCTCTACCTTTTCAATTTGATTACAAAAACTTTTTAAAAAAAATTCATTCTTGAATCGTGTCTTCCCACCTTCTTCCTCTGATCACGTAGATTTCAACTTCAATCTAAAGATATAGGCAAACAATTTTATAAAAAGTTAATTTGTACTTCGGATTCTCCCGTAATAAATCTTCAATTAAAAAAAAAATTTAATTTGTACTTCGGATTCTCCCGCAATAAATCTTCAATTAAAAAAAAATTTTTTTTTTACGGATGCAATTTATGGTAACCTCTCTATATCAGCCCGCAGGCTGAATTCTAAGGTAACCTACTACGGATGCAATTTATGGTCGCAGTTAATCATTTATCAGTTCCCAATGCGACTTTGGTCGCAATAATGTACTGTTTTGGAGTTCAAAGTAATTTAAAGTTATAGTGTATTAACTTTTAAACTGTTTTGGATAACTGAACAGTCACCTAGGAAGTATACAATTTTTGGGAAAAGATAGAAAATATATTTGAGAGATATTCACGTGGTCCGAGAGCTTAAACCTTTTGGAATTCCGGGATTAAAAATATATAAAGGGTCATGAGCAAAGGATTAAAAACATACTAAGTTATTTTTGCTCAAACTCGTTACTCTCACTGTTCGGAAAATACATTCAAAAAATGTCTTCACCATCACCACCGTCTTCACCGGAAAGAAGCCAATACATTCAAACAATGTCTTCACCATCACCACCGTCTTCACCGGAAAGAAGCCAATCATCAAATGATGATTTTATGTTTAGTTCTGAAACAATGTCTCGCTACGGGTCAGAATCTGAGCTTGACACAGACGACCCTTTCTGGGAGTTCATTGATGAACCAAAACACAAACACGAAGAGGAAGAAAGCGACGATGAGACTGTACCTGAAGAGGAGGAAGAGACAGAAGACGAAAGCATGACTCTTGACGACGAATCTGATTACGATGGTGATGACGACGATTAGAAGTTAAAAAATTGTATTTTGTTTTTCTTTTTAAATATATATAAATCTGTTTTCTAAAGTTAATTGTGTGAATTACATTTTTTACTACAATGTATTGGTTGAAATACTGCGACCATGGACGCAGACTTAATAAATACACTGCGACCTTGGTCGCAGTTGCTGGACTTTAGTCTTAATCAACAACAACACTGCTACCTTGGTCGCAGTTTCTGACCGTAGTCTTAATAAAATAAACTGCGACCTTGATCGCAGTTGTTGGTGTTTAGTCTTAATAAAATACACAGCGACCTTGGTCGCAGTTGCTGGTCTTTAATCTTAATCAACAACATCACTGCGACCTTGGTCGCAGTTGGTGGTCTTTATAAATAATCAACAACAACACTGCGACCTTGGTCGCAGTAGATGGCCGCAGTCTTAAAAAAATAATGTACAATCTTAGTCGCAATTGCTGGTCTTTAGTCTTAATCAACAACAACACTGCGACGAGGTGACACGTCACCGCAGCAGTTGCTTAGTCGCAGTTTTTGGTCGCAATGTCGACCCTGGTCGCAGTTGTTTCTGTTTGCACTGTAGTCTTATGCGACCTTGGTCGCAGTGTCGTCTCTGGTCCAAGTTGTTTTGTTTGCATTGCATGACTGAGACCAAAGGTCGTAGTTTATTAAAAAACAAATATGCTTTTTATTTATGTCCACGCATTTATCTCCAGGCATGTGAAAATGATACAAAACGATCTCTTATACAATAAGATTGAGTGTTACAATATAGCAGTACAAAGAAAACTAAACATCAAAAAGAGCCATTGTTGACTAAGAGCAGTGGTGTTATTGAGGTCTTTTTATTTATGTCCAGGCATTTATCTCCAGGCATGTGAAAATGATACAAAAACGCTCTCTTATACAATAAGATTGAGTGTTACAATATAGCAGTACAAAGAAGATTAAACATCAAAAAGAGCCCTTGTTGAATAAGAGCAGTGGTGTTATTGAGGTCCCCGTGTATTAAAAAACTGTCGACGTCGAGGACCATGACTTCTTCCCTTGTGGACGAACATCGATCAAGTTCACCGGCCAAAAATATTCTCCCAGAGGCCCAGCGAACCTGAAAAAGGACAATCAAGCTCTGAGTCATCTTCGTGCATAGGGTCATCTTCATCCATGGAGGCAGGCCCCTGTTAGAGACTCTGAAGAAGGCGGAAATTCTCAGAGCAATTGCTCTCAAATGAAAACAGTCTAATATGGGCTGTTAAAGGGAGAGTGTGAGCCCTATTTATAGCCAGCCTATAATAACCATAATTAATGGTTCATTAATCAGAACCGTCGGCCTTAATGGTCTCAATGAAGAGCCGACGCGTGGACAACAGCTTCGGGAAATAACGAATGGTGCGGGTTCGTCAACGTAGACTTGACGTTAAAAAGATCTCATAAAATCTTTATGACAGGTCGCGTCTCACGGAGTGACTCCAAGTCGCATCAGACAACAGACAACTTTTCATTTTTCATTTAGATTCAAAAAAATGACTTAATCCAAAACAACACTTAATAAAATAACAACACGGCGACCTTGGTCGCAGTTGCTGGCGGCAGTCTTAAACCAAAACAGCAATGTCGACCTTGGTCGCTATGCATGTTAATCTAAAGGAAAACACTTACTTAACGTACTGCGACCAAAGCCGCAGTCCATGTAATGCAACCTTAGATTGCAGTTGCTGGCCATCTTTATCAATAACAACACTGCGACCTTGGTCGCATTTAACCATGTACACTGCGACCAAAGTCTTTGACTAAGGTCGCAGTTTAAATGTACAATGCGACCAAAGACTCTGACTACATTATATATAAAAAAAATAAACTATAAAGTAGAATTTTATCGCAGGCTGAAAACATTGATCTGAAAAGATTTTATATTTTCAAAAAAAAATTTATCCCAGGCTGAAAAGGAGAAACTAGATCTTTCAAAAAAGAGGTAAAGAAATAAGGCGAAAAGTAATTTATATCCTATAAAGAGCGGCAAAATAAAAGGGGGGAAAAATAATAATAAACAATAAGGAAAAGTTATCATAAGGGGTATTTGGTAATTTAACTTCTCCCTAAAAGCGGGCCGCAAGTCAGTGAGGTGACAAATCGAGCCACGTCACCGCAGGCTGAGAGAGTACTCTCAGCCCGCGGGCTGATATACATTTCTCTCTCTCTCTCTCTCTATATATATATATAGACACACACACACACAGAAATATGTATATCAACCGACAGTTGAGAGTCCCTCTCAGCCTGCGGTGACGTGGCACATTATGAGCCACATAATTTGACAATTTAAAATGACGTCTCGCTTTTAAAAATAATAGAAATTATTAAAAGCCCCTATCGTTTGTCTTTCTTGGAAGATGTATTAGTTTTATATTCTTTATTATTATTTTTTCTCCCCTTTTATATGTCTATCTCTCTGTGTCTCCTCACGCTGTCAGATCTTGGTCGCTGTCTTGTAAAATAAATGGTTTGAAGATGAAATTTTATACTGCGACTATGATCACAGAATTCAATTTTATCTGACAATTTATTGTTATGAATGCGACAAAGAGTCACAGTCCAATTAAAATTTATTAATAAAAAGACTACGACCTTGGTCGCAAAAATGAAAAATAAGTTAAAAAATACTGCGACCAAGGTCGCAGTGTTATCAAACAAAACTTTTCAAAAAGACTGTTATTACATAAGACTGCGACCAATGTCGCAGTCTTCTAACCATCTTAATTACTTAACTTTTGAGATCTTGTTCACTGCTTCAATTGACTATGTCTCTTGTTTCATAAGAATGCGACCATGGTCGCAGTATTCTATTTAAATTATTTAATTAAAAAAATATTATGACCAAGGTCACAATTGTTATCAAACAAAACATTCTCAAAGAGACTGCTATTATATAAGACTGCGACCGAAGTCGCAATCTTCTAATCATCTTAATTAATTAAATTACAAGATTATTGTCACTGCTTCAATTGACTACGACTCTTATTTAATAAGACTGCGACTACGGTCGCAGTATCCTATTTAGCTTAGCAAGGTCGAAAAAATACTGCGACCCTAATCGAAAAAATAAAAAAAAGGCTGCAACACTGCGACCAAAGGTCACAATGTAAAATAAAAATAAATCTAAAAAGTGAAAATGATATTAAAAAATTTAAATCCAAAATTTTTCTTTTCAGAAACTGCGACTTCGATTGCAGTTTCAGAAAACAAAAAAAATAAAATAAAATAAACTGTTTCAAGTCGCAGTAATAGATTTTTATTGTGATTAAAACATCTTTCAAAAAATAACTTGAACATCAATGCGACTATGGTTACATTCTTTTAAAATAATTTATTTTTCTAAAATTTAGTAATCAAGATCTGTAATTTTTTTGTTTGAAAAAACTCAAAATTTTCAAATCTATAATTTTTTAAGTGGAGGAACAGTTGTAGCCAGGTTAAAGTGAAACTGAGGGTTTTTAGTCATTGGGCAACGAAAAGTGGTTGAGGGTCTACTTTTACCGCCTAAATTTTTGACCTCTCTGCGGCTAATATGAAGTCACGTCATGCCGGTTGAGAAACTCTCTCAGCTGTCGACTGAGGTACAGTAACCCTATATATATATATATATATATATATATATATATATATATATATATATATATATAGAGAGAGAGAGAGAGAGAGAGAGAGAGAGAAGAGAGAGAGAGAGAGAGATGGAAGACCTTTCAATTTGATTAGAATTTCAAAAAGTAGATATCTACAGAGAAATGAAAAGGACAATAACTTCTATTAGTTCAATTATCATGTGGAAAATAAATTAAAAAAAACAAACTTAAAGGCAGCAAAAGAAGGAAGAAGAAGATACGACATTATTGTGCTCGTGATCTTCGAGATCCTTCGCAAGACATCATCGTCCGAGCATGTCACGTTTCGAGGCTCAGATCCTCACTGTAGTTGAGACTGCACGCCGCAACTTCGAGGATTAGATCCTCGTAGGAGTTGAGAAAGAGGGAACGGTGTCTGAAGACTGCGAGTATCACCAAGGAAGCTCAAGACGTGGAGAAGTAAGAGAAGGACATGGTGTGCAGTGAAAATGAGGCAGTGGACAAGGTCGAGATTTCTTTGACGGCTCAAGGAGCAGCTTGAAGATGAAGACGAAGATGAGATGAGAGAATAAAACATTTATATTGTTACAAAACTACCCTCATTATTTATTTACTTATTCAGGCTGGAAAATAAAAGAAACATAATCATTTATCCACCTCACCTGTCACACAAATTTGTCCATTTTCTGGGTCTAAAAGGAATTTCTCCTTTTCATACCATTTGAAGTGGGATCCTCATCCATGCCACGAGATTGATGCTAATGACATGTACAAGGATCCACTTAATTTAGTGTTAGGTATGTCAATGGGTAAGTTCCATACAAATATGAAAATTATTTTCCAATAATAAACAGGCGTATGATAGGGACTAGTGTATAGGCCCTAACCTCAACCTCAAAACTTTTAGTCTTAAACTCTGGCCCTGACCCAACTCTCGGTGTCAACATGCTAAATCCTAGGCCTATTATTCTTTGGGCTTTCAGATTGACCCTACTATTTGTTTAAATTGGTGTGGTATTTGCACGAAATAAGATTTAAAAGTCATGTTTTTTGAGCTTCGGTTTTTCGCTTTCCAACTCAACGAATGGAAATTTGAGAGGAATGGGGAAATGGTTAGGGGACTCTTTCTTTTGTCTCAAGAAGCCTCAAGAGTATAGCTCATAGACTCAACTAGTATCATTCCATCCTAGAGCAAAAGGAAGGGGTTGGATTATTAATGTGGCCTCAAGCAGTTACGTGGCATGGCCACATAACTCAGTCAATTAGTGTTATTGAGACCACTGCATTGTAGAATAATGAAATAATGGTCGATATAGTGGCATTAGAGAGACTAGAGTGAAGTAGCATTCTTCATTTGACGATACCTAAACACATCTTTTATGGAAAAAGTTGTAGTTTAATGTCTTCGGACATGAGGGGAATTCATATGAGCAGTTGATGGAGAAGATAAGTTCAACATCACATCTTGGGTTGCACTATCCGAGCTAGGCTGCGACCTCTTGGACAAGTTTTCTCTAGAGACAATTAGCTTTACTCGGGAAACCTGATTGGGGCCTTTCGGGCTAGGTAGAAATTCTAGATTCCAAGCATTAGAAGCTCGTGTATATTGTGTGTGATTTGATTATGATCATGGAACCGTTCATTTGTTAAGCATCTTTGACAATGCATCCCACAAGGAGCTGACTTCCGCAACGGAGAACAGAAAAAATATTTGAGCTGATCTTGACTGTGATAATAGTTGAACCAAAAAGGAATTCGTAATTTAGTTATTCCAACGTATCACACTTGAATTACAGCACGTTGGATATAGAAGACCAAGGTTAACTCCCCCAAGAAACCATGAGGACTTTTAACCCAAGGAGCCACTTGCTAGTGGGTATTGAAGAAGAGAGAAAAATTGACCTCTACTCCTTAACATATTGAGAGGAAGATTTTTGTGTAGAGTTTACGTTGAGAAAGAGTATATAAAATAATTTCTGCCCCTAGCCAACAGTGACTTCTATTGGAGGATTGAGGTGAACTCCACGGGAACCGTGGGGGCTTTTAACCTGGGAAGGTGTAACACCCGGCCCACAGGGTACGGAGACGTTACTGCAATATATATACGCAGGGCGAATATACCCTCATATACGCACGCTAAGCATATCAAGACAGAAAGAAATTAGAGTATAGAAGCACAGTGATAATACACATTCCACCTATATTATACAAGTATATTGTTGTCACAGAGAGAGATCCAATATTATATGAATATTACAACACTTGAGCATACAAAAGTACGATTTACAAAGGGATTTACAGAGTTCAAAATGGTAGATGCACACGAACAGTGAAAGAAAACTCAGGAGTTGATCAAGGAAAGAGAACTAGCAATAACAGGATCACCACGCTTCCACTGCGCCAAGTATCTCCATGGAAATCCACAACGTTCCAATCTTTCGAATTTGAACATGCAGCTCTAGGGGTTGCCAGAAAAGCAACCCAACGAGTATGTAAAATGAAGCCAACTGGCGTATACAAGCAACACACATGTATCAAGAATTATAATGGGTCGTGTACTCAAGTCAAGCAAACAGGCAGTGAATTATAAATTTTAATAGAATCAGGGCTAGATCAAGAAGTAAAATTGATATATATGAAAATCAGTATTATGAGCATATTTATCCAAGTATATAATGAATTATCAACTAAATATGTTATATGTAGATATAGGCAAAACTAGTTGTATAAACTCAACTGTCGGATCCATGAGATCAGTACGTCAAGGGGATAATGTACGTCAAGGGGATAATCCAAATAAAGAAACCCTCATATATATACCATATACCCCATTTCACCATCAACTGAATGTATACAACCCGAATTGCGTAGAAATAGATAAATTGTCATTCTTGTTTATGGAGTAAGGCAGGTGTAGCCCAGTATCAAGAATATCAGTTATGATAATTATAGTACAGAATAACTTAATCTTACAGTAATAACAATTAATTTTGCTTGTTATTGTAATCATTTTCTTCTAATGTCTCATACCACTGGAAGTCTATATCGGAGTCCGCACTCCAGTAGAACTCAATCCGAACTTCGATATACGATACCGTTATCCGAATCAGAAAGTGACTCAATAGCACTTGTTCTTAACTTTATTATTGTTTGTAATTAAGTTATATCTGGTGCAGGATAATATATCAGGACTCAGTCATATAAGTATAGTTCAGAGTCCAAGAATAACAGGAGAACAAGAATAGAAATACCCCAAGTGGTAGGTAAGGTACTATGATATTTAGAATAACAATAATAGTAGTAATAACAATAATAACAATCAGTATCATTTGTTATTCTAATCTTTCCCACTAATGTCCTATACCACTGGCAGCTCACACTAGAGCTCGTACTTCTAGTAGAACTCATCTGAATTCAGGTGTGAGGGTACCATTATTCGAGTATGGGATCAATCGAATAACATACGCTCCTGATATTATTATTGTGAGGATATTAAGTGCATCGTGTATCATATAATGTGTCAAGTGCTGGGTTAGAAGGGCTTGTGTACCCGGACGCGATGTTGTGGACCCTAAAGATACCTCCACGGACCCTAGAGGTACCCCCACCACGTGCGTAGTATGATACTTAGCTCCATGTGGCTTAGTTCCACACACCATGTGCGTACCGATAACAGGAATACTGAGGATACGATTTGTGGACCTAGAGGTACCCCCATAGACCCTAGAGGTACCCCACCACGTTTATGGAGTGATACTTAACTCCGTGTGGTACTTAGCTTCATTCATCATTCCTTCATATTTGAGTAACAGAAGTGTTCAGTGGCATAATATAGGAATTATGTAATGAGGCAAGTGTCGTGGTACCATGTCAGGTAAAGTATTAAGTCAGTGTCAAAGCATCACGTCAAGTGTATCAATATCAGTGTCAATATCGAATATCAAGTATCAGGTGTCAATATCAAATATCAAGTATATGGTATCAGTATCAAGTATCCAATGTCTGATGTCATTATCAGGTTAAGTCAGAGTATCAGGTGTAATATTCAACTCAATAACTACAGGAGTATATCAATACCCAATATCAGGTATCATGTGCTATGAAAATCATGTAACATGATTCAAGAATAAATCATATCAAATTTCAAATTCTTCACAATCATTAATATAATATATATAATATAAAACAGTAACACAGCCAAAGTGTACAAACAAGGGGAGCTAAGCAATACTTGGGCAAGGTCAGCAAGCAGTGTTCATCGCTAAAGTACTCGGCGAGAATACTACACGGGAATGACTCGAGCGTTGAAATGCTATTCTATCATATATCAGAGTTCCGCTCGGGCGAGTCTAGCGATAAAGCGCTGAACGCTGAGCGCTAAGCTCGCCTACCAGGCGGAACATATAGAAAGTCCAGAGGACTTTAATAAACCTTGAGCTTAAGTCCGGAGGCTGTAGTATAGAGCCACAGAGCGATTAAGCCCAGGCTGAGTAGTGAAAATAGATACTTGCATAAAGTGTTAGTACCACACAATCACACACATATAATAATCAATAAATAACCCACAACATGATCCACCAGAACTGAGTGGGCGAACCACTCCGCCAAGCTACGACAAAATTTGTAAACGTACTAGGCTCCAAATACCTATTGGATAGCCTGCAGGGTGGTCTCTCAAATAATGCAATCTCGAAGGATAGTTTGTTGAGCTTTAGCCCATAATAACTGCAACCTGGCGAACCACTCTGCCAAGCTACCACTAAACCCATAAAGATACTAGGCTTCAAAAGCTGATTGTATAGCTTGGAGAGTGGTCTCTCGGGCAACGCAAACTCGAAAGATAAGTTTCCCGAGGACTTTCGCTAGAATACCTGTAACCTGCACCACGGTTAGTCCAAATACCGGCACCAACATTAGTCCCAAAAATATACAAAATTGCAGCTAAATTACAATAATTATATCAGATAACCAGATACACAAATACAAGTCCTAATACATCGAAATATGCAACCAACACTCACTACACCGATACAATTATTCTACTGATACAAATCTACAACCACAACAATAACACAAATTCCTAAAACTATAATATTCACCGGTCGAAGTGGAAAACACACAAGTAAAGTGAGAACACTCGCTAAAATCAAGAATTGGAACTCGCTAAATACAAGAAAAGTATTCTCTACAAGAGAAAATAGTACTCGCCTAATCTCTGAAAAATACTCAACATCACGTGCACGAGCGGTGTATCTATGGAGAAAATATGAAGGAGAGAGAAAAGAGTAAGGAGAGAAAAGGGAGGAGAGAGGGGATTCTGGAGAGAGAGAAGAGAGAGTGGCCGAGAGGGCTAGAGAGAGCATGGGGTGTAGGAAGGGAGTTAGAAAGAAGAGAGAAAAAGTGAGATATTGGGATTTTTAGAGAGAGAAAGAAGAGAGAGGGTGTGTGAGGTGTGGGGAGTGTGGCCGTAAGTTGTAGAAGGAAAGGGAGGAAGAGAATGGAGAGGGAGAGAGAAAGTAGAGAGAAAGAGAGAGTATGATAGAGAAAGGAGAGAGAAGAGAGAGAAAGTTAGAGAGAGTTTTAGGGTGGTGATGGTGGTGGCTAGGGAGGAAGTGGTGGTGCTCTTGGTGGTGGTAATGAAAGTGGTGTGTTTAAGCTAGAGAGAATGGAGAGTTTGAGCGAAAATTATGGTGGAGGTATTTTTAGAGAGAGAAAGGGGTGCAGAAAGAGTTAGCGGTAATGGGAGGTGGTGCGATTGTGGAGAAGGAGCAGAGAGTGGCGGTTATGGTGGTGGTGTAGTGATGGTATGGTGAGTTAGAAAGAAAAAGTGAGTTTTTAGAGAGAGAAGAAAGAAGGGCTAGGAGAGAAAGTGGGGGTTGATCAGGATATTAAGGAGAGAGAGGAGAGATAAGGAAGCGAAAGGAAGGCTTGTAAAGCCCTTGGCTGAAGGGAGAAGAGAGAAGGCTGGAGAAGATTGTAGAAAAATGGAGAAAAAGAAAGAAAAGTTAAAAAAAAGGAAAAAAGGAAAAGAAAGGAAAAGAAAAAGGGGAAATGAAAAAAGAAAAGGGAGAAATTTAGGGGAAATTCGGCCCAAGGGGAAAAAGAAGGAAAAATAAAGAAAAAAGAAGAAAAAGTAGGAAAAAGGAAAGAAAAAGAAGGAAAAAGTAAAGGAAAAAAGAAGGTAAAGAAAAGACGAAAAATTAGAGAAAAAGAAAAGAGAAAGTTTTGAAAAAATATTGGGTGAAGTCTAGATCTATGACTAGGTCTGTTGTCCAAATTTCAGGTCAAATGGAAGTAAATAAGTACATAAAATGACGCGAGTACGAACGTGAAATCAGAACACGTATCAGGATACGCATTCTGGAATTGGAGTATTGCAAAAGGTCACTAACTCGGCAGGTCTATTGCTTTTCGGGCTTTAGGCGGTCATTTTGTTAGGTGGATGGCTTCTTCCTTGTCTTTCATGGGTCTAGTGGTGCAATTAAAAATCCATGATTCAAGCTATTCCTCTTCAATGTCTTCATCTTTTAACTCACTTCTGGGTGTCTCAATCGGTCCTTAGTGCTATAGAATGGGATAGTCGCAAGCTTCTTTGCAGAAGAACTTTGATCATTGTGGGAGAAGCTTTGTCGATCTAAAGAACAGGATGGTGTTGGCCTCTGTTCATTATTTTCACTTCGATATACGGTCAAGGCAATGTGTTTGTTGCAAGCGTGGAGTCGTCTGACCTCCCTTAGGTCGTTGTTGGTGAAGTTTTAAGTATAAGCTTCCTGAATGTATTTGGAAATTGATCTGCATTGAAGGTGCATCTTGGTATTGGAGGTCTATTTGCATTGGCGTAGATTTAGCTTGTGGTGGTCTTTGCTGGGCCAATGGGGCAGGTGAGGATGTTGATGTATTTCATGATCATGGGTGCGTGTGAAGTTCCTTTGAATTAACTGTCGTTGGTGCAGCTGGCGGATTTACCTGAGGAGCGTGTCACTGTTTCCTCATTGATTACTCCTTTTCTCTCATGGAATGAAGTTCAAGTTCGGGCATTGTTACCATCGAGTATGGTAATTACAGATGCCTTTACTGTTGCATCCACTTGCTGATTCATTATAACATTATCGTGCTTCGGTCCAAAATGTGCAGCAAAAGATTTTGTTCTCTATCTAGCATTGAGAAAGCCACAAAGCATAGAAAGGAGATCAAAATTGGGTATTTTTAGAGTGAGTAAGAAAGTTGTATTCCCTTTGTAACTTTGGTTAATTGAATAAGATCTTCTGTTTTCTATTTCGAGGAAGTAGGCAAATTGCCGAACCTATTTAGAACTTATCTTCGCTCAGATTTGTTCATTATTTGTGCATTTGTATTTGGGTTTTTGGGCCAAATGTGACACCTTTATTGGTGGTTTGATCTATCTCTAGATCCAACATGTGGTATCAGAACTCTAGGCTCTGCTTGCGGTTGAATGGTGAAGTAGATCATTATGAAAGCTTAGATCTTGAAGATTTGAGGCTTCATTGGAGATAAAAATCAGATTTTTATAGAAGTGAATCTCATCTTCCATCATTAGGTGGATAGATCAATTGAAAACTCTTCTGAGGGTTTCAATTGGAAGTAAAACTCCCTCTTTATCATTTAGATCTATTCTATAGTTGTTCCATTTTGCTTGATTGTGAGTTTGTAGAAGATGTCCAGAGAAGAAAGGACATCCGATGGTAGAAGTGGCTCTTCCATGGTGAAGACCATTTAAAGTTTGAGTATCTATCAATCATCTAAGATTGACATGGTCAAATTTGATGGCACAAATAATTTTGATTTATGAAGATACGGTGTATTAGATGTGTTGAATATGCAAATGTTGGAGGATACTCTTGAGTTGCAAGTGAAACCAGAGGCAGCAGATGAGAAAGCTTGGAAGAAGATGAATCAAACAACATGTGGCATCATTAGGTCTTGTTTGACGCAAGATCTAAAATATGATGTAATAAATAAGACTCCAACAAAAAATATTTGGGAGACTCTCGCAAGCAAAAATTTGACCAAGAGTGTGAAAAATCGTTTGCATTTGAAAATAAGGCTTTATCATTTTCAATTGAAGAGGGGGATAAGAGCATATCAATAACTACACAAAGCTTTTCATGGATCTAGATAATGTGAATGAAGTGAGTGAGATTGAAGACAAAAGCGTTGATATTATTAAACTCTCTTCCAGATGAGGAGTATGAGATCTTTGTGTTACCTTGATCAATGGGGAGTTGTTTCTTAGCTACAAGAAAATGACAGCTGCTCTTGTGAATCTCGAGTTGAGAAGAAAGGACAGGGAGTCATTCAGTAGCACATCAGCAGAGGTATTGATCGTGAGAGAAAGAATTTCAAACGAAAGAGGAGAAAATCATAGCAGATCAAGATCGAAGTCCAAGTTTAACAACCATAATTTAGGTCGAGATCAGTGGGCTTTTTGCTAGAAGAATGGAAACTAGAAAAAGGATTATCCAGAGCTCAAGAAGAAGAATAACTAGAAGCAGAAGCCAAAGCAACCATCAGAGGTGACAACCGTAATTTGGGTCGAGATCATTGAATGTCGCCAAGTCAGATGGTAATGATTCTGATTTTCTAGACTTTCTTTCTCTCTTACACCATCTATTTGCTACTCAGAAGCTTCAGAGAGGATGTTGGATTCAGGGGGCTATTCGGGGGGGCTACCTACCATGTTTGTCCGAGAAGGGAATGGTTTTCTAGCTTTGAGAAGTTGGACGGAGGTATGGTGTTCATGGGTCATGATCATGCATGTCAAATGATTTGGATAGGTATCATTGGGATCAAGATGTTTGATGGGATAGTTAGATAGTTGACAGAGGAGAGATATGTTCTTTAGTTGAAGAAGAACCTTATCTCAGTTGGAGCTATGAAGTCAAAAAGGCTCAAAGTGACTATGGGAATGAAATTCTCAAGATCACCAAGAGGTCTATGGTTATGATGAAGGGTGTCAAAGATATAAACTTGTATTACTTGAAGGGTAGTATTAGTGACAGGTTTTCTGGCATCATCAATTGACTCAGATGAAACTATCAGATTGTGGCACATGAGACTTGGACATACGGTTGAGAAATCCTTGCAAGCTTTGGCTAAGCAAGATTTGTTGAAAGATGCTAAGACCTGCAAGATGAAATTCTAAGAGCATTATGTATTGGGCAAAAAAATCAAGGTGAAGTTTGGCACCGCAATTTACCATACATAAGGGATTCTTGACTATATTCACACAGATATTTGTGGGTGCCTCTAAGAATGTATCTCTAAGAGAAAAATAATATATTGTCTCCTTTACTGATTATTACTCTAGGCAAAAATTGGGTGTACACCATGTCGCATAAGAATGAAGTCTTAAATATCTTTGTGAAGTGAAGAAGGAGAATGGAGTTGCATACAGGCATAAGATCAAGGTACTCAGATCCGATAATAGGGAAGAGTACAAGAGTGATCCGTATCTGTAGTTGTGTCGTGATGAAGGCATTGAAACACACTTCATAATTAGAGAGACTTATAACAAAATGGGGTAGCAGAGAGATTAAACAATATCGTGCTAGAGAATCTACGGTGTTTGTTATCAAATAATGGGCTGAAAAAACATTTTAGGGTGAGGCCTTGACTTATGCAAGCTATCTCATCAATAGGTTGCCATCACTTGCGATAGAAGGTAAGAACTCCAATGGAAATGTAGTTGGGCAAGGCTTCTTCAGATTATGATAGGCTCGAGGTATTTGTGTGTCTAGCTTATTACCATGTGAATGATGGGAAACTGGAGCCTCGAGCAAAGAAAATCGTGTTTTAGAGTTCAAAAGAGGTGTAAAGAGATACAAGCTTTAAGATTCTGAAGACAGAATAATAGTTCTAATCAGAGATGTCACTTTTGATGAGACTTTTATGATGGTCTCCAAGCTCTCAGCAGGTGGAGAGTAGCCAGACCAAGAGGGTTTCGTAACAGGTGGAGAGTGATGCATTTCCACATACCTCAGATAGTTCTGTATCTATTAAGGTGCCATTTGCAGTGACACAACATGAACATCATGTATTTGATGAAGGGGATACAGAAGAGGTTGTTGAGAATTAGGAGCCAGAGAGTCAGGTTCAGGATTTAAATGCAGAAAGATAATCCCAAGAGGACTATATAGATGTTGGTAGTTTTTAGATATGATTGTGGCATATACACTTTCAGTTGAGGTCATTAAGGATAGTGTTCCTATTACATATAGGGAGGCATAGTTGAGCTTTGACTCCGAGATGTGAAAGAATGTCATGTTGGAAGAGATGCAGTCTCTTCATAAGAACGACACTTGGGAACTACCTGAGTTGCCCAAAGAAAGGAAAGCATTGGTTGTAAATGGATATTTGCAAAGAAAGAAGGATCTCTAGATTCATCTGTCCGCTACAAGGCTAGGTCGGTAGCCAAAGGCTAAGCTCAGAGAGAAGGCATTGACTACATTGAGGTATTCTCACATGTTGTGAAGCACTCCTCTATTCGTATTTTGTTGGCACTCATGGCACAATATGATTTTGAGCTGGATTCACTAGATGTGAAGGTTGTCTCTCTACATGGTGGTTGATCGGTCACAGATATTGCATATACATTGTCACATTGCCATGTTTATTATCTAATAAATTCTATTGATAAGTCTTATTTTTATTTAATAATGTGCAGGCCCATTACTAATGGAGGTGAAAAAAATTGAGCCCAAAAGCCCACTTTAACTCTGATTTAATTAAATTTAAATCTTAAATAAAGATGGGGACAAATATTCAGGAGGATAGAGATAATTCTAGCTGAAGATCAATGCATATCAGGGAGGATTACATCAAATAAAACTGGTTAATTCAGTTTTGTATGAATTCAATTCGGTTAGCTTGAGGATCACCGAAGGTCAGATCAAAACTAGATATCAAATAGAAAAACTGTCAGATAAAAGAGGATAAAACCAAACGTAGCCGTATCTGCCCCTGGATGTGGCCAAATTGCCACATCCAGGTCACGAAAACGCGGCTTTGGCCACATTTTCGTGGCCACACCTTGGAGATAAGGGGACCGTTTTCTCCCCTTATCTCCTCACTCCCTCCCCTCTGGGTTCTGCTCATAAAAGGCAGGAAGTTTACTGAAGAACGTACCAAAAATTAGTTTAAGTTTTTCTCATAGTTTTAGGATTTAGGATCTTTGTTAGATAGTTAATGAGAAGTTGTATCTCAGTTTTTAATTTGTAGTTCAGTCCAGATACAAGTGAGAGAGAGAGAGAGAAAAAAAAGAGTGATTGTAATCTGAAGTTGAAGTAACATCAATAAAGAATCAAGACTTCTCTTCTTCTCCAATTCACGGGTATGTTTCATTTTATTTACATGTCTTGTTTTACATTAATTATGAGTAGCTAAATTTTTTTTCTGGGCCCACTTCATCTCTCTTCCATCCCTCTTGTTTTGAATGATTTTTATGTAAAGAACCCGACGGGAGTGAATGCCTTAAACTAAGCCTTGCTTCTTTGAAAGTGTTCTTGAAGGCATATGAGGATGGGTTTGAATTTCTAAAACTTTTATTTTTAAAAACATTACTTGAACTTGTTTTTATTTTATACTTGAAAGATGACTTGATGATTTAACATTCAGTTCAAGATGAATTCTTAAAAAAAAAAGAGTTAACTTTTTCAAACAATCTTATTTGCTTTACTTAAGACTTTCGAAATTCAAGCTTAAGTTTTGCCTATGATCAAGTTAAGACACTGAGATTTTCAAGAGAAGAATATATCATTGAGCAGTAAGCTAGTGAGACTGGATCTTTTTCATATATTAAACAAACAACCAATCACTTTTCAATCTTTTTTAAATATCATCTTTTCCAAAACCTTCTCTAAGTTTTCAGTTTTTCTTTAAATCACTTCCCTACTCTCCATTCTCTTTTCAACATATAAAAAAAATACCAACACCATTCTTTACTTTTGAAACAATACATCGAAAAGCTTTCATCGCATTCCTCCTCGTGAATCACGGCCCGTTAGCCCAAAGCTACAAAGTAATTCTGACTGCATTTACTTTCAATCAATTTTTGGCACGTTGCTGAGGAGGGAACGATGTAATTATTTTTAACAAGTTTGGTATCTTGATTCAAGGCCATCAAGAAATCAGATTTAGCGCTTAAGTATTGTAGGAGAAGACTTGCTATTCTATGCCCCTACTCTAGAAAGTAGAAAACAGAATTCCAAGAAATTGCAGCGCAAAAGCTTGAAAATTTTTTGGACTACTAAAAACTCTTTTTTTGCAGGACATATTGCTTTGCAAAAATACAATTTTTTTGTGTGTTATTTCTGCTATATCTGATATTCACATACCCTATTTTTAATCCAACAGTAATCTGATTGATTGCCAATTGCTTAAAAAAATATTTAGACTTACATTCCAGGCATTTGTCTAATTACGTTTCTTTTACAATTACTGTTGAAGAAAGCTGGAGACAAGGTACGTTTGCATAGCATCTAGCATAGGAACATTCTTAGGTGATTTACTTGCTTTTTGATTATTACTATTGCTTTATACTTGCACACTTGCACAATCTATTTTAAAGGCAAAAATTCAAAACAAGATAAGGTGGGGAAGTCATTACCCTTCCTTAGCCCACAAACCATCTCCAAGTACGCACAACCCAAGCCTAGCTTAAAATCTAATAGACGTTGGCCTTAGAGATATTTCTAACTCATTAAGAGATTATCCTAGGGGGGAAGGTGTTAGAATTTGACTCCTGTCATATCAGTGTTTAAGGATAGGGATTGAGGGGTGAAACTCCGAAGGCTGGTGGTTTGGCTTAATTAGGCCCGTCACTTTTGTGTTGATACCTCCCATCAATCTTGTCCTGACTTGGCTGATTAGCTTGTGGTCAGAGTCTACATTATATCTCTTGTGAACAATCAACCAGTTAGGAGTTGTCTAGGTCAACGTTTACCTTAAACTAGGCTTGGTTGTTTTCTCTTTTTTTTTTTGTTGCGTATTGGTGAACTTGTTTGTGGGAGTGTTTGTATATGCAAGCGTGGTCAAGAGGCCAAACACATCTAGGTTAACTAGAAACACATCACCGCCCAAGTAAGAATCCAAACCAAATCTGGTTATGACTCAACCAACATTTTTGCAGGATATGTTCTATCCTATTAGAACCACACTTCCATCTTGCATCCAACTTCTATCGGTTGGTGAACACAACTTCGAGCTCAAGCCTCAGTTCATCAACACACTCCCTAAGTTTCATGGCTTAGAGTCTGAAGATACTTATTTCTTCATAAGAGAATTTGAAGAAGTATGCTTAATGATGGAAATCCCACACCTTATAGATGATACTATTAGGTTGAGATTTGTCCTATTTGCTCTTAAGAACTTAGCCAAAAAATGGCTTTATAGCTTAGCAGCCGGCTATATCACATCATAGGATAGTTTTATCAAGGCCTTCTTGAAGAAATTCTATCCAATTCATTTATTGAGTCAAATAAAATCAATCTGGCTTATTTGGTTGGTTAAAGAGAGATAATGCTGCGTTGATAATATCTAAGTCAAAAGAGATTGGAGTGAAATATGAATTATTATTAAAGTAGGAAAAATTATGGTTATAATCCATTTCACATAAAATGACAAGAACAAACGAAGAAAAATAAATAAATAATCAAACAAAAAGAAAGAAAAATCTATCATATATTAGGATAGACCTTAGACCTAGACGACTTCTAACTGGTTGACTGTCCAGGAGAGGTATATTGTAGTAGTCGACTACAGATTAATCAGACAGGTAAGGAAAAAACTTAGTGAGAGGTATCCATGCAGAGCAATAGTCCTTAATTATGTCAAACCACTGATTTTTTAGGATCTTGCCTCTTAATCCCAACCTTAAACACTGATTTGACTAGAGTCAAACTCTAACAATTTTCTCCGAGGTCAATCTCCTATTAAGTCTGAGATGTCCCTAGGGCCAATGTCTACTTAGATTTTAGTTAGGCTGAGTTAGTGAGTGAAGAGATAGTTTTTGAGCTTAAGGAAGGTAATGACTCCCCCACTTTATCTTGTTTATCAGTATATCCCTTAAATCATCTTTGTGCAAGTGTACAAATATTCAGCAAAAAATAACATTGAAGGAATATATCATATAAGAATGTACCCTATACTAAATGTTATGCACACCTATCTTTACTCCAGCACTCTTCAACAGTAATGTAGAGATAACAAAATTAGACAAATAGCCTAAGATACAAAGTCTAAACTATTTTTTAATATTTACAAACAACTGGTTACTGTTGAATTAAAAATAGTGTGCAGAGTTAAATAAAAGGAAAAACTAACAACTGTAGAAGCTGTATTTTGCAGTGTGAAAACACTTGCAAAAAGATCAGTCAGTAGCCCCCTCTGTTGCCGCACAAACACAACTATTTTTGCATTTTAACAGCAAGGTAGAGGGCTCTGTTGCTCTGCCTTCTTGGGTAGTCACAGATAGCAATATATCCACTGCAGCTTTCAGATTCTTGAAATTTGCGCCTGCATACAAAAACAGAGAAGAAAAAATAAATTTTTTAGTAAAAATAAAAGAAATGCCGTCCCGCCCAGGCAACGACGCCAAAATTTGATCGAGGTAAAACCTATGCACAGAAAGACAGAGTTTAAAAATGATAGATTAAGATTGTGCTCTGGTTATTCAATACTACTGCTATAACAAAGTGGCTAAACAGGTCATGATCCACAAGGAAGGATGTGATGTGAGATTTTTAGGATTGTATTTAAGTTACTAAAAACAGGTTAAAATATTTTTCTTAATTTTGAAAAAATTAAAAGAAAACTATGTTAAGTTAAAAGAAAGAGGAGTAGAAAGAGAAGAAGTAATGGAAGGGAGAAATGTTGATATTTTTGGTTGTCTTAAAAAGAAATTAAAAGAAAAGAAAATTTATGACTTAACATCTACTAAGTATTCCTAATAGTAAACTTACCTCTTTGGATGATTATTGTACGTTGGATCGTTGGCGACAGTTTACCTTGAGTTGGAGATAATAAGTGCATAGCCCATAAGAGTTGGTTTGAGTCTCATCCACATTACATCATCAAAACAAAGAAAGTATGAAATGATGCAGATTGAGACTAAGAACTCATCTTCATAAGATATCGGTGGCACTCACAAATACAAGTGTAACACCCCGTCCTCAGAATACGTACACAGCTATGTGTCCTGATTTTTGGAGCGTATTTTCTTATTTTCTGTTATTTAAATTCTTACTCATATAGCAGTACGGCATGATTTGACCTTTTTGGTATTTAGATTTGATTGATTTCAGTTTCAAATATTATTTTTAATATTCTAGATTTTTCATGATTTTCTGAAATTTTTCTGAATTAAATTGTAAATCTTCAAAACCGGTGTCGACCAGTGTCGCTGACCGACTCTCAGATTTTTAATTCACAAATGGAGTTAAAAATTTAAAAACGGCTTTCACACTATTTCTTAAAATTATGTTTTCTATCTAAATGAATTTTTCGAGAATTTTTAGAATTTATCAAAAATCCGGCCTACCCGGTGTAGAGACAGTCCACAGTGGATTCCAAGATTTTTATTTTGAAAATGGGTTTGAATTTATAAAAATTGATTTCACAAAAAATCTTTAAATAATATTTATTATTTTTGAGAATTTTTGAGAAACTTTTCAAGATACTTCATATTTCGGGCTTTTCCCAGGTACCGGAATTCTATCCAGATATTTTACTTTTTCTCTCTCCTTGCCTGACACGAGACTCACCAAATCTGGATTCAACATTTAATGCGGAGACTCTCTCCATCCCGCATTTAATGTTATGTCCTCCAAAAGAAATCAACTCTGATTTAGTCACCATGCCTTTTTGTCTTTTCTATTAACGCGATTCTCGCGTTTTTATCTGAGACGCAGCTCTAATCTCTGCGTCTGGCTCAAAATTGGCCAGACGCGAGTGTGGGTTGAATGGGGACGCAGCCATCATTCTAGTGGAGACGCAAGTCCCATTCAATGTAAGAGAAGGCAATGGCACACTTGTAATATCCCATCTCCCTTTATATTTATACATCCCCATCTTCTCTCTCTTTCATTTTCTCTTCTTCTCCTTCATTTACAGCCAACCAAAAGCCATCAACAGCAAAGGCAGCCATGCCTCTCCCTTGGCCGGCCACCCTTTTTACCTTCCATCTCCACCCACTTCTCTACCAACTCCTCCACCAATTCCTCTTCCATATCCTCCTCCATTCTAACAACAACAACACCATCGCCACCATCTTCTTCTTCCTCTTTTTCCACCAAGAAACCCACTTCCTCCATTAACTTCTTCACCATTTCCATCCCCATCTACACCACCTTGATCACCAACAAACATACCATCTTCTTCTCCTCGTCGTACTCTTTCCAACGAGGTCTAGCTTCGTTCTCCGAAACGCCATTTCCAAAACTTCATTTTTTTCATTTGAACTACACTTGCACCATCAACTACCTTCTCTTTTGGGGTTTTGGCCACCTTCTCCGGCCAACTCCGGCGACCACCAGCCAAGCCGCGGTCGGCCTACCTCCCCCTTCTCTTCTTTCTTTCTTTCCTTTGCTTTTCTTTCTTTCCTTCCTTCTTTCCTTTCCTTCCTTTTTCTTTTCTTTTCTTTTCTAATTTTTCCCTAAACCTGTGTCTCTCCCTCTCCCATCACTGCATCTCTATCCCCCATTTCCTGCGTCTCTCTCATTTCCCTGTCTCTCTCATTCTCTCCTGTTTTAAAACGCGGAGCTTACTCCCGCGTCCAAGCACCTCTTTAACACGATCTTCGCGTTCATGTATTAACGCGACGCGGAGCATGTGCTCGCATCTGAATTCTTCCTGTATTATAAAACACGGGTCTCAGACCCCGCGTTTGTGACATCAACACGGCGCAACCCCCCGCGTCTGCGACCCCTGCGTCTTCATTCTTTCTTTTCTGATTCATCCCTTCTCCTCCTCTTTTTTATATATAATATTAGTTATTGAACGCGTTGGTTACCTAGACTCCGGAGCTTAAGATTTCCCGGTGTTTTCTGAAGTTTTAGGCGAGTGTTCTCGCTTTCCTTCGAATTTTCCTGCTTCGTCATGTTGACTAATATTATATTATTTTCCTGGCACACTTGCATGTATCATGCAATCACTTGTCGCCTGCCTAATATCACCTCTCAGGCATATGTCTCATGGCACATGTTATGCTACTACTTGATACTCGCCTCGTTATGACATATTGATACTTGGCTTAAGATTATCATATTACGGGAATCCTCTATTATATACAATGACTTGAAATTATAATACTCATGTACTCTTGAACTTCTGATCTTGTCATGCACTTGCTTTCCCGTGAATTGATAATTACATAATAAATCTTAAAAAGAAACCACTTGAATCGGGTTAGGGAAAACTTGCGGCTATCAATATATGTTCGTGTTTACAGTGGTTTTAGGTATGTTGTGCAACTACATTTCCGGTTTGACCTGAGGGCCTCCAGGCGACCGAGGGGAGCGCTGGCTCCCTCCTTTCTGGTACCATCTTGATAAGGGCATCCTATAAGACCCTACTGTACGCCTTGCGGCAAGTTCCATTCTCCAGCAACGGAACAATCCTGGGCCGTGGTCCCGGGTATGCACGGGACCCACTGTAAATATTGTTTATTGATACCCCCGTTGGTTTCCAATAAC
Source organism: Agave tequilana (assembly GCA_038442645.1). Classification (NCBI taxonomy): domain Eukaryota; kingdom Viridiplantae; phylum Streptophyta; class Magnoliopsida; order Asparagales; family Asparagaceae; genus Agave; species Agave tequilana. Next base: position 64,338 of record JAVJIF010001694.1, read on the forward strand.
AGCCTCGATTTACTCATATATGGATGTATGTGTGCTGGGACGCTATTACACATACCTAGACATATGGGAAGAACGAGTAATAAGTATAAATATTGAAAATGACAGCAATAGATTTTTTCAGGCCTTATCACTTTCATTTTATGCCTCCATTTCATGCTTACTGTACATGTACACTCGACACAGTTCTTGATGCTTAATACTATTTTGATCATATCAACACACATATACCTATCTCTACACGACACTTGGCATTCACCTAAATATTTATTAGGGAGTTTCTGACTCCCCTGGACTTGCATGTTCAGGTCCTGAAGCTTGGATTGAAGCGGAGCCCTCCACCGAAGATCAAGCTTATCTCTCGGAGCAGGCTGATTTGTCCTAGCTCCTTCTGTTCCTGAATCTTCCTGCAAGTTCAGGGATCTTCTTCTCAGCCCGTGAGCACCTTTTTGCTCTACAAATTGTAGCTCTTACTTTTGTACCTTACTGTGATATAATGTATATGTACTAAAATATCACGCCCTGTGATAACTTTGTAATCCTTATGTTGGAATGTATATTTATGCTTCGCACTTTCGTACTCTGATTCTTGCTTGCACTGATGCTTAGCGTATATATGTGAGAGTATTTCTGACCTGCGTATATACGTCGCAGTAGCGTCTCCGTACCCGCCGGATCGGGGCGTTACAGGTTGGTATCAGAGCCCAGGCTCTCACACCTACAGTACAACCAAACTGCAAATTAATTTGCAGTTGGAATACATGAGTTTCGGTTATACATTTCAACTACAATATACAAAGTTATCCATTCCTTCTTGATATTCCTTCCCTTGATTCCTAAAGTCCATCTATCTTTTGCTTTCACTCCTCTTTCCAGACATCTTTTAGCAACATAGATATGGATAGAAGGGCAGGATGTAACAACTCCGGGCAACCACAGGACGGGCCGCAGGGGGAAATACAGATATTCTAAGGGTTATTCAAAACATGGTGGAGAATCAACAAAGGCAGACAGAACTCCTTCGGCAAGGCTTGATAACAGCTCCTCTAGAACGGAGGTCGGGCAACGTGTCAGACTTCAGGCGGTTGCAGCCGTTAATATTTACAGGGGGAGAGAGACTTCTAGATGCCGAGCAATGGCTAATCGACACCACAGACCTCTTGAAGGCAGCACGGGTTCCAGAGGAAGATCAGGTGGAGGTCGCCAAGATCCAACTAAAGGATGTAGCTAGAACCTGGTGGCTAGCTGAAGAAGCAAGACTGGATAAACTCATCACTTGGGACCAGTTCTCTAAAAGCTTTTATGATAAATTCTTCCCTACCACCGCTCAGAAGGAGATGGAAGAGCAATTCATTGGACTTCCACAATGGAATCGATCTGTTGATGAATATGTTGCTGAGTTCTTAAGGCTGAGTCGTTTTGCTCCGTATATGATAGCCGACGAAGAGAAATGGGCAAGCAGGTTCCAGCAGGGCTTACAAATGGATATTCAAGTCCTTTTGATTCTCCAACAGCTGAAAACATATTCCCAGGTCCTCACTGTAGCTCTAGAAGTGGAGCGAGGACTGGAGAAAAAGAATCTTGATCAGAGGAGGAAACAGGCCATGAAGAGGCCATTCCAGCAATTGGGCGGAGGAGGTCCAGTCAGAACTGCAAAAGTCCCGATGATTAGATGATCATTTCGACCAGCCCCTCCTCAGACAACTCAAATAATTCCTATTTGTAATTATTGCCAGAGGCCAGGTCACTTGCAAAAGAATTGTCGCAGGGCTAATGGGTTATGCCTGGCATGTGGTTCCGGTGACCACACAATAGAAGGTTGTCCCCACAAGAAAATAGGGGTAATAAATCGGGCCTTACCAGCACTTCCTGCACCTATTGGATAGAGGAACTCAGGGCCGATGGTTGGAAGGGCCCCTCCTCCCTCCACAACAACAGGTTTTTCGCCCAGCTCTGAGGGGAGGAAGAACAACAGCAGGTCGTGGAAGAGGACGAGCCTACAACTTGACAGCGGAAGAGGCCCAAACTTCTGGAGAGGTGGTGACAGGTAAGATCATGGTGCACTCTAAACCTGTTTTAGCCCTCTTTGATTCTGGTACTTCTCATTGTTACATATCAGATAGTTTCACTGCTTTGCACTCTATACCTGTTGAATATTTAGACCACCAGTGGGAGATTAGTACCGGTAATGGGGTAGTCATCTCCAATAGAATTTGTATAGATTGTCCGGTGGAACTGTGTAACAGGACATTAGCAGTGGATATGCTCGTACTGGATACTAAAGGGTACGACGTAATCTTAGGCATGATTTGGCTCAGCAAATACCATGCGGTTATTGATTGTCGAAACAAGAAAGTTATTTCAGAATACTGCTTCAGCCTGAGTTTTAATTTGAAGGAGAGCATAAACCTGCCAAGGGTAAAACACAGATGACTGCTGCTGAGATCCAGAAAAAGAGAGTACCAGTTTGGAATGAGTTTCTAGAAGTATTTAAAGAGATCTCAGGACTTCCACCTGATAGAGTAATTGAGTTCTCCATTGATATCATTCCGGGCACAGTCCCAATATCTAAAGCCCCATACAGAATGGCACCCACTGAGTTAGAAGTTCTAAAGAGGCAGTTACAGGAATATTCTGACAAGGGATTGATTAGACCAAGTACTTCACCATGGGGAGCTTCGGTACTATTGGCCAACAAGAAAGATGGTGATAAGCAGTTGTGTATAGACTACAAAAAATTAAACAAAGTTACCATCAAGAATAAGTATCCCTTACCAAGAATTGATGATCTTTTGATCAACTTCATGGGGCCCGAGTGTTTTCGAAATTGGATTTACAATCAGGTTATCACCAACTAAAAGTGAAGAAAGAAGATATTCCGAAGACAGCATTCCGAACTCGCTATGGTTATTATGAATTTCTAGTCAAGCCCTTCGGAGTGACCAATGCCCCAGCTGTCTTTATGGATTTGATGACCGAGTTTTCTCGCCATATTTGGACCAGTTTGTCGTGGTGTTCATCGACGATATCTTAATATATTCTAGGAACGACAGAGAGCATGCAGAACACTTGAAGATAGTGCTACAAACTCTCCGGCAGGAACAACTTTATGCTAAGCAAAGCAAGTGTGAGTTCTGGTTAGACCATATAGCTTTCTTGGGTCATGTAGTTTCAGAAGAAGGAATTTCAGTTGACCCTAGCAAAATTCAGGCAGTAAAAGATTGGCCAATCCCAAGGACAGTAACAGAAATTAAAAGCTTTATTGGATTAGTCGGATATTACAGGAGATTTGTCCAAGACTTTTCCAAAATCGCAGCCCCATTAACAAAGCTCACCAGAAAAGGGGAAAGGTATCAATGGTCAGAGGAATGTACTACAACATTTGAACAATTAAAGGAAAGACTAATTTCAGCTCCAATCTTGAAGACTCCCTCAGGAATAGGAGGGATGGTTATATATAGTGATGCATCCGGAAAAGGCCTAGGATGTGTATTAATGCAGCATGGTCATGTCATACCTTATGCATCTAGGCAATTGAAACCACATGAGAGAAATTACCTAACCCATGACTTAGAACTGGCGGCGGTAATATTTGCGTTGAAGATCTGGAGAAACTACCTTCTGGGAGACAAAGTATTGATCTATACTGATCATAAGAGTCTTAAGTATATCTTCACACAGAAAGAATTAAACATGAGACAAAGGCGGTGGTTAGAATTGATGGCCGACTATGACATAGACTTACAGTACCATCCTGGTAAGGACAACACAGTCCCAGATGCATTAAACAGGAGACCAGAGAACAAAGTATTATTACAACTTACTCAACAGAAGGAATTGCTTTGGGAAATCGTAAAGTTGGACTTAATTCTAATACAAGGAACTGAAGAGTCAGGTCAATTAATGACCTTCCAGATTCAACCAACCCTGATAAGTGAAATTAAGGAAGCCCAAAAGGGAGACGCCAGATTACAGAAATTCAGGGCTCAAGTAGAAGCTGGATTAAGAACAGATATCTGTATTCATTCGGATGGTGCACTTTATTTTGGTAACAGAATCTGTGTACCACAAGGGGAAGTCCGGCAGAAAGTTTTGGCAGAGGCACACAGTTCGGCTTATTCCATACACCCAGGAGGAAATAAAATGTATCAAGACTTGAAGCAGAAGTTTTGGTGGAATGCCATGAAGAGGGAGATAGCCCAGTATGTGGCAAAAAGCTTGGTTTGTCAGTAAATAAAGGTAGAACATCAGAGAACAGTTGGACTTCTATAACATTACCGATACCCGAATGGAAGTGGGAACATATCACCATGAATTTTGTTACAGCTCTACCCCGCAGTCCTAAGGGTAACAATGCAGTATGGGTAATCGTTGATCGCCTCACAAAAGCAGCTCACTTCCTACCTTTCAGAGTAGGTCAATCAACAGAACTTCTTGCAGATAAATATATAAAAGAAATTGTTCGTCTGCATGGAGTTCCAGTTAGCATCGTGTCTGATAGAGACACCAGATTCTGATCACATTTCTGGGAAAGTCTCCAAGAAAATTTAGTAACTCGTCTGAAATTCAGTACCTCATATCATCCCCAGACAGATGGACAATCTGAATGAACTATCCAAATCCTTGAAGACATGTTACGAGCCTGCATGGTAGAATTTAAAGGGTCATGGGAAGACTATATTCATCTGATAGAATTCTCTTATAATAACAGCTATCAGGCCAGTATCAAGGTGGCTCCATTTGAAGCATTATATGGCAGAAAATGCAGGTCGCCAATATGTTGGGATGAAGTCGGCGAAAGAAGACTTATGGGACCAGATATTCTAGTTCAGACAACAGATAAAGTCAAAATTATCAGAGATCATCTCCAGGCAGCACAGAGCCGACAGAAGAGTTGGACAGACACTAATAGAAGACCGTTGGAATTCAGAACAGGTGATCATGTATTTTTAAGGATATCACCAATCAAAGGGATAATCTGATTCGGTACTCGCGGAAAACTTAGTCCGAGATACATCGGCCCATTTGAAATTTTAGATCGTGTGGGAGATGTGGCTTACCGATTGGCATTACCACCATCTTTAGAAGGAGTACATAATGTATTTCATATATCACAGTTGAGGAAGTATGTCAAGAATGAGAGTCACACTCTAGATCACTCAGAATTAGAACTACAACCAGATTTATCCTACAAGGAGCAGCCGATGGCCATTCTGGACAGAAGTGTCAAAACATTGAAAAATCGGGCAATACCATTGGTACTGGTTTCATGGAATAGGCATGCCCCAGGAGAAGCTACGTGGGAGCGAGAGGATATTATTCGTGAACGTTACCCCCAACTCTTTACATCTTAGTTGGTAAAATTCCTTACCCCTATTCTTTTCTGCCTTCACATCCCCATTATCAAAATTTTGAGGATGAAATTTTTGATAAGGTGGATGGATTGTAACACCCCATCCTCAGAATACGTACACAGCTATGTGTCCTGATTTTTGGAGCGTATTTTCTTATTTTCTGTTATTTAAATTCTTACTCATATAGCAGTACGGCATGATTTGACCTTTTGGTATTCAGATTTGATTGATTTCAGTTTCAAATATTATTTTTTAATATTCTAGATTTTTCATGATTTTCTGGAATTTTTCTGAATTAAATTGTAAATCTTCAAAACCGGTGTCGACCAGTGTCGCTGATCGACTCTCAGATTTTTAATTCACAAATGGAGTTGAAAATATAGAAATGGCTTTCACATTATTTCTTAAAATTATATTTTCTATCTAAATGAATTTTTCGAGAATTTTTAGAATTTATCAAAAATCCGGCCTCCCCAGTGTAGACACAGTCCACAGTAGATTCCAAGATTTTTATTTTGAAAATGGGTTTGAATTTCTAAAAACTGATTTCACTACAAATATTAAAATAATATTTATTATTTTTGAGAATTTTTGAGAAACTTTTCAAGATACTTCATTTTCGGGCTTTTCCTAAGTTTCCGGTGTTTTCCCAGATACCGGAATTCTATCCGGATATTTTAATTTTTCTCTCTCCTTACTTGACACGAGACTCACCAAATCTGGGTTCAATATTTAATGCGGAGACTCTCTCCATCCCGCATTTAATGTTATGTCCTTCAAAAGAATCAACTCTGATCTAGTCACCATGCCTTTTTGTCTTTTCTATTAACGCGATTCTCGCGTTTTTATCTGAGACGCGGCTCTAATCTCTGCGTCTGGCTCAAAATTGGCCAGACGCGAGTGTGGGTTGAATGGGGACGCAGCCATCATTCTAGTGGAGACGCAAGTCCCATTCAATGTAAGACAAGGCAATGGCACACTTGTAATATCCCATCTCCCTTTATATTTATACATCCCCATCTTCTCTCTCTTTCATTTTCTCTTCTTCTCCTTCATTTACAGCCAACCAAAAGCCATCAACAGCAAAGGCAGCCGTGCCTCTCCCTTGGCCATCCACCCTTTTTACCTTCCATCTCCACCCACTTCTCCACCAACTCCTCCACCAATTCCTCTTCCATATCCTCCTCCATTCTAACAACAACAACACCATCTCCACCATCTTCTTCTTCCTCTTTTTCCACCAAGAAACCCACTTCCTCCATTAACTTCTCCACCATTTCCACCCCCATCTACACTACCTTGATCACCAACAAACATACCATCTTCTTCTCCTCGTCGTACTCTTTCCAACGAGGTCTAGCTTCGTTCTCCGAAACGCCATTTCCAAAACTTCATTTTTTTCATTTGAACTACACTTGCACCATCAATTACCTTCTCTTTTGAGGTTTTGACCACCTTCTCCGGCCAACTCCGGTGACCACCGGCCAAGCCGCGGTCGGCCTACCTCCCCCTTCTCTTCTTTCTTTCTTTCCTTTGCTTTTCTTTTTTCCTTCCTTCTTTCCTTTCCTTCCTTTTTCTTTCTTTTCTTTTCTGATTTTCCCTAAACCTGCGTCTCCCCCTCTCCCATCACTGTGTCTCTATCCCCCCTTTCCTGCGTCTCTCTCATTTCCCTGTCTCTCTCTTTCTCTCCTATTTTAAAATGCGGAGCTTACTCCCGCGTCCAAGCACCTCTTTAACACGATCTTCGCGTTCATGTATTAACGCGACGCAGAGCATGTGCTCGCGTCTGCGTTCTTCCTGTATTATAAAACACGGGTCTCAGACCCCGCGTTTGTGACATCAACACGGCGCAACCCCCCGCGTCTGCGACCCCTGCGTCTTCATTCTTTCTTTTTGATTCATCCCTTCTCCTCCTCTTTTTTATATATAATATTGGTTATTGAACGCGTTGGTTACCTAGACTCCAGAGCTTAAGATTTCCCGGTGTTTTCTGAAGTTTTAGGCGAGTGTTCTCGCTTTCCTTTGGATTTTCCTGCTTCGTCATGTTGACTAATATTATATATTTTCTGGCACACTTGCATGTATCATGCTATCACTTGTCGCCTGCCTAATATCACCTCTCAGGCATATGTCTCATGGCACCTGTTATGCTACTACTTGATACTCGCCTCGTTATGACATATTGATACTTGGCTTAAGATTATCATATTTACGGGAATCCTGTATTATATACGGTGACTTGAAATTATAATACTCATGTACTCTTGAACTTCTGATCTTGTCATGCACTTGCTTTCCCGTGAATTGATAATTACATCATAAATCATAAAAAGAAACCACTTGAATCGGGTCGGGGGAAACTTGCGGCTATCAATATATGTTCATGTTTACAGTGATTTTAGGTATGTTGTGCAACTACATTTCCGGTTTGACCTGAGGGCCTCCAGGCGACCGAGGGGAGCGCTGGCTCCCTCCTTCCTGGTACCATCTTGATAAGGGCATCCTATAAGACCCTATTGTACGTCTTGCGGCAGGTTCCGTCCTCCAGCAACGGAACAATCCTGGGCCGTGGTCCCGGGTACGGGACCCACTGTAAACATTGTTTATTGATACCCCCGTTGGTTTCCAATAACAGCCTCGATTTACTCATATGTGGATGTGTGTGTGTGCTGGGACACTTGTTGATACTTAAAAAAGACAAGATTCTTATTGGTCCGAACAATGTCTAAACTTGTTGACATTTACAAAAGACAAGTGACAGACGAGCTGAAGACCAGTTTTCACCCATCTCCGAGGGACAAGGAAGCAACTTGGACTCCACTGATCCAGCAAGCAGACAGTGAACCCAGATTGTTTCTAAACAGACCTCAGCAGGTCTAAGGTGCTAACACTTAGCATCGCATGAGCCCAAAGGGATAGCCTCGCTTGAGAGGCTAATATCACTCGACTTCGCCTCGAAGCCATTCGAAGCCTCGCCAGGAAGCTAACTCGCAACTTCGCCACAGAGGACTTCCAGCTCCGCCAAAGGGTTTCTTTCGGACCTCGCCAGAAGCTGCCTCTAGCTCGCTACGAGTTTAATGCGGACAGCTACGCCATTGGTCTGCTATGGTCAACCTTTGACCAATCAAATCTCCAGATGAGATCGGATCAATCAGATCAAATCCACTTAAGATCAAATAAGAGATCAAATTTGGCAGTTGATTGCCACAATCTCTTGACTCTCCTAAAACGAGTAAGAAGACCAGGGGAAATCCTCCAACGATATGGAAAGGATCAAGAAGATCAACCGACCTGCCAATTCTAGCTTCGCAGAAGCTGATCTTAGCCTCGCAGCAAGGCTACTTTCCGGATTCTAACAGATTTGATTCAATCTGTTTCCATATTTTCAAGGGACGGTTATACCCTTACTCTCCCTATAAATAGCCCGCTAGGGGCACAAGGAGGGAGGACTTCTTGGAAGAGCTTTTCTGAGACGATACGCTCGAGAAAGGACTCCACAAGCAGAGGCTTCTTCACGACGCACCGTGCGCTCTCGAATTCAGAGATATTTTAGAGAATTGCTTTCTCTATCCAGGGTGTTGATACCCTAACATCGTCCTTCTTCTTAAGGAATCTCCTGAACCAGGCGAGAAGGAATTCCTAATTGAAGGCGATTTTGAGAAGCAACAAGAGGGTTCTACCAACCTTCTATTCTCTGATTCCCCGAACCAGGCGAGAAGGGAATCTCATCGCTCGCATCGTCAAAGGGAGTGGTCGCGCGCTGACCAGACTCCTATCGGCACACTTCTCCAGAATCTCTGTAGAGATCTACTTGTAATCTTTTAAGAATACAAGTAATTTAGCTCCTCAAACTCTTTTTTGTAAGTTTTTCCCTTTTGCAAATATAATGAAAAACAAGATGGCGACTCTGCTGGGGAAGAAATTCTCCACTGCCGAGAATCAAGTGTCGCAATGCGACGAACAGACCTTCGGGTCTAACTCTGAATCCAAAAAAGCCGGTGCAGCCAGAGCCTCTCTGGTTAAATCTTCAAGGAAAGTCTCTGCGGAGACAGAAAAGGTTCTCTGCGAACCTACTGCGGTTATTTGGCGCAACAAGGAAGCACGTCCGCAGTCTGATTCCTTTACTTGTGAGAACTTGGTGGTTCAGTTCGATCAAGGAAGATTTGAAGAAGTCCTCTCTGGGGGTGGCCCAATGCTTCGAGCACGGAAGCATAGGAAGGTTTCCACGACCAAGGTTTCAAAGCAGAAACCGGAAGCAGAATTCTGCCAACACCCCTCAGCCTCGCGTGTGGCTAATCAGGTTCCTTGCGAACCTAAGTCTCCTCTGCCAAGGCGGGTATGGAAGCCTAAACAGAAGTCTCCAACCGAAGCTTCAGGCGTAGCTACGCCTAAATCGCGCCTCTCTCGCGAAGAAAAAGGCAAGATGCCTGTCTGCTCCAATCATAAAGTCAAGACGGCAATCATACCGTCGCCCAATTCAAGAGCAGCAATGCCTTATGCTAGCAACGTTCTTATGAGCGAAGCTACTGTACCACAGCATACTCACTGCGTCCATGGCCGCGAGGCTAGGGCCAGAGTGTTATCTAAGGCAAATCCCCTTTGCAGCGGCATAGTGGGTAAAGCACCACAGCGTGCTCCGCTCTCCATTTCGTCAAACATTAAGCTCGCACCTGTTGGCGAAGCTAGAACTGAAGTACTATTCAGTGCTAATCCCTTCCGCAGGGATAAGAGGAACGGAACATCATCCTATGTACGCTCTAGAAAGGCCTCTCCACAGGATTATGTAGGCTCCCATGGGCCTGACTTGCGGGAATTCTTGGCGAACAAGCGGAAGTCGGTGTCTTTCCGAACCACTTCCCCCTGTTGTCAACAAAGGGGATGCCAGCTGGTGACAATCCATTCAGCTCGTTGCCGGTCACGACGAATCCTCGCCACTCCTCCATGCCGGCAATCAGTCTTTGATCGGCTGTCTGTACATCTCCCTATGAAGCATCGCAGAAGGAGCACCTCACGAGATCCAGCCTCCGCATCCGTCAACATGACAGGGAGAGGACGAGAGTTACACGGAGGAAGTCAAACATCTGACGACACCCGCAGCTTCCCAGATCCAGACTACAGCCCAGGCTTAGGCGAAGTCTTGGTGCATGAAGAAGGTGTCTTCCGAAACACCAGATCCAGGGTGGCGATACCCTACAGTTACGAGCAGCTTTCTTCCTCGACGGCCCTAGCCTCGTCACAGCCCAGGAGATCACTCCAATCATCGGACGAAGAAGATGAAGATAGTGGGTACGCCTCTTCGGCGACAGTTAGCTCGGTGCGAACAGACAAAGCATCAGTCAATATGGCTGATAACGTCAACGACGACCTTCGTCGGCGCCTGGAAGCTCAGGAGCAAACTTCCAGAACCCAGCAAAAAGCCTTGGATAATATTCAACAGATGCTTGCTCGACTCCTCAGCAATCGGAATGACAACGATGCCGGGAGCAATCACGATGAGGAGGAACACTTCAGCAATGAGCAGCCAAAGCTGGAGAAATCCAAGGAGGGTTCTTCCTTAGACGCCGAAGTCCTTAAGGGCCTCCAAACTCAAATCGCATCCCTAGCTCAGAGGGATGAATTAAAGAAGGTAGGGGCAGTCCGTCCTTATCCGCTGGAGTGGGATTCGGTGCCATATCCACCGAAGTTCAAACCACCAACGTTGCATACGTATGATGGTAAGAGTTCACCAAATCAGCACATCTACTATTTCCGGTCTCAGACTGGTAATGTTATAAGCAATGACGCCATCATGGCTAGGCTATTCATTGGCACCTTAAAGCGGGTGGCATTTGACTGGTTCCGAAGTCTCCCCCGGGCTCTATCAACTCTTGGATCGACCTGGAAACTCGATTCCTCTCTCGTTTCTATGAGGACGATACCGAAGTGACCATGGACAAGCTCCTCTCCACTGTGCAGAGGAAGGGCGAATCTGTCCGTGACTATATTGAATGGTTCAGAAATTTATCCTTAATGTGCCTAGTAGGGATGCCATTACCCATGCTCTTACAGACATGCAGGCACAACCTCTTGGACCAAGTGAAAGTTCGCATGGGGGCTGTCAAAGCCCACACCTGGAAAAAATTGGTCGAACAAGCTGAGATAGCAGAAAAGTCGGCTAAAAAGTTCGAACCATCCGCCCCTAGAGGCAAGTGGGGGATGAACAATAAAAGGCGTAGCGACCTACCGCAATCTTCTCAAGCTAAAGGCAAAGAGACTATGTCTGTGGAGTTATCCGGAGATGTGCAGTCGAAGGCCAAGAAGAGCGGCTTCAACAATCAGGAGCCTAAGTTCCCTCCAAAGCAGTACTCCTTCAAAGACGATCAGGTGGTCACGATATTCCATCTGCTCCACAAAGGGAACAAAATGAAACTGCCAGATGCTCGGCGTCCCAATGAGATAGGGCGCACAAACGACCCTAGATACTGCCTCTACCACAGGATGATCCACCATCCTACTAACAAGTGTTATGTCCTCAAGGACAGAATACAAGCCCTGATCGATGTCGGGGTTCTGACATTGAAGACGGAGCAGAAGAAAGTTACTGCCAATATGGTGACTCTTGAGTTCGGCAGCACCCAAAAGGTCACAGTTCCTGACGGGACTTATTCGGTCCCTGCGCCAAGGTTGGAAGTCGAGCATCCTCCAGCTAAAACTCAAGATAATAAGAGTCTTGTTCCCTTAACATTGGAAACAGGAGAAGTCATGTGGATACACCCAGACCTCGTCCAAGATGTACAGTGGGATTCAAAGAAGCCCAAGTCAAAGGGCAAATCTTGCAATGTCATCTCCATCCTGCCAGACGACGACAATCTTACGTCAGCTTCCCTCAGTGATTCAGAAGGAGAAAAGCATGCTTGTACAACGCAGGCCGACGTACCTCAGCCGACGGGCACCTGATCTGGAAAATCATACTTAAGGCAGTATGAGAAGTCTACTGACGAGATACAACAACAAACAATGTCAGTACAAATACCAGCATCCGCTCCAGTTCCAACCAAGGGAAAGGAGAAGCCTGAGGAAGTCCAGTTCGACCATGCCCTGAAGAAACCTTCAGGCCCAGGGCTTGACATGTCCTTTCGTTTTGACATATTGGCCCAGCTGGTCAATATCCCGGCTCGTATTACAATACACGAGCTCCTTCGTCTCTCAAAAGAGACAAGAGAAGCGCTCAGAGATGCGCTGGCTGATTCAGAATCATTCCTGACATATATGCCAGAAACTCCTAACAATGACGCTCAGTCTTCTTGCCCTGAATGCCATCATGTACAATCAAAGGTACCTACTATTACCTTTACAGCGAGGATAGTTTGGCAGATGTTCTTAGATGGAGCATCGCGAATAGGTCCTAAAGACAGGATAATTGCCGGCGTGGGGGTTGTGTTTATCTCCCCACAGAATCACGTCCTTCCTAGAGCATTCTCTCTGACGGAATCATGCTCCAACAATGTAGCGGAATATAATGCTCTACTTATTGGCCTTCAGCTCGCCCACGGAATGGGGTACGCTACCTCGAAGCTTATGGCGATTCGAAACTGATTATCAATCAGGTTAAAGGCGAATATGAAGTTCGCCACGAGGATTTGGTGCCTTATTACCATACAGCCATCGAATTGGCTAACCTATTTGAAGGTTTCTATATCTGGCATGTGTCTCGATCTCATAATACCAAGGCGGACGCTCTTGCTGCTTTAGCAACAACACTAGCCTTGCCGGCCGACACCGAGTATCACCTCACAGTCGCAACTCGACATCTTGTATGCTCCAAGCACATGCTAAGAACTCGAGAAGTCTATAATGTCTCCACGGATCTTGAACCAAGAGACTGGCGCTTTCCTCTCATTGACTATGCTTTGCACGGTCTGCTTCCAGACGATCCTAAAGAAGCGGCGTCCGTCAGTCCGTTTCTACTACGATCCAACTTTGAAGACACTTTACCGTCGTTCATATGACGGTGTTCTCCTCCGTTGCCTTTCTCATTTAGAGGCACAGGAAGCGCTCCAAGAAGCGCACGACGGCACTTGTGGAGCTCATCAGCCAGGTCCTAAACTTAAAGACAGGTTGCATAGGCTAGGATATTATTGGCCAACTATGATAGCCGATGCCATCCAATATGCACAAAGGTGTAAAGCATGTCAGATTCATGCAGACTTCATACACCAGCCTTCGGAGCTGCTCCACCCGACTGTTGCTTCATGGCCATTTGAAGCATGGGGAGTAGATGTCGTAGGGCCAATTAGTCCCTCTTCGACGAAAGGTCACCGATTCATCCTTGCAATAACCGACTACTATCAAAGTGGGCGGAGGCTATACCATTAACTGAAGTCAAGACCTCTAAGGTGGTTAACTTCATCAAACACCATGTCATCTATCGATTTGGTGTCCCTAGGCGGATCATCCACGACAACGGTCCCCAATTCATAAGCCAAATATTCTATCGGTTCTGCGATAAATACCGAATTCAGAATGTGGCTTCAACCGCCTATAATCCTGCCGCCAATGGTTTAGCGGAAGCATTCAACAAGACGATCATCAAGCTACTCAAGAAATTTGTCTCCTTGAACAAGCGAGATTGGGACAAAAAGCTTGGCGAATGTCTTTGGGCCTACCGGACCACGGTTCGAACACCGACAGGTAATACGCCTTTTTCCCTGGTATATGGGTGCGAAGCAGTCATCCCATTGGAAATCCAGACGCCGTCATTGCGAGTCGCTCTGACCACTAAGATCACATCAGAGGACAATGATCGGTTGCGCCTCCAAGAGCTCGAAGCCCTAGATGAGAAGCGACTTCAAGCCCAGCAACATATTGAGCTATATCAAGCTCGAATCTCAAAGGCCTTCAATAAGAAGGTCAAACAGAGGGTCTTCCAGAAAGGAGACCTGGTTTTAGTCGTCAGACGACCGATGATTATGACGCATAAGACCAAAGGCAAATTCCAGCCTAAATGGGAAGGACCGTTTGTGATAGAAATAGTCTATTCAAACGGAGCATACCGCCTTATGACTTCAGATGGCGACCTACTCATGATGCCGATCAATGGCAAGTTCTTAAAGAAGTATTATCCTTGATTAAGGATCCTTCTCATGATCAAGTTAACACTACACCTCTGATCAAGATCTTCGTGTCCAAAGTACACAGAAAGAGAGCCTTTCTCTTCCTCCAAGCGAGATAATACAACCGTAAACCAGTAGGAACCTGGTCACGCATTGGCTGTCCCGAAGGAGAATCGAGGTTATGCATATATTAACCAGATAATCCGACATCCTTAACGATTAAGGATAGAGGAAAATGTTGGCCTGTAAGCCCAACATAAGTGTAATACCCTGTTCCCAGAATACGTACTTAGTTGCGTATTCAGTTTTCGACCGTATTTTTCGATTTACTTCCTGTATTTGACCGATTTCAATTTCAAATATCATTTTCCAATATATTAGATTTTCTATGATTTTCTGAATTTTTCCTGAATTAAAATAAATTTCTTCAAAACCGGTGTCGACCAGTGTCGCTGATCGATTCCTGGAATTTTAATTCTCAAACAGTTAGGAATTTCTAGATGGTCCTTTAGACTTTATTTCTTAGAATCATATTCCCTACTTAAATACTTTTTCTGAGAATTTTATAAATTTATGAAAACTCCAACGGAGTCGGTAGATAACTGATTCCGGGATTTTTAGTTTTAAAACTATAAAGTATTTCTTAAAAAGGATTTCACTATTAGTCTTCATATATTATTATTGATTTTTGGTAAAATTTACGAGTCGTTCCGAGATACTTGAATTTCGGACGATTTCGGTATTTTCCGAAATGTTTTCCGCATTCATGACCTAAACCTAGGAATCCATGTTTTCAATATTTTCAATTTTCAAGTTAGAGTAAATACCTTCCTTTAAGAATTTCTTTCCATTTTTCCTTTCCTTTATTTCTTTCCTCCACAACCACAAGTTTTTTTCCATTTTCCAAAATTCCATTTACTCCAAAATTCCAACTCCACACAATTTCTCACCTACTTCCTCATTAAATGCCCATCTTTTCTCTCTCTCCCATGGCCGGCCAAGTGGTGGCTAGGAGAGACACCTCACCTCCCCTTTTTGCACAAAACCCCCTCTCAATTTCTTTAATTGCATCTCCTTTACAAAAATCAAATCCTATATAAGTTTCCCTTTACATTCTTTTACTTTTTCTTCACTTCACCAAGAGTTTAGCCTTCACCATTTCCTTCTCCATCTCAAACCCTAACTCCAAAGCTCACCTAGGTTTTCATCTCCATCTCTAGCAACCATCTCTACCTTGAATTTGGAGCGCATCTCTCTTCGTCGGAAGTATCGCCAAGGATCGAGTGGGTGATACCGTCGACTACGATCTCTTCCGAACTCGCATAGAACTTCGATTAACCGTTCGAGGTGAGTATATCTACTCACCAAGACTTGTGAACTCCTTTGTGTACTTGTGTTGACAAATCATGCACACTTGTGACATAAAAATCATATTTTTAGACCCTCAAATAAAACCCTAGAAATCTGTTCTGTTTGCTGTTTTCCCACGATTAGTCGACTAGACCTAGGGACTAGTCGACTAATCCACTTTAGTTGAAACTTAACCTTTTCTGATTTCACAGTTTTAGTCGACTAGGCCAGATTTCCAGTCGACTAGAGACCCCTAGTCGACTACCCATTTCTCCCCAGTCGACTCCTGTTTTCCTGAAATAAAACATCAACTCTCTGTATCTCAGACTTAGTCGACTTAGGTATCCATTAGTCGACTAGTAGTTCCCTGTTAGTCGACTACTCTTACAACCCTAGTCGACTAACTTTCCCTGAAACAGAACCCAACTCTCTGTTTCCCAGTTTTAGTCGACTCATCCAGACTAGTAGTCGACTTAAGACCCCTAATAGTCGACTAACCCTTCCACCTAGTCGACTAATTCTGACTGTTTGACTTAGTTGATTCTGTTCTGAATTTGGATCTTATTGTTGATACATGTATGGCATATTACTTTTGTTCATGCTTCATAACTGGTACTACATGACGTGTTATTTGATAGACATTATCTCATATTACTTCATGACTTGTTATTACATATCATCGCTCCATAACTTGTTAAAATGTGAATATCACCACTTATCATGCCATCCCTTGAACCAAGCATGATACACTTGACTTTTGCATAAAATGGACCAACTTACACATGGGTCGGGGGAAAACATGCGGATATCGATATGTGTTCGTGTTTACAGTGGCTTTTAGGAATGTTGTGCAACTCATGTTCCGGTCTGACCTGTGGGCCTCCAGGGGACCGAGGGGAGTGCTTGCTCCCTCTATTACTGGTACCATCATGTTAAGGGCATACATAAGTCCCTCCTGTTTAGCCTAGCGGCTGGCTTCCGTCACCAAGCAACGGAACAATCCTGGACCGTTATCCCGGGCATGTACGGGGTCCACTGTAAACATAGTTCGTCGATACAACCGCTGTTTCTAATAACAACCTTGCTTTACTAGGATATGGATCTATGTGCTCTGGGACGCTGGGTCACATAGCTAGATATCACAGTAAGACAAGTAATAATAATAAGACGTCAATTGTAGATTAATGTATTAGGACTTTATCTCTTCATGCTTTTCATACTTGTTAGCTGATATTCCTTATATTGTTTCATACTACTTATTCATGTCTCTTAGCCACTTGGCTGTAGTCCGTTTATTGTCTATATGTCTTGACTCCCTTGGATTTGCATATTCAGATTCCGAAGCTTGGACAGAAGTGGAGCCAACTGCTGAGGATCGAGCCTATCTTAGTGGGCAAGCTGACTAGTTCTTGTCCCTTCGTGCCAGACTCCTCATTTTGACTCACGGGATCTTCTTTCTACTCGTGAGCTTTTTGTATACATATTTGTATCTTGTTCTTTTGGACTTGGTTGTGATAAATGACACTTGTAAAGTGTAATAGTTATCATATCCTGTATAACTTCGTATATGTACTTTCTTGTTGGCATATGTATGATTACCACGCTTTGTTGAGTACTCTGATCTTTATTGTACTTTTATGCTTAGCGTATATACTTGGGGGCATCTTTTGACCTACGTATATACGTCGCAGTGACGTCCCCGTATCCGTGGAATCGGGGCGTTACAGGTTGGTATCAGAGCCTAGGCTCTCACACCTGAAGTACAATCGAGCGGCAAATTTTAATAATTTGCTGATGCCAACTATAATATACAAAGTTATTAAGTCCTCCTTGATTCCTTCTTGATTCCTTCCCTTGTATCCTAAACTCCTTCCATTTGTTTCCAAATTCCAGTTATCTTTCCCCAACTCGGTATGGAGCGAAGGACGGGCCGTAACCACTCGGGGCAAGCTTCGAATGGACCCACGGGAGAGAATGTGGATATTTTGAGGGTCATTCAGACCATGATGGAAAACCAGCAGCAACAGACTGAACTCCTCAGGCAAGAATTGACCGCTCCAAAGGAACAGAGGCCGGGGAATGTATCGGACTTCAGACGGCTGCAACCAGCCATTTTCACGGGTGGAGAGAAACCATTGGATGCTGAGCAATGGTTGACGGATACCACAGATCTGCTGAATGCAGCCAAGGTACCAAAGGAGAACCAAGTTGAGGTCGCCAAGATTCAGTTGAAAGATGTTGCTAGAACTTGGTGGCTTGCTGAAGAGGCCAGACTGGAGAAGCCTGTCTCCTGGGACACATTCTCCAAGAGCTTCTATGCCAGATTCTTCCCAGCTACTGCTCAGAAGGACATGGAAGAGCAGTTTATCAGGCTTCAGTAAGGGAGCAAGTCCGTGGACGAGTATGCTGCAGAGTTTCTTAGATTGAGCCGCTTTGCTCCGTACATGGTGACGGATGAGGAGAAGCGGGCAAGCAGGTTCCAGCAGGGTCTGCAGATGGACATACAAGTTTTCCTGATGCCCCAGCAGTTGAAGACTTATTCGGAGGTTCTCACCATAGCTCGAGAAGTTGAGCGTGGGCTTGAGAAGAAGAAAGTTGACCAGATGGGGAACCAGGCCATGAAGAGGCCATTTGTACCAATGGGAAGAGGAGGCCCATATAGAGCAGCAAAGGTTCAGAGACAACCATTCAGACCAGCTCCTTACCAGACGGCCCAACCATTTACATTCTGTAGCTATTGTCAGAAGCCGGGCCACATTCGTCAGAATTGCCGGAGGGCAAATGGGTTGTGTTTGGTGTGTGGATCACGGGATCATTCTATAGAGACCTGTCCACACAGGAGATTGGGGTAGCCAACCAGACTTTGCCAGCACTCCCAGGACCCAATGGACAGAGAGTGCTACCAGGACCACTTGGGCAGAGGAATCAGGGACCAGTGATGAGGAGAGCTCTTCCCCTTCCGCCACAGCATGTTATTCGCCCAGTCCAGAGAGGAGCCAGGACTGCAGCAGGGCGTGGTAGAGGTCAGGCTTACACTCTTACAGCAGAGGAGGCTGAGACTTCAGAGGAAGTGATAACAGGTAACATCAGAGTTCATTCAAAACCTGTTCTCGCTCTCTTCGATTCAGGTGCATCCCATTGTTATATCTCAGACCATTTTGTGGCTTTGCATTCTATACCTGTTAGATCTTTAGACCACAAATGGGAGATTAGTACAGGGAATGGGGTAGTCATATCTTCTAGAGTCTGTACTGATTGTCCGGTAGAACTATGTGATAAGATCTTGGCCATAGATATGATCGTACTAGACACAAAGGGTACGACGTAATCTTAGGCATGACCTGGCTCAGTCAGTACCATGCAGTTATTGATTGTAGGGAGAAGAAAATTAATTTCAGAATCCCTCATCAACCGGAGTTCCAATTCAGTGGAGAAGTGAAGTCTACCAAGGGAAAGGCTCGGATGACTACTTCGGAGGTTCAGAAGCAGAAGGTACCAGTGTGGAATGAATTCCCAGGAGTGTTTGCTGAGATCTCAGGACTGCCACCGGATAGGATGATTGAGTTCTCCATTGATACAGTTCCAGGAGCAGCTCCTATATCCAAGGCTCCGTACAGGATGGCACCGATGGAGTTAGAGATTCTGAAGAAGCAACTGCAGGAATACTCAGACAAGGATTGATTCGGCCAAGTACTTCACCATGGGGAGCTCCAGTACTGTTGGCCAATAAGAAGGATGGTGGTAAGAGACTTTGTATTGACTATAGGGAGTTGAACAAAGTTACCATCAAGAACAAGTATCCTTTACCCAGGATTGATGATCTGTTTGATCAGCTTCATGGAGCCCGTGTATTCTCTAAATTGGATTTACAGTCGGGTTACCATCAGCTGAGGGTGAAGAAGGAGGATATTCCGAAGACGGCATTCAGGACCCGTTATGGCCACTATGAGTTTCTAGTTATGCCTTTCGGAGTCACCAATGCCCCTGCAGTTTTCATGGATTTGATGAACAGAGTGTTCTCACCCTATCTGGATCAGTTTGTTGTTGTTTTTATGGATGACATCTTAATTTATTCAAAGAACAACAGGGAGCATGCAGAACACTTGAGGATTGTATTGCAGACTCTCCAGCAGGAGCAGCTTCATGCTAAGAGGAACAAGTGTGATTTCTGGTTGGACAGTATAGCTTTCCTTGGGCACATTGTTTCAGCAGAAGGAATCTCAGTGGATCCCAGCAAAGTCCAGGCAGTGAGGGATTGGCAGATTCCGAGGACGGTGACTGAGATTAAGAGTTTTCTTGGACTAGCCGGATATTACAGACGCTTTGTCCAGGATTTCTCTAGGATTGCAGCTCCATTGACCAGGCTCACCAGGAAAGGGGAAAGGTACATATGGACTGAGGAGTGTACTGCAGCATTTGAGCAATTGAAGTAGAGGCTCATTTCAGCTCCAATCTTGAGGACTCCCTCAGGTAGAGGAGGGATGGTCATCTACAGTGATGCATCAGGTAAAGGCCTGGGGTGTGTGCTTATGCAACATGGTCATGTTATAGCATATGCATCAAGGCAACTGAAGACTCATGAGCGGAATTACCCAACTCATGACTTGGAGCTAGCAGCTGTTATCTTTGCCTTGAAGATTTGGAGGCATTATCTTCTGGGAGATAAAGTGTTGATATACACTGATCACAAGAGCCTCAAGTATATTTTCTCGCAGAAAGAGTTGAATATGAGGCAGAGGAGATGGTTTGAACTGATGGCGGACTATGATATTGACTTGCAATATCATCCAGGCAAGGTCAATACAGTTCCAGATGCACTGAGCAGGATGCCAGAGAATAGAGTGCTTGTCCAGCTCACTCAGCAGAAGGAGTTGATTCGAGACTTCATCAGTTTGGACTTGATGTTAGTTCGAAGGACTGAGAAGGCAGGACAGTTCATGACTTTGCAGATTCAGTCAACATTGATGATGAGATCAGGGAAGCTCAGAAGGAAGATCCCAGGTTACAGACATTCCGAGCTCAGGTAGAGGCTGGATTGAGGACTGATATCTGTATTCATCCAGATGGTGCCTTATATTTCGGTAGCAGGATTTGTGTTCCCCAAGGGGAAGTTAGACAGAAGATTTTGGCAGAAGCACACAGTTCAGCATATTCCATCCACCCAGGGGGAAACAAGATGTATCAGGACTTGAAGAAGCAGTTTTGGTGGAATGCTATGAAGAGGGAGATAGCTCAGTTTGTAGCCAAGTGCCTGGTGTGCCAGCAGATAAAGATAGAGCATCAGAGGTCAGCTGGACTTCTACATCCTTTGCCGATACCCGAATGGAAGTGGGAGCACATCACTATGGATTTTGTCACGACATTACCTCATAGTCCCAAGGGTAACAATGCTGTGTGGGTCATCATTGATCGCCTCACCAAGTCAGCTCACTTCATACCATTCAGGGTGGGACAGTCAACGGAGGTCTTGGCAGACAAGTACATGAAGGAGATAGTTCGTCTGCATGGAGTTCCAGTCAGTATTGTTTCAGATAGAGACACCAGATTCAGATCCCATTTTTGGAAGAGTCTCCAAGAAAGTTGGGGACCCGTCTGAAATTCAGTACATCATATCATCCTCAGACAGACGGGCAATCTGAGAGGACTATCCAGATCCTTGAAGATATGCTAAGGGCCTGCATGATTGAGTTTAAGGGATCTTGGGAAGATCATCTTCACTTGGCTGAGTTTTCTTATAACAACAGCTATCAGGCAAGTATCAAGATGGCACCTTTTGAGGCATTGTATGGAAGGAAGTGTCGGTCACCGATTTGTTGGGATGAAGTCGGTGAGAGGAGACTTTTGGGGCCAGAGATTCTGATTCAGACAACAGAGAAAGTCAGAGTCATCAGAGATCACCTCAGGACAGCTCAAAGCGTCAGAAGAGTTGGGCAGATTCTCAGAGAAGGCCATTGGAGTTCCAGGCAGGAGATCATGTGTTCTTGAGGATATCACCTACCAGAGGAGTGATCCGGTTCGGTATTCGTGGAAAGCTGAGTCCGAGATATATCGGCCCATTCGAAATTTTGGAGCGAGTGGGAGATGTGTCTTACAGATTGGCCTTACCTCCATCTTTGGACGGTGTGCACAATGTTTTCCACGTATCTCAGTTGAGGAAATATGTAAAGGATGATAGTCATATTTTGGATCATTCCGAACTGGAACTACAGCCAGATTTATCATATCAGGAGGAGCCGATGGCCATTTTGGATAAGAGTGTGAAGACACTGAAGAACAAGGCTATACCATTGGTATTGGTGTCTTGGAACAGACATGCACCGGGAGAAGCCACATGGGAACGAGAGGATGTTATCCGAGAGCGTTACCCTCAACTCTTCACATCTTGATTTGGTAAAAACTCTTTCCTTCTATTCTTTTCTACTGTTATCACTCTTCTTTCCTTATCTATCTGTTACCTTTCCTGTTACCTTTCACCTTATGAAATTTCGAGGACGAAATTTTTGTAAGGTGGGTGGATTGTAATACCCTGTTCCCAGAATACGTACTTAGTTGCGTATTAAGTTTTCGACCGTATTTTTCGATTTACTTCCTGTATTTGACCGATTTCAATTTCAAATATCATTTTCCAATATATTAGATTTTCTATGATTTTCTGGATTTTTCCTGAATTAAAATAAATTTCTTCAAAACGGTGTCGACCAGTGTCGCTGATCGATTCCTGGAATTTTAATTCTCAAACAGTAGGAATTTCTAGATGGTCCTTTAGACTTTATTTCTTAGAATCATATTCCCTACTTAAATACTTTTTTTGAGAATTTTATAAATTTATGAAAACTCCAACGGAGTCGGTAGATAACTGATTCCGGGATTTTTAGTTTTAAAACTATAAAGTATTTTTTAAAAAGGATTTCACTATTAGTCTTCATATATTATTATTGATTTTTGGTAAAATTTACGAGTCGTTCCGAGATACTTGAATTTCGGACGATTTCGGTATTTTCCGAAATGTTTTCCGCATTCATGACCTAAACCTAGGAATCCATGTTTTCAATATTTTCAATTTCCAAGTTAGAGTAAATACCTTCCTTTAAGAATTTCTTTCCATTTTCCTTTCCTTTATTTCTTTCCTCCACAACCACAAGTTTTTTTCCATTTTCCAAAATTCCATTTACTCCAAAATTCCAACTCCACACAATTTCTCACCTACTTCCTCATTAAATGCCCATCTTTCTCTCTCTCCCATGGCCGGCCAAGTGGTGGCTAGGAGAGACACCTCACCTCCCCTTTTTGCACAAAACCCCCTCTCAATTCTTTAATTGCATCTCCTTTACAAAAATCAAATCCTATATAAGTTTCCCTTTACATTCTTTTACTTTTTTCTTCACTTCACCAAGAGTTTAGCCTTCACCATTTCCTTCTCCATCTCAAACCCTAACTCCAAAGCTCACCTAGGTTTTCATCTCCATCTCTAGCAACCATCTCTACCTTGAATTGGAGCGCATCTCTCTTCGTCGGAAGTATCGCCAAGGATCGAGTGGGTGATACCGTCGACTACGATCTCTTCCGAACTCGCATAGAACTTCGATTAACCGTTCGAGGTGAGTATATCTACTCACCAAGACTTGTGAACTCCTTTGTGTACTTGTGTTGACAAATCATGCACACTTGTGACATAAAAATCATATTTTTAGACCCTCAAACAAAACCCTAGAAATCTGTTCTGTTTGCTGTTTTCCCACGATTAGTCGACTAGACCTAGGGACTAGTCGACTAATCCACTTTAGTTGAAACTTAACCTTTTCTGATTTCACAGTTTTAGTCGACTAGGCCAGATTTCCAGTCGACTAGAGACCCCTAGTCGACTACCCATTTCTCCCCAGTCGACTCCTGTTTTCCTGAAATAAAACATCAACTCTCTGTATCTCAGACTTAGTCGACTTAGGTATCCATTAGTCGACTAGTAGTTCCCTGTTAGTCGACTACCCTTACAACCCTAGTCGACTAACTTTCCCTGAAACAGAACCCAACTCTCTGTTTCCCAGTTTTAGTCGACTCATCCAGACTAGTAGTCGACTTAAGACCCCTAATAGTCGACTAACCCTTCCACCTAGTCGACTAATTCTGACTGTTTGACTTAGTTGATTCTGTTCTGAATTGGATCTTATTGTTGATACATGTATGGCATATTACTTTTGTTCATGCTTCATAACTGGTACTACATGACGTGTTATTTGATAGACATTATCTCATATTACTTCATGACTTGTTATTACATATCATCGCTCCATAACTTGTTAAAATGTGAATATCACCACTTATCATGCCATCCCTTGAACCAAGCATGATACACTTGACTTTTGCATAAAATGGACCAACTTACACATGGGTCGGGGGAAAACATGCGGATATCGATATGTGTTCGTGTTTACAGTGGCTTTTAGGAATGTTGTGCAACTCATGTTCCGGTCTGACCTGTGGGCTCCAGGGGACCGAGGGGAGTGCTTGCTCCCTCTATTACTGGTACCATCATGTTAAGGGCATACATAAGTCCCTCCTGTTTAGCCTAGCGGCTGGCTTCCGTCACCAAGCAACGGAACAATCCTGGACCGTTATCCCGGGCATGTACGGGGTCCACTGTAAACATAGTTCGTCGATACAACCGCTGTTTCCAATAACAACCTTGCTTTACTAGGATATGGATCTATGTGCTCTGGGACGCTGGGTCACATAGCTAGATATCACAGTAAGACAAGTAATAATAATAAGACGTCAATTGTAGATTTAATGTATTAGGACTTTATCTCTTCATGCTTTTCATACTTGTTAGCTGATATTCCTTATATTGTTTCATACTACTTATTCATGTCTCTTAGCCACTTGGCTGTAGTCCGTTTATTGTCTATATGTCTTGACTCCCTTGGATTTGCATATTCAGATTCCGAAGCTTGGACAGAAGTGGAGCCAACTGCTGAGGATCGAGCCTATCTTAGTGGGCAAGCTGACTAGTTCTTGTCCCTTCGTGCCAGACTCCTCATTTTTGACTCACGGGATCTTCTTTCTACTCGTGAGCTTTTTGTATACATATTTGTATCTTGTTCTTTTGGACTTGGTTGTGATAAATGACACTTGTAAAGTGTAATAGTTATCATATCCTGTATAACTTCGTATATGTACTTTCTTGTTGGCATATGTATGATTACCACGCTTTGTTGAGTACTCTGATCTTTATTGTACTTTTATGCTTAGCGTATATACTTGGGGGCATCTTTTGACCTACGTATATACGTCGCAGTGACGTCCCCGTATCCGTGGAATCGGGGCGTTACAATAAGTCCTCGACAACTCATCATGCTGAGGGGAATAGCATGGCTAGCCCAACCCAAACGGTAGTTGGTAAAGGCATATCAAACCGTTGATAGCTGGGGGTTTGCTAAAAATCTCAAGGGACCTGTTCCCATTCGATTCCCTCGTTTCTCCCTGTGAGAATGAGACCTCCAAAATCACTTACCAATTCTCATCCATAGAATGGTAAGACCACATATATAAATTTCGCTGTTACGTTAACATTAAACCTATGACAGTGATTCCCTCGTTTTTCCCCGTGAAAACGAGACCTCCAAAATCACTTACAATTCTCATCCATAGAATGGTAAGACCACATATACATTTCGCTGTTACGTTAACATTAAACCTATGACAGTGATTCCCTCATTTCTCCCCGTGAAAACGAGACCTTTCCCAAATTCCATTACAACCTTGAGCCTGTTGACATTTACAAAAGACAGGTCTCGATACTTGTTGACATTTACAAAAGACAAGTATCACCAACCTTGAGCTTGGTGGCGTCTCAATCGGTTATGTCATTGCGACCTCTGAATCAGCAGACAGCTGAGTCTCAATTTTGAGCTTGTTGACATTTACAAAAGACAAGTCTCAACCCCGAGCCCTGTTGACATTTACAAAAGACAGGTCTCGATACTTGTTGACATTTACAAAAGACAAGTATCACCAACCTTGAGCTTGTTGACATTTACAAAAGGCAAGTCTCAATTTCGAGCATGTTGACATTTACAAAAGACAGGTCTCGATACTTATTGGCATTTACAAAAGATAAGTATCACCAACCTTGAGCTTGGTGGCGTCTCGATCGGTTATGTCATTGCGACCTCTGAACCAGCAGACAGCCAAGTCTCAACCTTGAGCCTGTTGAAAAGACAGGTCTCACCCGTACTTGTTGACATCTACAAAAGACAAGTATTACCCTTTTAGCCCCACAAAGGCTAATCTTGAGCTTGGTGGCTTCTCAATCGGTTATGTCAGTGCGACCTCTGAACCGACAGATAGCCAAGTCTCATTATTCAATCCAGCAAGGACTATCCTCTCAAATGGCTACAATACAACTTGGAAACGACAATCCAGCAGATAGAACAAGTCGGAGATTCGACAGGGAGTCAAAACAAAATTACTTTTCATTGATTCCAAAAGGATGAGATACATGAAGGCACATGTACAACGACCTACAGTCGTACGTTGTAAGATCTGATCCGCTCTCCAAGGGAAATCAGCCTCGTCCCCCTGTCATCAACAGCCTGGGCAAGCGCCTGCGACTTCAGCTCAGCCTCATCGAAATCCATTGCCTGGGCCAAACGAGCTTCGACCTCCGCCAAAGTTGCCCTCTGCGACAATCCCTGCTGCGAGAGTTCGTCACTTTGAGCCTTGAGCTGCTCAAGCCGCGCGGCTTCTTCAAGACGCACTGGTTCAGCCTTGGACAAGAGAAGGTTCCCTTCCTAATCATCTTCTTGGCCTTTGCAATCCAATCTTCAGCATCAAGAAGAGCATTGGTGGAGGCATCGATGGCATTTTCAACCTCTGCTTCCCTTGTTTCCAAAGATTTCAAATCAGAGAAAATAGCCTCAGCGGCTTCTTGAGCGACAAGACGGGCCTTATGCTTTTGAGCGACAAGGCGCGCAAACCGCTCATTAACCGAAGGCTCCAGGTCTGAGAGGCTTAAGACGGCGCCATTCCTCTACGTCCCTCTCAAATTGGTCTACCAGGAGTTCCATGGCAGTGGCCTGGTGGTACCCTTCAAGGCCCGAATACTTCAATACTGCGGGAGAGGACCACCTTTAACGTTGAGAACGGCATAGTCGAACCTTTCAAGACCAGATCGATGCATTGCCCTAAGCCTTTATAAAAGCTATCGACTATGTCACCTATAAAATCATTTTCAATCTCGGCCACTTCTGGTAGACGGACAACCTCAGGAAAATCCACTAGCCTGGTTGACACTACTGTGGAAGGAACGACGGAAACACTGGCTGCAGCAGCATGACAGGTCGTCAATGATCTCGGTGGAGTCCTCATTGAAACCTGTACACTAGCCACCGCTGAGGTAGGACTAGTGATCATCTCCTGAACAGCAGGCTCAACCACCAGGGTTGGGGAAGTAGGGCTTGTAATCACCCTAAGCTCTGCACGTACCACAACTGATGGCGCCTCACTCGTGATATAGTTGGGAGTGAGGACACCTCCGGGACTACCACCCTTCAACCTCTATTCCTTTGGCTAGCTCAGGCCGATAAAGGGGCAGGTCGCCTATAGCACATCCAACACAGCAGCATTCGCCGCGGTCGAAGTGCTCATATCACCCCTGGACTCCCCAGGAAGATCAGCCGGTTCCCTTGAAGCTAATGCACCTTGAGGCCGAACACCTGTAACAAGACTGTGTTTAGACAGGACACAACATGCAATAGAAGCCAAGAGGTCAGGACAGTACCATAAGATGACGTCGCCTCAAACATCTCGGCAGCCGCATCAGTCTCCATGGGCTCCATCGGAAAATTCTTGACGCAATCAGCACGAATGACCGGCCCGCTCACCGAATCTCCTGTGGACCATCCAACAGAGCTCGACGCTACAGGGCTTCCTTTGGATGTCCCAGCGCCCGAGGGACCAATGTCGGCCGCATCACCTCTGGACTCCTCTGGGTGGACAAAAGAACCAGCCTCAGTTCCATAAGTAAATAGGGGATCATAATGTTCCCCTTGCTCTCCAGCCGTCTCAACTCCTATAATCAAGAAGAATTGATAATAAGTCATTTGGAACACACAAGAGACCTATTATACGGACGGAGTTGATCTACCCAGATCCGGAGCAAATTCACCGGTAGTCGGTTCAGCAACCGACGGGTCCGTTACTAACGGGATAGCATGAGGGAACGCTGCTGAGGGTTCGCCCTCTACGACAACCGTAGGAGCCTGGCGACGGGGCTTCTTCGCCAATGACTTTCTACGAGATCTACCCTCCCGCTTTTTTTGAAGTGGACATCAGAATCCTCTTCCTCAGCTTCTTCTACACGATGAGGGGGAACGGCCCCCATCACACCAGAGCCAGTCGCAGAAGTCTCAGCCCCGCTCCCGCTTCGAAGCGAGGACTTCCTGCATCTGAGGCCTCGCTGTCATTAACAGCGACGAATTCCTCTATGCCCGGGACGCGGACCCTTTTGCCTCCCCTCTTCTCAGAAGCCTTCCGTTTCAACCGCTGAGAAATTAACTTCACACCAGAGCTGTTGGCCTTGAAATCGAGGGGTGTGGAGTTGGAAGTTGTGTACCACTGGCAGAAGCACAGGGTCATTTGAAGATTGGGACTCTTCAACGGCGTACGCAGCCGCGCCCCAGTACCGCCTGCAGTAAAGAATCGCCAGGCACGGGCCCCATCAAGAAGACTCCCCATGAAGGCCAAATCAGGATTGGGGTTGCCCACATACAGCTGGTCGTACCCAAACTGCCGAGCAAAACGGCTGGGGACATAAGGTTACAAATAGCAGGTATCTCCGCTTCTATAAATAAGTGTGAGGGCTGGATGCTGACCAGCCACTCAAAAACTCCCCGGCTCAGGGAAGACCACCCTTCCCCCGCATCTCGGAACTCCTCGTCGAATCCTGCACCCCGAATACGGGAAAAACAGCGGAAGAGACCGTAAACGTCATATCGACGCACCAATTTACGGGCCTCAGCCACGTATTTCTTCAGCCACGAACGCCCTTCGAATCGGCGGAGGAGCGCCATTTGAACACCTTGCGGAGGGTCTTCTCCAGCTCCAATCAGCGAAGGACAATGTAAGGCGAACCACGCCATCAGATAGGTGTAGGGCAGACCTATCCTAGGATTGGGTCCGTCACAAGGCAAAATGGCTCCCTGTCCGCGCTTCGTCGACGGCGGCCTGCAAAAAGCCTCCGTTAATGCACGGAGGCCTCTTTGAATGCAGCACACCATGGCAGGGAGAAGACCCAGACGGCGACCATGGACCAAATGAACGGCGGGCAGCAAAACATTCGGATGAACGATGTCACCCGAAGAAGATGGCACTACGCATTTCTTCAGCCAGACGGTTAAGAAACCGGCCAGCAGTGCCTCCCGAGACATAGGATGACGAGCCTGATGATGGAAGCTCTGAAGGACATCACCCTTCTCATAGGGACCATCGTCTTCAGTTATGACAAGATCCCTTTGAAGGTGCATCCGCATCCGTTCAAAGATATCCCCATTAGCAACTCCGCAATGTGCTACTTCAGGAGCATTCCTCATATCCGGGAACAAGTAATTCCCCAGCTCTTCAAGCTATAGGAAGTGCCCTTGCTGCCACCATGGATGCCGGAACAAATGTGCAAGTGGCACATTAACTCTCGATAAGTCTCTAATAAGGCAGGATCCTGCTTCTCCAGAAGAGCCAACTCCGCCTCGCACGGAAAATATTCTTCATAAGGGAGAGACCCAAAAGGCAAAGCAGAGATTTTCCACATCTCATGCAAGGCCATGCCAACTCGCCGACAAGGGTAAAGAAAGTCCCTGAAGCTGGGCAATATAATTCAAAGATGGCGTAAAAGCACGCTACATTCATCTCAATGCCGTGGCAGGTCGCCCTGACGGCCTCATAGAGGTTCAGCCTCTCCAAATCCTCCTCGAAATGAGCAAGGATGTAGGTAGTCAAATCCACCCACCACGTCTTCGGAGGGTGAATCCATCCTGGAGTCCTGAAGTCAGTGGCCGGGTAGTTCCATTGACCTTGCAGAATTGGTTGCCAAAGGTCAGCGCCACTGCTGGATTTTCTCCCACTGGGATCTCTCGCGACACATTCCCAGGATAAACCCATTATACAACAAGGAGGTCCCGCTCTTGCATAACCAGGAGACTGAAGTGCCAATCTCCCTATGTGGACGGAGTCGGTATTTCGGCTCACATCCCATGCCATCTTCCGAGCCTGCGTCACAACTGGAAGGAAGACAAAGAAAAATGTCGTCTGTTGGATGGAAGGTAAAACTTCTCATCACCCAACTGGAAGATCCATTGCCCTTCTCCGGCCTGTAGTTGGTGATCAGGATCTGGCGCGACATCCCCAAACATGAAGTCAGGCTTCCTATAAGTCCGACGGTCAACATCTTCAAGAGGAGCCGTAGTCAGAATACTCCTCGTGGTGTGCTGGTCACCACCGTGAATAAGCGTGTCTCGAACAAGAGAGCTCTGCTCACTAAACAGAGAAGCTTGCCCTTGAAATTGCAAGCTGATATTGCCATCAACTCCGCTGGTCATCCCAAATAGATTGTTCAAGGGACCGGGAATGTAGTGCACTGCAAGAACAAAACGAACTATGATTAGTTCACCAGCCAAGCGAACATGAAGACATAAATTCACCAAGGCATAGTCTCGCCCAGTGAGCAAAGCCAGCAAGGCGATAGCTTCAACAAAGCTTAATCTCGCGGACAAGTCTGCATCTTGCAGAAAATGCCCAAGCATTAACTTCACTTAAGCAGAAAGTGGTATAGCCCTAAGGGCTGACGTCATCAAAAGGGCATTATGGTCAAAAACCATTCTTGACGGCCATGATCGAAGGGACAGACCCGTATCCTGTTCCTCAACAGGACGAAGACAGCCCAAGCAATAGCTTCGTACAGAAGCTTAGACAAGAACTGTTCAGTTTCTTAGTTCCCGTCCAAGAAAATAAGGGAAATTCAGGGAAACGGATTCCCTAATAAAAACAGATCATGTTCGATCATTCTGATAGCCAAATATCGGCTTTAAAAGAGAGACCGCAGTCTCTGATCAGAAGGGAAAGTCCCTTACCGGCGACTGGTCGCTCGATGACCGGAGGAGGAGAAGGACCCTCCGTTGCAGAAGTTGCCACTTCTTTCCCCGCTCGTCTTTTGGGCGCCATTGAAGAGCTGCGAAAGTTCTCAAAGCTTTCTGAATAAAGAGGTAAGGAAAGAGGAAGAAGAAGAATCAAAAGTTCTCTGAAAAAAAGATCTGTTCTTTCTCAGCCCGAATGGGCTTTTATAGGCCAATCAACGCCTGAAACGATACCTCGAAAAGGGCACGGGCTGCCATTTCAATTTGAAACGTTGCTTAAAGCGCCTACCCGAGAAGCGCTGACTCAGCCACTAAGGCTTAACCTCGCCAATGAGTCAAAGTGCGGACTTCGCACAAGTTCATCAAGAACTTCGCCAAAAAGATTACCTTAGTCCACTAAAGGCACAGTTCGCCGATATGCCAGCATCGTGCAAAGCTCATTCAAAAAGGACCCTGTCCTTAACTCTGCACAAAGTTTAGCCCCGCTATGGCCAAGTTCTCAATGAAGGCAGGCAAAAATCAGATGAGCAGAAAATGAACTTTCATTGATTTAAGAGGAAAGGTACATTGATACTACATCAAAGTTGTATTTCATACAACAGATTCAGTTGCTCAACAGGATCATTTGCGCAAAAGGCATACAAGTGGTTTATCTGCTTCCAAACCAGACCAACTGGACACGAAAGGCCTTCCTCCTGCACAAGGCCGTAACCAGTTGTGCCACGAGGACAGGGCCATAATTTTCCACATAATGGCAGATTTTGCCACCAGGAAGCTGGATCACCTTTGATGAAAATTGGCAATGAACTTATCGCCGCCAACACGATAGATCACCTATAATGGGAATTGGCAGTGATGTCAGTGATCTCACAGGTGTGACGTCCGATTTCCCGAAGTGGATCATCTCAGATAAGCGACTACCAGCCTCGCCTCAAAAAGAATCATCTCGGATAAGAGGCTGCCAACAGCCTCTGGGACACACATCAGCTGCCCCAAGTTGTTCCTCCTGCTTAAAAGTAAAGCTTCAACCGGGAAGCATAAGGCAAGTTTTCGGTCTCTTTCATCAAGACACAAGATCGGCGAACATAGCTCACTGCAATGCAAAATTGGAGCAGATTAGCAGTTAAACACAGAAGACACTGCAAAAGCGCTAAAGCCGAATTCTTTGGGGCAAAGCAATCCGATTTCAGTTAAAGCAGAGGATAAGCCTCGCTCGCACAGCAGTGATGGGCTAGCTCAGCAAACGCCAAGTCCTAACCTCGCCTATATGGCTAAGCCAGACTGATCCTATGGGACACAGTCTTAGCCTCACCTATATGGCAAGACTGGCTCAACCTTGAAGATACCAGGTCCCAAGTTCTGTCTATGTAGCGGACTTAACATACAATGATCTTTCTGTGATCAAGTCAGAATGATAGCTTCGTTGGGGAAGCTATGTCAAAATCCTTCTCTGCAGACCAGTCAATTGCAAGATGAAGAGTAAGGGATACTAATCCCTGAAGCAGCTGTTTAAAGCTGAATTATGGGAGATGAATTCCCTAAAATCGGTGAAGTCATTGAATGATCAAGACTTACCGGTCCTTGGCCGGGTAATAACCAGAGTGGGCATTCCCACTAATTCAGAGATCTGAGTATCTCTCTCAACCAAGAGAAGAGGAGAAGAGCAGATCACTTCTCTTCAGAGGACCTCAAGTGTCCTATTTATAGGCCCCATGGCCTGAGCGCTGCCGCCTCAAGTGTGGAAGCACGAGCGCATTTAAGGCATTTACTGCGCCTTGAGAAAAGGGACGGTTTCCCTTGGAACCGTGCAAAGGGAGAAACGTCTCCCTCATAAAGGCACTTATTGCGCCTTAAAGAAAGGGAATATCCTCCCTCGGAAACGTGCAAATCGGAGAATATCTCCCTCGATCAGCACGAAGAAAGGAGTAATCCTCCTCGTAACTGGCCCACGGCAGTTGGCCTCGGGAAAGCGACAAACGCTCCAGGGCGAACATATCTCCAGAAGCCCAGATGCGGAGCTACTCGCACGCGAAGCTACTCAGAGTCATGAACCTCCGTACAATTCTTCGGCGAATCTACATCCCAAAGCAAGATTTAAAACAAAGCTGAACTTAACCATTATGGCGACGTTCATACTCCACACACCACCAATCAAAGCAATTCAAAGTATTTCAAAGTCTGAGCCATTGCAGACTTTCGAAAACTTTGAAGGGGGACTTGTTGACACTTAAAAAAGATAAGATTCTTATTGGTCTGAACAATGTCTAAACTTGTTGACATTTAGAAAAGACAAGTGACAGACGAGCTGAAGACTAGATTTCACCCATCTTCGAGGGACAAGGAAGCAACTTGGACTCCACTGATCCAGCAAGCAGACAGTGAACCCGGATTGTTTCTAAACAGACCTCAGCAGGTCTAAGGTGCTAACACTTAGCATCGCATGAGCCCAAAGGGATAGCCTCGCTTGAGAGGTTAATATCACTCAACTTCGCCTCGAAGCCATTCGAAGCCTCGCCAGGAAGCTAACTCGCAACTTCGCCACAGAGGACTTCCAGCTCTGCCAAAGGGTTTCTTTCGGACCTCGCCAGAAGCTACCTCTAGCTCCGTTACGAGTTCAATGCGGGCAGCTCCGCCATTGGTCTGCTATGGTCAACTTTGACCAATCAAATCTCCGGATGAGATCGGATCCAATCAGATCAAATCCACTTAAGATCAAATCAGAGATCAAATTTGGCAGTTGATTGCCACAATCTCTTGACTCTCCTAAAACGAGTAAGAAGATCAGGGGAAATCCTCCAACGATATGGAAAGGATCAAGAAGATCAACCGACCTGCCAATTTAGCTTCGCAGAAGCTGATCTTAGCCTCGCAGCAAGGCTACTTTCCGGATTCTAACAGATTTGATTCAATCTGTTTCCATATTTTCAAGGGACGGTTATACCCTTGCTCTCCCTATAAATAGCCCGCTAGGGGCA
The DNA here is from genome assembly GCA_038442645.1 of Agave tequilana. NCBI lineage: Eukaryota > Viridiplantae > Streptophyta > Magnoliopsida > Asparagales > Asparagaceae > Agave > Agave tequilana. Next base: position 98,228 of record JAVJIF010001694.1, read on the forward strand.
CAAGGAGGGAGGACTTCTGGAAGAGCTTTTCTGAGACGATACGCTCGAGAAAGGACTCCACAAGCAGAGGCTTCTTCACGACGCACCGTGCGCTCTCGAATTCAGAGATCTTTTAGAGAATTGCTTTCTCGATCTAGGGTTTTGATACCCTAACATCGTCCTTCTTCTCAAGGAATCTCCGGAACCAGGCGAGAAGGAATTCCTAATTGAAGGCGATTTTGAGAAGCAGCAAGAGGGTTCTACCAACCTTCTATTCTCTGATTCCCCGAACCAGGCGAGAAGGGAATCTCATCGCTCGCATCGTCAAAGGGACAAAGTGGTCGCGCGCTGACCAGACTCCTATCGGCACACTTCTCCAGAATCTCTGAGGAGATCTACTTGTAATCTTTTTAAGAATACTTGTAATTTAGCTCCTCAAACTCTTTTTTGTAAGTTTTTTCCTTTTGCAAATATAATGGAAAACAATGCTATTACACATACCTAGACATATGGGTAGAACGAGTAATAAGTATAAATATTGAAAATGGTAGCAATAGATTTTTTCAGGCCTTATCACTTTCATTTTATGCCTCCATTTCATGCTTACTGTACATGTACACTCGACACAGTTCTTGATGCTTCTTACTGTTTTGATCATATCAACACATATATACCTATCTCTACACGACACTTGGCATTCACCTGAATATTTATTAGAGAGTTTCTGACTCCCCTGGACTTGCATGTTTAGGTCCTGAAGCTTGGATTGAAGCGGAGCCCTCCACCGAAGATCAAGCTTATCTCTCGGAGCAGGCTGATTTGTCCTAGCTCCTTTATCCTGAATCTTCCTGCAAGCTCAGGGATCTTCTTCTCAGCCTGTGAGCACCTTTTTGCTCTACAAATTGTAGCTCTTACTTCTGTACCTTACTGTGATATAATGTATATGTACTAAAATATCACGCCCTGTGATAACTTTGTAATCCTTATGTTGGAATGTATATTTATGCTTCGCACTTTCGTACTCTGATTCTTACTTGTACTGATGCTTAGCGTATATACGTGAGAGTATTTCTGACCTGCGTATATACGTCGCAGTAGCGTCTCCGTGCCCGCCGGATCGGGGCGTTATAACAAGGCTATTCCGATGCTACTCACTTGGATTGCAATACAAACAAGAAGAAGAATACTACAAGGTTAATAGAAGATAAGCCATGAAGAAGAAGAACATAAACAAAGTTTGTTTAAAGAAAAACAATAAAATAAAGGAGAAAGATTATATTTGTGTCACTCTCAGTAGAATTCTCTCTCTTTTTTCTATTATTTCTCTATAATCTTAGTTATGCCTAAAAATAGAAAATTACATAGAAAGAAAAAGAAAAAGAAAATTAAAACTTAAACTATACTAAGAGTAAGATCTTAGCCTAAACTCTCTGCCTTTGCCTTCTGCTTTGTGTTGTATTAATAGGAGAAATGGAGTGGGAAAATACATTAGAAGATAACTACAAAAAACGCTGGCTCAAGGGACTCCACCTGGCCATTGGGTCAGATCTTGAGCGCGTGGATTCCCCTTGTTTTGTTGCACTTTGAAATTCAATTGGATTCTCCGTTTGGCTTTGAAATTTCAGAATATTTGCACCAATCCTAATTTGTGAATTAAATCAATTTAAATTCGAATTTAAATGAGCTTTGGGCTTATTTCTTCTCCTTCCCATTAACATGGACTCGCACACCATTAAATAAAAAAAATATTTAAATAGCAGAGTTACTAAAAAATAAGTGTGGGAATGTAATAATAAATTTGCAAAATACGTGTACAATCACAGTTTCAGATCCCGAGTGATCGAAATGTCTATTGAATGATCTATAGTCGCTTCTAAGTGGGGTTAATCCATCTTGGGTATGTCGATCGGGGAATGGGTTGTAGCAGTTAAAATGCACATGCAAGCATATGATGATATATAGATAAAAATGATAGATGTAAAATAGGTTTCAAGCATTGAAGAATTTAAAACATCATACTGTCACCGCTTTCCTCCGAAAATAAGTGGAGTACATCCACGCGGGGGTGGTAACTTGAGAGGGTAATTTGATTAAAGAAACCCTCATGATATACCTAAACACATGCGGTCACATCTAATCGGTACCTGCATAAGAGTGACCTGAAGTGGGGGTACAACTCATCGACAGATTGGACACATCTTGTGTATAGGGGCCCCTACCCAGAGTAACGATCAAGTATCTCCAACGTGAAAGCATGCCCAACAATGGAGTTATCCTCTGTGTGGGGGATATCCAACATCAGAGCTGTTTCTCGAGTGGAAGAAATCCCACTGCGGAATATGAATGGATGTATTCATCAGCCCATAGGTTCAGATGAGGAAAACCTGTAGGCTAGTTTTTGTGTTTCGAGTAGGAAAAATCCTAGCAGAGGAAGATCAAACGAGGGCTCTGAGAGAAAAATTTCTGTAGCAAAGTAGGGAACTCCTAGTGGGAGAAATCCCATGGTGGAGGATTTCAACTCCCGTAGGATGATCAATAAAAACCCATGGGCACGTCTGCATTGCTGTCTCCGAGTGGAAAAAATCACAGCAGCGAAACGTACAAACACTTCTCCGACTGGGGAAATCCCAGCAGCGAAAGAGTCTTATTGCTGCCTCCGAGTGGGGAAATCCAATCTGCGGGGCATATGGATGGATGTATGTATGTTTGTAGAGCAATCTTATTGCTTCCTCTGAGTGGGTTGTCTCCATCTTCGAGGTGAGTGGATGATTGTATGTTGTGTAGCTGCTTCTGAGTGGGTTATCTCCATCTTTGGGCGAGAGAATAGTTGTATGTTGTGGAACAATCTTGTTACTACCTCCGAGTGGATTGTCTCCATCTTTGGGGCGAGTGGGTAGTTGTATGTTGTGAATGTGAGTATTGCAATAGAGGGATGTATAGTTAGGAGAATAAACTAATACTTTATTCAAAATGCAGTACATGGATTGAAACTAAAAGGAGGTCCATCCCATGTAAGTGGTTCAGGGAATCAGTCGATTGTCTTGTATTGCGTGTTTATGTGTTGTTCCCTTGGAAGTTGGATGTTCGGATGTCCTGATGCAACTTCTAAAGTGAAGATGTACTCTTTACGGAAGCCTTGTTTTATGAGCTCCTCCAGGTACTTCCGGAGGGCCCAACAGTGGATCGTCTAGTGTCCCTTGTCTTCATGTAGGAGCAGAACTCTTCTGACCCAGGAAGCGAAGGGTTGCATTGGAGCGGTCTTCGGCGTCTGACCCATGGTTGATCTTTGATTGTGTTGTAGACTTCATCGATTGGGAGCTTCAATGGAGTGAAGCGTTCTATCAATATGTCATCTTAGAGTAAACTTGGGGAGGTGATCGAGAGTGCTAGACTCTTATAGGCAAGCTACCCTCCCGGTGCCGATCTGGAAGGTGGTCGGGAGCTTCGTGAGGAGACTTTGACTTTCTTCCGCCATCACTTAGCTTTGTGGGTGGTCGGAGAAAGCCTTCATCGCCTCTTCGAGTTGAATGTATGGTTGAGCATGGGTAAGAATCTCGCTCATCTTGGTGACATTATGCTTCAAGAGATGCTTGTATAGAGGTGAATAACTTGTAACCTGCTGATGAATGAGAGGGCGGCAACTTCCACCCCATAGTTGGAGACTTTGGTGAGTTGATTCTAAAAAATTGAGGTACGACTTGTGGCCGTCTCCTTGCCTCATTCTGACAGAGAGAAGGTGGTGATTGTTCCTCTTAGTCTCTTGGCGGGAGGCATATCTGGTGAGGAACGGTTCAGTCACCTCCGCGAAGTTGTGGAGTGAATAGGGTAGCAACGAGTAGAACCAATCTGAGATCACATCTTTTAAGCTGGCAGGAAAAGTGAGGCATAAGATGGGGTCATTGCAGGAATGGCGGCCATCTTGTCTCGAAAATAACAGATGTGTTGTAAAGGGTCACTTACTCAGAGTAGTAGTCAATGTCAGAGTGGAGACCTTCTTCGGGAACTCGCACTTCAGGATCTCCTTGGAGAGGGGAGACTCATGGACTTGGCAGTTGGAATAGGGTGACCAAGTAGTCTGGTCTCTCCGATCCGCTTGTAGATTAGTTCATTGAGGATGCAGAGGTTGGTAGACCTGTTGTTCTCAGGGTCACCCTCCGATTGCACTGGATTATTCTGAAGGGCTGTGAAGAGCCACTGGTTAAGCAGTCTCAACCTCTCTTGCTCCTGGAGGATGTTCTCGTGGTTGAGAGCCATCCATTCTCTTTCGTGCTCTGATTGTGCTTATTGTTCTTTCATCCGCTCTTTCATCTCATGAAGCATCTAGAGGAACTGATCTTCGCACTGTTGTGGGGACTGGACGCCAGTAATGGGCTCCTGTTGCAATGAAGAGCCTGAGTCTTCAATGGTGCACGGTTGATCGGCAGTTGGCGGAAGGACTGTGCCCCCAGCGGCTTCGATTGCTTTCCCTGTGGATAATGCACTTCTGATAGCTTGTCTTCTTGGGGCCATCATCGATGTAGGAGAGGCTTTTTAGAGGATAGATTTGGTAGGAGAGGGATCTGAGCATGGGACTCAGATCTCAATTAAAGCACCAGTTTGTGATGAAAATTTTCCTATGCGATTGATCGAATGGTCGATCTCACACCACAAGCAAAAAATGGGGTCTACTTAAAATGATACCAAATGTAAAGATTCAATCAACAAACAAACATAGACATGAATTTTTATGTGAAAACCCAGAATGGAAAAAAATCACTAGAAGGGAGAGGAATGTTTCACTATCTTTTGTGTGTTACAAGAGGGTTTTCTCTTTACAAGTCTTCGTCTGCTTTTTCCTTCTTTTTTCTTTTCTCTATCTTTTCTCCTCTTGTGTAGGAATGTTGGTCTATAAATAGCTGTTTGGTGTAACTGATGGTACAAATCTTTCTCCGTGATTCATGATCCGCGGTTAATCCTTCCATATCCGTTTAAATCGTCGTGCTTCATTGTTAGGATTGGTATGCCGAGATATCCGCACCATCCATAACCGTCCCTGCTGGAATAGTGGGTATTTAGAACGTGAGAATTTCGTGGCAGGCGTAACCATTCTCGTGATTCGAAAACGTTGATGTTAAGTTGTGTCCAGTTGGAGTCGGTGTGAGAAGGGACTCGGGTCCTCTCCTCGAAGTTGGGATGTGTCTCAGGGTTGGGCTCGAGACTCTCTCTCATCAGGGTTGCATGTGAGCCACTTGGCATCTTAAGCGTGTTGTCTGCTTGAGGTACCTCTAGTGCGATGGGACACGTGTCGCGATCCCTGGAGTTAACCAGATCTTGACCACTATACTTCATGCCTATGGTACAGTCAAGGATAAGTAGACCTCCTTCTCTAGTGAGAAGAAGGACCGAGAACTGGACAATTTCCAGATGATCTGTAACACCCTGCTCCCGGAATACGTACTTAGTTGCGTATTCATATTTTCGTTCGTATTTTTTTGATTTATTCCTGTATTTGCTTTGTATTATGAGATATTTATATGATCGTTTTGCCTTAGATCTGGATTCGTGAACTCGGAGTCAGCCCTAGTCTGAACCGGGAGCCCGATCCTAGAGTATAGCTAGATTTGGTCTTTCTGCTATTCTGATTTGACCGATTTCAGTTTCAAATATCATTTTCCAATATTCTAGATGTTTCATGATTTTCTGAAATTTTCCTGAATTAAGTTGTAAATCTTCAAAACCGGGGTCGACTAGTACCGCTGCTCGATTCTCAGATTTTTAATTTACAAACGGAGTTGAAATTCTAAAAACGGCTTTCCCAAAACTTCTTAAAATCACATTTTCTATCTAAATACTTTTTTTGAGAATTTTCTAAATTTATCAAAATTCCCCTGAAGTTGGTGTCGGCCAGTATCACTGGTTGATTTCAGGAATTTTAGTTTACAATTGGAATCAAATTTCTGAATTCCGCTTTCATATTTCTTCTTAGAATTATATTTTCTCCTTTCTGGCATTTTCTGAGATTTTTCAGATTTTATTAAAATCCGGCCGACCCAGTAAAGACCGGTATTGACGGTTGACTTCAGAATTTTTATTTTAAAAATGGGATTGAATTTCTAAAAACTGATTTCACAAAAAATCTTCAAATAATATTTATTATTTTTGAAAAATTTTGGAAATCCTTCCAAGCTATCTCATTTTTCTGACTTTTCTGGAGTTTCGGTGTTTTCCCAGATACCGGAATTTTATCCAGATATTTTATTTTCACTTTTTCTATTTCTGTCTCCTCGCTAGACGCGAGTCTCACCAAACCTGAATTCGGTCTTAATGTTGAGATCTTCTCCATTCTGCATTTAATGCTATGTCCTTCAAGTCATTATGACTTTTTGTCTTTTCTGCCTAACGCGACTTTCGTGTTTTTCCTCTAGACGCAGGTTTCATCTCCGCGTCTGGGTAGTTGGCCTAGACGCGGGTCTCCTTGCCTGGACGCGAATATCATTCAATGAGACGCGGGTTTCTTGTTTTAAAGGGACGCAAGTTTCTTTTGTTAGCCAAATGGCAAACTTGTAATAATCATTTCCCTCCCTTATATAACCACCCCCTTTCTTTCCTTCTATTTCTTTTTTTCTCTCTTCTTTCTTCTCCAACAGCAAACCAACGGCAGCACCACCCACTAGCCGTGCCCTCCTTTGGCCGGCCACCCTCCATTTCCACCACCATCTCCGCCACCAACTCCTCCACCATTCTCCCCTCCATCTCCTCCTCCATTTCCAACAACAGCACCACCTCCACACCACCTTCTTCTTCCTTTTTCCACCAAGAAACACCAAGAAACCCACTTCCACCACCAACTTCATCACCTTCCCCACCACTACCTACACCATCTTAGCCACCAACAACCATGCCACCTCCTCTCCTCGTCGTGCTCTTTTCAACGAGCTATAACTTCGCTCTCCGAACCCCTTTTTCAAAACTTCATTTTCACCATTTCAACTAGACTTGCACCATCACCACTCCTTCCTTGGGGCTTTAACCGCCCGCCTCCGGCCACCTCCGGCCTCCGGCCGCCGCCGCCGACCGCCGCCAAGCCTTGGCCGGCCTTCCACCCCTCCCCTTCTTCTTTCTTTTCTTTTCTTTTTTTCTTTCTTTTCTCTCCTTCTTTCTTTCTTTCTTCTTCTACTTTTTCCCTGTTTTTCCTTTCTTTCTCTATTACCTGTGTCCCTCTTTCTCCCCCATCCCTGCGTCACTCTCATTCCCTGTCTCTCTGTTTCTCTTGTTGATTAATTGCTAGACGCGGATCCTAACCCCGTGTCCAAGCAATTCCTTAACGCGACCTTCGCGTTCTTGTGACAACACGACGCGGAACTCACGTTCGCGTCTGTGTTCTTCTCGTGTCCTAGCTTTAACGCGGGTCTCGAACCCCGCGTTTGTGATCTTTACGCAACGTGACTCCCGCGTCTGCGAATCCCGCGTCTTCATTCTCTCTCCTTCTGGCTCATTCTCTCTCCTTCTGGCTCATTCTCTCTCCTCTTCTGCATAATACGATCTTTACTTATTGAACGCGTTTACGCGTTAGCTACCTGAATTCCGGAGATCGGGAATTTCACAGTATTTTCCGTATTTAGGCGAGTGTCCTCGCCTCTATTCGATTTTTCCCGCTTCGTCGGGTCGACTTGTATTGGCATTATGTATCACTTAACAACTAATGTGTTATCACTCAACATGCTGCTACTTGATACCTGTTCATGTTATGTTATCTCTTATTACTTGTCTACTGTTATGACATGACTTGCCACCTGTCTAATATCACCTCCAAGGCATATAACACATGACACCTGATATACTACTACTTGACACTTGTTCTTTATGACATGACTCATTACCTATCACCTGCCCGATCGCTTGTCATTGACATGTTAAAGCCTGATACTTGTTATGATAAACTCTCTACCCATGATTATCACATTATTGGAATGTAGAACTTGATCTCTTGTTATGTACTCCTGTTATGCATGTTATGAACTCCCGTTATGCTTGTTATGTATTCCTGTTATGACCAGTTAGGATCCTACTCATTCCCGTAATCTGATAATTATGTTTAATAAGCTATAAAAAGGATAACTTGCACGGGATATGGGAGGAAGTGATGGATGCCGGTATGGTGCCTTGCTTATAGTAGTGGAATACTAAACCGACGATTCGTGTTAGGGGGATTTTAGGCCCCCAGAAGATGCGTGTTAGGGGATTTCAGGCCCCCAAATGGCTGTGTCCCGGGCGGACGGGAACTATTATAAGTATGAGCTATCAATTCTTCATCAGCTTCCAACAATAACAACATCGACTTACTTATATATGGATGTATGTGTGTTGAGATGTACACCGGGACACATACCTAGATATATGGGTCGGATGAGTAATAATCATAATAAGATGCCAAGATAATAATTTGTTATGTTGCTCCACAAACTTGGTTATACCATTTGTCTCGCCACAATTGCTTTCATCAGATTTTACATCGGATTTCTGGTTTATGAGCATTACTATGTTATACCTGCTTACATTCTGTTTTACCACTTGTGCTCTATTCCTCCAGTCTCCTGCTCTTATCATCTTATATCATACATGTTCCCGGCTTGATGTCGATTACTGTCTATCTACTTGTTCCTGCATGCTTATGGCTACGACACGGCTTTCAATGTATATTTATGACTAGGATTTATCGATACACATGTGCTTGTCTCAGCACGCCATCTGGCTTTCGCATCACCACTCGCTGGGGAGTTCTGACTCCTCTTGATTCTCATGTCCAGGTTTTGGAGCTTGGAGCGTGTGGACTCTCCCAGTTGCTGATTAGAGTGGCGCAGCGGAAGCGTGGATCCCCAGCAGACCGTCTGAAGCTCCATCCTTCCAGGCCCCCTGCTCGGCTCTAGAGTTTTCCTGTTATGACTCTGAGCCTCTTTTTATACAGTTCATACTTGTACATCCCTCATATTCTCGCATTTGCGCCATATTGGTGATGTAATATTATTATAATATTGGGTCACTTTCTGTGATAACTTTGTAATAGTACTCATATGTTGGAATGTATAATGTACCACATGCTTTCGTACTCTGATTCTTGCCTGTACTGATGCTTAGCGTATATACGTGAGGATATTTCTGACCTGCGTATATACGTCGCAGTAACGTCTCCGTATTCGCGGGATCAGGGCGTTACAGGGTGATATCAAAGCCTAGGCTCTTACATCCTCAGTACAACCAGTCGGCAAATTAATGGTAAAGAAATTTGCAACTGGAATGCATGAGTCCTGATTATACAATCTAACTACAAGTACAGAGTTATCTATTCTTTCTTGATCATCCTTCCTTGATTCCTAATCCTTCCATCTTTCCACTGTTTGATTTTTCATAGCCTTTATACCAACTTAAGATATGGATATACTAGAGAGGTAGCGGCTGCTTCTGAATGAAGCTATTATATGATCTCTTCGGCCAACTCTATGGTGCTCGGGTATTCCCAGAATTGATCAACGATCGAGTTATCTTTCAGAAGGCGGTATCCGGATTTTCTACGGTTATTCTTTATCTTGGCTATATTCTTCAGAATGATTGACGCCTGGTCTTCGGAATTCTTAATTATCGGTCTTCTTTATTATGCTCATTACTATCAGGGTTTCCTTTATCTTCAGTATTCTGGCTTATTCTCGGAGAGCTATCAAGTATGCAGTACAGCTGGAATTCTATTGCGAAGCAACGACATTAGATCAGTATTATTTAGCATCGTTCAAAGATTTATACGGTAGGAAGTGCAGAAGATGTCTATATTCGGATTATGTGCAGCCAACTTGAGAGCCCTACCTGCAGTGATTCATATCTTGATTGGTATAATTCCCGTCCTTGTCCTCTTTGTGTTCATTTTTCCCCTTATCGAAATTGCGAGGACGCAATTTTTTGTAAGGTGGATGGAATGTAACACCCCGCTCCCGGAATACGTACTTAGTTGCGTATTCGTATTTTTTATTTGTATTTTTTGATTTACTTCCTGTATTTGCCTTGTATTATGAGATATTTATATGATCGTTTTGCCTTGGATCTGGATTCGTGAACTCGGAGTCAGCCCTAGTCTGAACCGGGAGCCCGATCCTAGAGTATAGCTCGATTTGGTCTTTTTGCTATTCTGATTTGACCGATTTCAGTTTCAAATATCGTTTTCCAATATTCTAGATTTTTCATGATTTTCTGGAATTTTCCTGAATTAAGTTGTAAATCTTCAAAACCGGGGTCGACTAGTACCGCTGCTCGATTCTCGGATTTTTAATTTACAAACGGAGTTGAAATTCTAAAAACGGCTTTCCCAAAACTTCTTAAAATCACATTTTCTATCTAAATACTTTTTCTGAGAATTTTCTAAATTTATCAAAATTCCCCTGGATTTGGTGTCGGCCAATATCACTGGTTGATTTCAGGAATTTTAGTTTACAATTGAAATCAAATTTCTGGATTCCGCTTTCATATTTCTTCTTAGAATTATATTTTCTCCTTTCTGGCATTTTCTGAGATTTTTCAGATTTTATCAAAATCCGGCCGACCCGGTACTGACGGTTGACTTCAGAATTTTTATTTTGAAAATGGGATTGAATTTCTAAAAAATGATTTCACCAAAAATCTTTAAATAATGTTTATTATTTTTGAGAATTTTTGGAAAGCCTTCCAAGCTACCTCATTTTTCTGACTTTTCTGGAGTTTCGGTGTTTTCCCAGATACCGGAATTTTATCCAGATATTTTATTCTCTTTTTCTATTTTCTCTCTCCTCGCTAGACGCGAGTCTCACCAAAGCTGGATTCGGTCTTTAATGTTGAGATCCTCTCTATTCTGCATTTAATGCTATGTCCTTCAAGTCATTATGACTTTTTGTCTTTTCTGCCTAACGCGACTTTCGCGTTTTTCCTCTGGACGCAGGTTTCATCTCTGCGTCTGGGTAGTTGGCCTAGACGCGGGTCTCCTTGCCTGGACGCGAATATCATTCAATGAGACGCGGGTTTCTTGTTTTAAAGGGACGCAAGTTTCTTTTGTTAGCCAAATGGCAAACTTGTAATAATCATTTCCCTCCCTTATATAACCACCCCCTTTCTTTCCTTCTCTTTCATTTTTTCTCTCTTCTTTCTTCTCCAACAACAAACAACGGCAGCACCACCCACTAGCCGTGCCCTCCTTTGGCCGGCCACCCTCCATTTCTACCATCATCTCCGCCACCAACTCCTCCACCATTCTCCCCTCCATCTCCTCCTCCATTTCCAACAACAACACCACCTCCACACCACCTTCTTCTTCCTCTTTTCCACCAAGAAACACCAAGAAACCCACTTTCACCACCAACTTCACCACCTTCCCCACCACTACCTACACCACCTTAGCCACCAACAACCATGCCACCTTCCTCTCCTCGTCGTGCTCTTTCCAACGAGCTATAGCTTCGCTCTCCGAAACCCCTTTTTCAAAACTTCATTTTCACCATTTCAACTAGACTTGCACCATCACCACTCCTTCCTTGGGGTTTTAGCCGCCCGCCTCCAGCCACCTCCGGCCTCCGGCCTCCGGCCACCGCCGCCGACCGCCGCCAAGCCTTGGCCGGCCTTCCACCCCTCCCTTCTTCTTTCTTTCTTTCTTTCTTTCTTTTTTCCCCTTCTTTCTTTCTTTCTTTCTTCTACATTTTCCCATTTTTCCTTTCTTACTCTATTACCTGCGTCCCTCTTTCTCCCCCATCCCTGCGTCACTTTCATTCCCTGTCTCTCTGTTTCTCTTGTTGATTAATTGCTAGACGCGGATCCTAACCTCACGCCCAAGCAATTCCTTAACGCGACCTTCGCATTCTTGTGACAACACGACGCGGAACTCACGTTCGCATCTGTGTTCTTCTCGTGTCCTAGCTTTAACGCGGGTCTCGAACCCCGCGTTTGTGATCTCTACGCAACGTGACTCTCGCGTCTGCGAATCCCGCGTTTTCATTCTCTCTCCTTCTGGCTCATTCTCTCTCCTCTTCTGCATAATACGATCTTTACTTTATTGAACGCGTTTACGCGTTAGCTACCTAGATTTCGGAGATCGGGGATTTCACAGTATTTTTCGTATTTAGGCGAGTATCTTCGGCTCTATTCGATTTTTCCCGCTTCGTCGGGTCGACTTGTATTGACATTATGTATCACTTAACAACTAATGTGTTACACTCAACATGCTACTACTTGATACCTGTTCATGTTATGTTATCTCTTATTACTTGTCTACTGTTATGACATGACTTACCACCTGTCTAATATCACCTCCAAGGCATATAACACATGACACCTGATATACTACTACTTGACACTTGTTCTTTATGACATGACTTATTACCTATCACCTGCCCGATCGCTTGTCATTGACATGTTAAAGCTTGATACCTGTTATGATTAACTCTCTACCCATGATTATCACATTATAGGAATGTAGAATTTGATCTCTTATTATGTACTCCTGTTATGCCTGTTATGAACTCCCGTTATGCTTGTTATGTATTCCTGTTATGACCAGTTATGATCCTACTCATTCCCGTAATCTTATAATTATGTTTAATAAGCTATAAAAAGGATAACTTGCACGGTATATGGGAGGAAGTGATGGATGCCAGTATGATGCCTTGCTTATAGTAGTGGAATACTAAACCGACGATTCGTGTTAGGGAGATTTTAAGCCCCCAGAAGATGTGTGTTAGGGGGATTTCAGGCCCCAAATGGCTGTGTCCCGGACGAACGGGAACTACTATAAGTATGAGCTATCAGTTCTTCATCAGCTTCCAACAATAACCAACATCGACTTACTTATATATGGATGTATGTGTGTTGAGATGTACACCAGGACACATACCTAGATATATGGGTCGGACGAGTATAATCATAATAAGATGCCAAGATAATAATTTGTTATGTTGCTCCACAAACTTGGTTATACCACTTGTCTCGCTACAATTGCTTTCATCAGATTTTACATAGGATTTCTGGTTTATGAGCAGTACTATGTTATACCTGCTTACATCCTGTTTTACCACTTGTGCTTTATTCCTCCAGTCTCCTGCTCTTATCATCTTATATCATACATGTTCCCGGCTTGATATCGATTACTGTCTATCTACTTGTTCCTGCATGCTTGTGGCTACGACACGGCTTTCAATGCATATTTATGACTAGGATTTATCGATACACATGTGCTTATCTCAGCACGCCATCTGGCTTTCGCATCACCACTCGCCAGGGAGTTCTGACTCCTCTGGATCCTCGTGTCCAGGTTTTGGAGCTTGGAGCGTGTGGACACTCCCAGTTGCTGATCAGAGTGGCGTAGCGGAAGCTTGGATCCCCAGCAGACCGTCTGAAGCTCCATCCTTCCAGGCCCCCTGCTCGGCTCTAGAGTTTTTCTGTTATGACTCTGAGCCTCTTTTTATACGGTTCATACTTGTACATCCCTCATATTCTCGCATTTGCGCCATATTGGTGATGTAATATTATTGTAATATTGGGTCACTTTCTTTGATAAGTTTGTAGTAGTACTCATATGTTAGAATGTATAATGCACCACATGCTTCCGTACTCTGATTCTTGCCTGTACTGATGCTTAGCGTATATACGTGAGGGTATTTCTGACCTGCGTACATACGTCGCAGTAACGTCTCCGTATCCGCGGGATCGGGGCGTTACATGATCTCTTGATACTCTGATACTTGGACCCTTGATGTCCCCAGATTTCTGTAATTCCTGTCATCTGAGAATTATAGTAAAGTTCTCCCTCCTCCCCGAGGTTTTTCAATTAAGAGTTTTTACGTAAAATCCTGTGTGTGTGTCTCTCTTTTCTGTGTTGTGCTTTATTTACGTGCACTCTCCTACTACATCTCTCACTTGTAGTGAGAATCGATCGTCCTCACTTGTTGTGGAAAATCACCACCACACTCAGCCATTGGGGTTTAGAGCTACATGGAAATAAAGTTGGTTTGTAAACTTAGAAGTTGCTTTATGGACTAAAGCAGTCACCGAGATAGTGGTACATGTGATTCAAAAATTTATGATTGGCAAAGAGTACATCAGGAGCTTATATGACCCATGCGCTTATCTTCGCAAGCTACCAAGTGGAGAGTATATCTATTTGCTTTTGTATATTGATGATATGCGCATAACTTCTAAGTGTAGATTAGCAATTGATAAGTTGAAAGGTCAATTATCATCTTAGTTTGAGATGAAGGATCTGCGAGAAGCAAAGAGGATACATGGTATGAAAGATTAAAAGAGACATAGTGAAGGAAAAAGTGAGTTTGACTCAAAGGTTTACTTTCAGAAGGCCCTATAAAGTTCAACATTAGTAGTGACAAAGAGTTTGTAAGTGTTTCATTGGCTCCTCATTTCAAGCTTTAGATAAGATGTTTTCAAGACAGTGGATAAGCGTGAGTACATATCTCATGTGCTATATGCCAGTGCTGTGAGTAGTTTGATGTATGCTATGGTGTGTACAAGGCCAAATTTGTCACAAGCCGTGAGCATGAGATCTATACACATGCATGATCCTGATAAGGGTCATTAGGAGGATGTGAGATGGATTCTACGATATATCAAATATATTGTAATTGTTATTTGATATTTGAGAAGAATAATCAAGGTAGGCAGGAGTGCACAGGTTTTGTAGACTCAAATTATGCTGGGAATCTTGACAAGCGCCGATCTATTACAGGGTATGTGTTCACCCTATCACAAATACCTGTGAGTTGGCGCTGTACTTTACACTCTACTATGACATTGTCGATAATAGAAGCAGAATATATGGCAATGACAGATGCTATGAAGGAGGTGATTTCACTTCTGTTGACACTTAAAAAAGACAAGATTCTTACTGGCCCGAAACAATGTCTAAACTTGTTGACATTTACAAAAGACAAGTGACAGACAAGCTGACGACCAGTTTTCATTCATCTCCGAGGGACAAGGAAGCAACTTGGACTCCACTGATCCAGCAAGCAGACAGTGAGTCCGGATTGTCTCTCAACAGACCTCAGCAGGTCTAAGATGCTAGCACTTAGCATCGCATGAGCCCGAAGGGATAGCCTCGCCTGAGAGGCTAAGATCATCCAACTTCGCCTTGAAGCCATTCAAAGCTCCGCCAGGAAGCTAACTCATAGCTTCGCCTGAACTGCTGAAGCGCAACTCAGCAGAGAGAGTCAGCTCTGCCTGAAGCCACATGCAACTGCGCAGAAAGGGTATGCGGTAGCTTCGCCGAAGAGCCTTCTTCTGACTTCGCCAGATACTGCCTCCGGCTCCGCTGTGAGTTCAAAGCGGGCAGCGCCGCTGCTGGTCTGTCATGGTCAACCTTTGACCAATCAAATATAATCGGATCAAGATCAAATCTGAGATCTAATTTGGCAGTTGATTGCCACAATCTCTTGACTCTTCTAAAACGAGTAAGAGGATCAGGGGAAATCTTCCAGTTATATGGAAAGAATCCAAACAGATCAGGAGGATCAACCGACCTGCTACTTCTAGCTTCGCAGAAGCTGATCCTAGCCTCGCAGCAAGATTACTTTTCAGATTTAAACAGATTTGATTCAATCTGTTTCTATATTTTCAAGGGACAATTATACCCCTGCTCTCCCTATAAATAGCCCACCAGGGGCACAAGGAGGACAGACCAGATGCGATACGTAAGAGAGAGGACTCCACAAGCAGAGACTTCTTCACAACGTACTGTGCGCACAAGAATTCAGAGACTTTTAGAGAATTGCTTCTCTAATCAGGGTGCTGATACCCTAATACCTTCTTCTTAAGGAATCTCCGGAACCAGGCGAGAAGGAATTCCTAATTGAAGGCGGTTTTGAGAAGTAACAAGAGGGTTCTACCAACCTTCTGTCTCTAATTCCCGAACCAGGCGAGAAGGGAATCTCATCGCTCGCATCGTCAAAGGGACAAAGTGGTCGCGTGCTAACCAGACTCCTATCGGCACACTTCTCCAGAATCTCTGACGAGATCTACTTGTAATCTTTTTAAGAATACTTATAATTTAGCTCCTCAACTCTTTTTATTGTAAGTTTTCCCCTTTGCAAATCAATGAAAAACAAGATGGCGACTCCGCTGGGGACAACATTCTCCACTGCCGAGAATCAAGTGTCGCAATGCGATGAACAGACCTTCGGGGTCTAACTCTGAATTCAGAAAATCCGGTGCAGCCAGATCCTCTCTGGCTAAATCTTCAAGGAAAGTCTCTGCGGAGACGGATAGGGCTATCTGCGAGCCTACTGCGGTTCTCTGGCACAACAAGGAAGCACGCCCGCAGTCCAAGTCCTTCACTTTCAAGAACCTGGTCATTCAATTCGACCAAGGAAGATTTGAAGAAGTCCTCTCTGGGGGTGGTCTAATGCTTCATACACGGAAGCATAGGAAGGTCTCCACGGCTAAGGTTTCAGAACAGAAACCACGAGCAGAATTCTGCCACACCCCTCAGCCTCGCATGTGGCTAGTCAGGTTCCTTACGAACCTAAGTCTCCCTTGTCAAAGCAGATGTGGAGGCCAAAACTGAATGCTCTGGGCAAAGCCTCAGGCGTAGCTACGCCAAAACCGCGTCTCTCTCGCAAAGAAAAAGGCAAGATGCCTGTCTGCTCCAACAATGCTGCCAGCCGCGAAGTCACGACGGCAATCATACCGTCGCCCAATTCAAGAGCAGTAACGCCTTGTGCCAGCCTCGTTCTCATAAGCGAAGCTACTGTACCACAGCGTACGTGCAGGGTTCATCGCCGCGAAGCTACAACCAAAATACTATCCAAGGCTAATCGCCTTCGCAGCAGCATAGCGGGTAAAGCACCACAGCGTGCTCCGCTCTCCAGTTCGTCAGGCGCTAAGCTCGCGCTTTGTGGCGAAGCTAGGACTGAAGCACTATTCAGTGCTAATCCCCTCAGCGAGGATAAAAGGAGCAGGACATCGTCCTATGCACGATCCAAAAAGAGCCTCTGCGCTGGATTGTTTAGGCCCAACTGGGTCTGACCTGCGGGAATTCTTGACAAACAAACGGAAGTCGGAATCTTTTCGATCTACTTCCCCCTGTTGTCAACAAGTGGGATGTCAGTTGGTGACGGTCCACTCGGTCCATTGCCGGCTAGCACCAATCTTCGCCACTTCTCCCGGCCGGCGATTAATTTTTGATCGGCTGTCGGTACAAGCCCCGATGAAGCATCGCAAAAGAAGCGTCTCACGAGACCTACCCTCTGCATCCGTCAACATGACCGGAAGGGGACGAGAGATGCGCAGGGAAGACAAGCGTCCGACGATACTCCCTACACCTCCCCAGATCCAGATTACAGCCCAGGCTTAGGCGAAGTCTTGGTGCATGAAGAGGGTGTTTTCTGAAACACCAGATCTAGGGTGGCGATACCTTACAGATATGAACAGCCTTCTTCCTCAACGGCAGTAGTAGCCTCGCCAGAACCAAGAAGAAGATCAGTCCAGTCATCTGATGAAGAAGATGACAACAGCGGGTATGCTTCTTCGGCGACAGTCAGCTCGGTACGAACAGACAGAGCATCAGTCAACATGGCTGATAATGTTAACGACGACCTTCGTTGACGTTTGGAAGCTCAGGAGCAAACTTCCAAGACTCAGCAAGAAGCTCTGGACAACATTCAACAGATGCTCGCTCAAACTCAGTAACCAAAATAACAATAATGCAGGGAGCAATCACGACGAGGAGGAACATTTTAGCAATGATCAGCCAAAGATCAAGAAATCCAAGGAGGGTTCTTCTTTAGACGCTGAAGTCCTTAAGGGCCTCCAAGCTCAAATCACGTCCCTAACTCAGAGGGATGAGTTAAAGAAAGTGGGGACAGTTCGTCCTTACCCGTTGGAGTGGGATTCAGTGCCATACCCACCGAAGTTCAAACCACCAACATTGCATACCTATGATGGAAAGAGCTCGCCAAACCAGCACATCTACTATTTCCGGTCTCAGACCGGTAATGTATAGGCAATGATGCCATCATGGCTAGACTGTTCATTGGCACCTTAAAGGGGGTAGCATTTGATTGGTTCCGAAGTCTCCCTCCGGGCTCTGTCAATTCTTGGATCGACCTAGAACCCGATTCCTTTCTCGTTTCTACGAGGACGATACGAGGTAACCATGGACAAGCTCCTCTCCACCATGCAGAAGAAGGTGAATCTGTTCGTGACTATATTGAGTGATTCAGAAACTTGTCTTTGATGTGCCCAGCAAGAATGCCATTACCCATACTCTTACAGACGTGCAGGCACAACTTCTTGGACCAAGTAGAGGTTCGCATGGGGCTGTCAAAGCCCATACCTGGAAAGAATTGGTCGAACAAGCTGAGATAGCCGAAAAGTCGGCTAAAAAGTTCGAACCATCCACCCCAAAGGCAAATAGGGTATGAACAATAAAGGACGTAACGACGTACCGCAGTCTTCTCAAGCCAAGGGAAAGAGACTATGTCCGTAGAATTGTCCGGGAGACGTACATCGAAAGCCAAGAAGAGCGGCTTCAATAATCAGGAGTCTAATTCCCTCCGAAGCAGTATTCCTTCAGAGACGATCAGGTGGTCACAATATTCCATTTGCTCCACAAAGGGAATAAAATGAAGCTGCCAGATGCTCGGCGTCCCAATGAGATAGGACGCACAAACGACCCCAAATACTGTCTCTATCATAGGATGATTCACCATCCTACAGACAAGTGCTACGTCCTCAAAGATAGAATTCAAGCCTTGGTCGACGCCGGAGTCCTGACACTAAAGTCAGAGCAGAAGAAAGTCACTGCCAATATGGTGACCCTCGAGTTCGGCAAAACCCCAAAGGTCATAGCTCCTGACGGGACCTATCCAGTCCCTGTGCCACGGCTGGAAGTCAAGCATCCTGCGGCTAAAACTCAGGATAATAGAGTCTTGTTCCCTTGACATTGGAGATAGGGGAAGTCATGTGGATACACCCAGACCTTGTCCAAGATGTACAGTGGGATTCAAAGAAGCCCAAATCAAAGGAAAATCTTGCAATGTCATCTCCATCCTGCCAGACGACGACAATCTTACGTCAGCTTCCCTCAGTGATTCAGAAGGAGAAAAGCATGCTTGCACAACGCAGGCCGACGTACCTCAGCCGACGGGCATTCAATTCGGAAAATCATAATTAAAACAGTATGAGAAAGCTACTGACGAGACACAACAGCAAACGACGTCAGTACAAGTACCAGCATCTGCTTCGATTCCAACAAGGGAAAAGAGAAGCCTAAAGAAGTCCGATTCGACCATGTCCTGAAGAAGCTTTCAGGCCCAGGGCTTGACACGCCCTTTCGTTTTGACATATTGGCCCAATTGGCTAATATCCCGGCTCGTATTACAATACACGAGCTCCTTCGTCTCTCAAAAGAGATAAGAGAAGCGCTAGCTGATTCAGAATCATTCCTGACATATATGCCAGAAACCCCTAATAATGAGCAGTCTTCTTGCCTTGAATGCCATCATGTGCAATCAAAGGTACCCGCTATTACCTTCACAGCAGAGGATATGCTGGCAAATGTTCTTCGATGGAGCATCGCGAATAGGTCCTAAAGGCAGAATCATCGCCGGCGTGGGGGGTTGTGTTTATCTCCCCACAGAATTATGTCCTTCCTAGAGCACTTTCTCTGATAGAGTCATGCTCCAACAATGTAGCGGAATATAATGCTCTACTCATTGGCCTTCAGCTCGCCCACGGAATGGGGGTATGCTACCTCGAAGCCTACAGCGATTCAAAACTGATTATCAATCAGATAAAAGGCGAATATGAGGTCCGCCACGAAGACTTGGTGCCTTATTACCATATAGCCATCGAATTGGCTAATCTGTTTGATGGTTTCTACATTGGGCACGTGTCTCGATCTCAGAATACCAAGGCGGACGCTCTTGCTGCATTAGCAACAACACTAGCCTTGCCAGCCGACACCGAGTATCACCTCACAGTGGCAACTCGACATCTTGTATGCTCTAAGCATATGTTAAGAACCTGAGAGGTCTATAATATCTCAACGGATCTTGAACCGAGAGATTGGCGATTTCCTCTCATCGACTACGCTTTACATGGTCTGCTGCCAGACGATCCTAAAGAAGCGGCATTTATTAGACGAAGGTCTCTCCGTTTCTACTACGATCCAACTCTGAAGACACTTTACCGTCGTTCGTATGACGGTGTCCTTCTCCGTTGCCTTTTCAATTCAGAGGCGCAGGAAGTGCTTAGAGAAGCACACGACGGCATTTGCGGAGCTCATCAGCCAGGTCCAAAACTCAAAAACAGGTTGCATAGGCTTGGATACTATTGGCCAACCATGATAGCCGATGCCATCCAATATGCACGAAGGTGTAAAGCATGCCAAATCCATGCGGACTTCATACACCAGCCTTCGGAGTTGCTCCACCCAACTGTTGCTTCATGGCCATTCGAAGCATGGGGAATCGACGTCATAGGGCCAATCAGCCCTTCTTCGACAAGAGGTCACCGGTTTATCTTAGCAATAACGATTACTTTTCAAAGTGGGCAGAAGCTATACCACTGGTTGAAGTCAAAACCTCTAACGTGGTGAATTTCATCAAACACCATGTCATCCATCGGTTTGGTGTCCCTAAGCGGATCATCCATGATAACGGTCCCCAATTCATAATCCAAGTATTCTATCGGTTCTGCGATAAATACCGAATTCAGAATGTGGCTTTAACTGCCTATAATCCTGCCGCTAATGGCCTGGCGGAAGCATTCAACAAAATAATCATCAAGTTACTCAAAAAGTTCGTCTCTCGAATAAGCGAGATTGGGACGAAAAGCTTGGTGAATGTCTTTGGGCCTACCGAACCACAGTTCGGACCCCGACAGGCAATACGCCTTTTTCCCTGGTGTATGGGTGTGAAGCAGTCATCCCGTTGGAAATCCAGATGCCGTCATTGCGAGTCGCTCTAATGACTAAGATCACATCAGAGGACAATGATCGTTGCGTCTTCAAGAGCTCGAAGCCCTAGATGAGAAGCGACTACAAGCTCAGTAACACATCGAGTTGTATCAAGCTCGAATCTCAAAAGCCTTCAATAAGAAGGTCAAACAAAGAGTCTTCCAGAAAGGAGACTTTGTTTTAGCCGTCAGACGACCGATGATTATGACGCACAAAATCAAAGGCAAATTTCAGCCTAAATGAGAAGGACCGTTTGTAATAGAAACAGTCTATTCAAACGGAGCGTACCGTCTTATGACTTCAGATAGCGATTTACTCATGATGCCGATCAATGGCAAATTCTTAAAGAAGTACTATCCTGATTAAGGACCCTTCTTACGATCAAGTTAACACCATACCTCTGATCAAGACCTTCATATCCAAGGTACATGCAAAGAGAGCCCTTCTCTTCCTCCAAGCGAGATCATACAACCATAAACCAGTAGGAACCTGGCCATATACTGGTTCTCTCAAAGGAGAATCAAGGTTACACATACGCTAACCAGATGATCCAATATCCTTAACGATTAAGGATAGAGGAAAATGTTGGCCTTTAAGCCCAACATAAGTCCTCGACAACTTATCATGCTGAGGGGAATAGCATGGCTAGCCCGACTCAAACGGTAGTTGGTAAAGGCATATCAAACCCGTTGACAGCTGAGGATTTGCTAAAAATCCTAAGGGACATGTTCCCATTTGATTCCCTCTCCAAAATCACTTACCAATTCTCATCCATAGAATGGTAAGACCACGTATACATTTCACTGTTACGTTAACATTAAACCTATGACAGTGATCTCCTCGTTTCTCCCCGTGAAACGAGATCTTTTCCCAAATTCCATTACAATTTTGAGCTTGGAGGTTTCTCAACCAGTTATGTCATTGTGACCTCTGAACTGGCAGACAACCAAGTCTCAATTTCGAGCTTGTTGACATTTACAAAAGACAAGTCTCAACTTCGAGCCTGTTGACATTTACAAAAGACAGGACTCGATACTTGTTGACATTTACAAAAGACAAGTATCACCAATTTGAGCTTAGAGGTTCTCAACCAGTTATGTCATCGCGACCTCTGAACTGGCAGATAGCCAAGTCTCAATTTCGAGCTTGTTGATATTTACAAAAGACAAGTCTCAACCTTGAGCCTGTTGACATTTACAAAAGACAGGTCTCGATACTTATTGACATTTACAAAAGATAAGTATCACCCTTTCAGTCCGTCAAGGACCACCTTGAGCCTGGTGGCGTCTCAATCGGTTATGTCATTGCGACCTCTGAACCGGCAGACAACAAGCCTCATTTTCGAGCTTGTTGACATTTACAAAAGACAAGTCTCAACCTTGAGCCTGTTGACATTTACAAAAAACAGGTCTCGATACTTGTTGATATTTACAAAAGATAAGTATCACCTTTTAGTCCGTCAAGGACCACCTTGAGCCTGGTGGCGTCTCAATCGGTTATGTCATTGCGACCTCTGAACCGGCAGACAACCAAGTCTCAATTTCGAGCTTGTTGACATTTACAAAAGACAAGTCTCAACCTTGAGCCTGTTGACATTTACAAAAGACAGGTCTCGATACTTATTGACATTTACAATAGATAAGTATCACCTTTTAGTCCGTCAAGGACCACCTTGAGCTTGGTGGCGTCTCAATCGGTTATGTCACTGCGACCTCTGAACTGGCAGATAGCCAAGTCTCAATTTCGAGCTTGTTGACATTTACAAAAGACAAGTCTCAATTCGAGCCTGTTGACATTTACAAAAGACAGGTCTCACCTATACTTGTTGACATTTATAAAAGACAAGTACCCCCTTTAGTCCGACAAGGACTACTTCGAGCTTGGTGGCTTCTCAACCGGTTATGTCATTACAACCTCTGAACCGGCAGATAGCCAAGTCTCACCTTTCAGTCCGTCAAGGACTACTTCGAGCTTGATGGCTTCTCGACCGGTTATGTCATTGCGACCTCTGAACCGGCAGGTAGCAAGTTTCATCGTTCAGTACAGTAAGGACTATTTCCTCAGTGGCTGCAATACAACTTGGAAACGACAACTCAGCAGATAAAACAAGTTGGAGATTCAACAGGAGTCAAAACAAAATTACTTTTATTAATTCCAGGACGAGATACATGGAGGCACATATATTACAAGCTATAGGGGTGCGTCATAAGATTTGATCCGTCCCTCAAGAAAGGCCAGCCTTGCCTCCCTATCATCGGTAGCCCTCACAAGAGCCTGCGGCCTTAGCTCAGCCTCATTAAAACTCGCCGTCTG
Source organism: Agave tequilana (assembly GCA_038442645.1). Taxonomy (NCBI): domain Eukaryota; kingdom Viridiplantae; phylum Streptophyta; class Magnoliopsida; order Asparagales; family Asparagaceae; genus Agave; species Agave tequilana. The sequence continues at coordinate 121,473 of JAVJIF010001694.1, forward strand.
GGCCAAGCGAGATTAAACTTCAGCCAAGGTTGCCCTTTGAGCCAACTCTTACCGCGAAAGCTCATCACTCTGAGCCTTGAGTTGCTCAAGCCGCACAATCTCTTCAAGACGTACAGGTTCAGCCTTGGATAAGAGAAGATTTGCCTTCCTGATCATCTCCTTGGCCTTTTCAATTTTATCTTCAGCGTCAAGAAGAGCACTGCTAGAAGCATCGATAACGTCCCCGAGCTCTATCTTCCTTGTCTCCAAGGATTTCAAGTCAGAAGAAATGGCCTTAGCAGCTTCCTGAGCAGCAAGACGAGCTTCATGCATTTGAGCGACAAGGTGCGCAAGCTGCTCATCAACCGAAGACTCTAGGTCCGAATGGCCTAGACGGCGCCATTCCTCTACGTCCCTCTCAAATTGGTCTACCAAAAGCTCTAATGCAGCGGCCTGGTTATCCCCTCCGAAGTCCCGGATACTCTCAATACTTCGGGAGAGGACCACCTTTAATGTAGAAAATGACATAGTCGAGCCTTTCAAGACCAGATCGATGGATCGCTTCAAGCCCTTATAAAAGCTGTCCACTATCTCAGCTACAAATTCATTTTCAGCCTCGGCCACTCCTGGCAGACGGGCAGCCTTAGAAGATTCCACCGGCCTTGTTGACATTACCGTGGAAGGAACAGCGGGAACACTGACTGCAGCAGCATTGCAGGTCATCGGTGATCTTGGCGGAGTCCTCATTGAAACCAGTACACTAGCCACAACCGAGGTAGGACTAGTGACCATTTTCTGGACAGCAGGGTCAACCACCAACATTGGGGAAGTAGGACTTATAATCACCCTCAGCTCCGCACTTCGCAGCAAAAGCCGGATACAAAGAAATATCCAAGTGTTAGCTTCGCTTAAAAGCTTAAACAGAATACGATACAGCCCTGAGGACTAACTTTGTTAGAAGGATATTATGGTTTGAAGATCATTTTAAGGGCATTACGATCCTTTTCTGTCAAATTTCAAAGGACAGCTTCGCATCCTGTCATTCAACAGGATGTAAAACCGCCTAAGGGATAGCTTCGCCTGGAAGCTTGAAGAAGAACTCCTCAGTTCTTGTATTCTTGATCAAGAAATCTAGGGAAATTCAGGGGGTCGAATTTCCTAAGAATAACAGATCATAATTGATCATTTTTGGGTTCATCCAAAGACAGCCAGACATCGGGTTTAAAAGAGAGACGGTAGTCTCTAATCGAAAGGGAAAGTTCCCTCCCTACCGACGATTGGTCGTTCGAAGACCGGAGGAGGAGAAGGACCCTCCTCTGCAGAAGTTGCCACTTCTTTTCTTGCTCGTCTCTTGGGAGCCATTGAAGAACTATGGAAGTTCTTAAACTCTTGAATGAAGAAGAAAGAAGAAGAAGAGTCAAGTGCTCTGGAAATTTAAAGAGAAATGATGACCTGCTCTCTCAGCCTGATGAGGCTTTTATAGACCGATGATTGCCTGAAACGACGCCTCGATAAGAGCACAGGCTATCGTTTCAAATTAATTTGAAACGGCGCCTAAAGCGCCTTCCCGAGAAGCGCTGATTCAGCCCCACTAAGGGCTAACTTCGCCACGAGTCAAATGCGGACTTCGCACAATACATCAATGACTTCGCCAATAGGATTGTCTTAGTTCCGCTAAAGGCACGGTCTGAACTTCACGAAAAATTTATGCTAGCTTCGCTGGACGCTCGTTCCTGGTTCAGATGGGATCCTGTCTTTAACTTCGCATGAAGTTTAGCCCCGCCAGTCCACTTCAAATGAAAAAGAAGGAGAAGCAAAATCAAATGAGCAGAAAATGAACTTTCAATGAAAGGTACATTGATGCTACTATATCAGGGTTGTGTTTCATACAATAGAATCATTTGCTCAAAAGGCATACAAGTGGTCTTATCTACTTTCAAGCGAAACCAATTGGACACGAAAGGCCTTCCTCCTACACAAGGCCGTAATCCTTCACATAATGGCAGATGGTGCCACCAGGACAGATGGTGCCACCAGGAAGTTGAACCTTCCACAATCAAAATTGGCAAAGGACTGATCGCCACCAGCAGGTTGGATCTTCTTTGATGAAAATTGGCAATGGGAAGATCGCGACCTTACAGGTGACGTCCGCTTTCCCGAAGTGGATCATCTCGGATAAGCAGCTACCAGCCTCGCCTCGAAGTGGATCATCTCGGATAAGCGACTGCCAACCTCTTCTGGGACGCACATTAGCTGCCCCAGTTTGTTCCTCCTACTTAAGATTAAAGTTTCAACTGGAAAAGTAAGAGGAAATTTCCTGGTCTCTTTCATCAAGTCATAAGATTGGCGAACATAGTTCACTGCAATGTAAACCGGAACAAATTAGCAGTTAAACACAGGAGAGGCTACAAAAGCACTAAGTCAAATTCTTTGAGGCGAAGCAATCTGATTCAGTCAAGCATTGATTCAGTTAAAGCAGATGATAGCCTCGCTTGCACAGAGATGATGGGCTAGCTCAGCAAATGCCAAGTCCTAGCCTCGCCTATATGGCTAAGCCATACTGATCCTGAGGGACGCAGTCTTAGCCCCACCTATATGGCAAGATTGGCTCAACTTTGAGGAGACTAAGTCCTGAGTTTTTCCTGTGTAGCGGACTTAACACGCATGCAGTGATCTTTCTTTGATCAAGTCAAAATGATAGCTTCGCTGGGAAGCTATGCTGAAATCCTTCTCTGCAGATCAGTTAAATGGAGAGCAAGGGAAATTAATCCTTGAAGTAGCTGATTAAAGCTAAAGCTAAGCTAAGGGAGATGAACTCCCTAAAAGTTCATTGGTAAGGTCTCTGAATGATCGAGACTTACCGGTCCTTGGCCGGGTAATAACCAGAGTGGGCATCCCCACTAGTTCAGAGATCTGAGTATCTCTCTCAACCAAGAGAAGAGAAGAAGAGCAGATCACTTCTCTTCAGAGGACCTCATGTGTCCTATTTATAGGCCCCATGGCCTGAACGTTGCCGCTTCAAATGTGAAAGCACGAGCACATTTAAGGCATTTATTGCGCCTTGAGAAAAGGGACGGTTTCCCTCGAACTGTATAAGGAAGAAATGATCTCCCTCATTAAGGCATTTATTAAGCCTGGAAAAGGGAATATTCTCCCTCGAAAACGCACAAAGGAGGAATGATCTCCCTCGATTAATGCAAAAGAGGTTATTATAACCTCGAATAAGGAGCGATCCTTCTCGTGATTGACCCACAGCAGTTGGCCTCGGGAAGAAATAGATGTTCCAGAGCGAACTTATTCCGGGGAACCCAGACGCGAATCTACACGATTCTTCGGCGAACTTATCCCAAAGCAGGATTGAAAGCGAAGCTGAACTCAACCACCATGGCGACGTTCGTACTTCACATACCCCCGATCAAAGCAGTTCAAAGTATTTCGAAGTCTGAGCCATTGCAGACTTTCGAAAACTTTGAAGGGGTCTTATTGACACTTAAAAAAGACAAGATTCTTACTGGCCCGAACAATGTCTAAACTTGTTGACATTTACAAAAGATAAGTGACAGACAAGCTGACGACCAGTTTTCACCCATCTCCGAGGGACAAGGAAGCAACTTGGACTCCACTGATCCAGCAAGCAGACAGTGAGCCCGAATTGTCTCTAAACAGACCTCAGCAGGTCTAAGATGCTAGCACTTAGCGTCACATGAGCCCGAAGGGATAGCCTCGCCTGAGAGGCTAAGATCATCCAACTTCGCCTTGAAGCCATTCAAAGCTCCGCCAGGAAGCTAACTCATAGCTTCGCCTAAACTGTTGAAGCGCAACTCCGCAGAGAGAGTCAGCTCCGCCTGAAGCCACACGCAACTGCGCAGAAAGGGTATGCGATAGCTTCGCCAAAGAGCCTTCTTCTGACTTCACCAGATACTGCCTCCGGCTCCGCTGTGAGTTCAAAGCGGGCAGCGCCGCTGCTGGTCTGTCATGGTCAACCTTTGACCAATCAAATCTAATCGGTTCAAGATCAAATCTGAGATCTAATTTGGCAGTTGATTGCCACAATCTCTTGACTCTTCTAAAACGAGTAAGAGGATCAGGGGAAATCTTCCAATTATATGGAAAGAATCAAAACAGATCAGGAGGATCAACCGACCTGCTACTTCTAACTTCGCAGAAGCTGATCCTTACCTCGCAGTAAGGCTACATTCCAGATTTAAACAGATTTGATTCAATCTTTTTCTATATTTTCAAGGGACAATTATACCTCTGCTCTCCCTATAAATAGCCCACCAGGGGCACAAGGAGGACAGACCAGATGCGATACGCAAGAGAGAGGACTCCACAAGTAGAGACTTCTTCACAACGCACTGTGCGCACAAGAATTCAGAGACTTTTAGAGAATTACTTCTCTAATCAGGGTGCTGATACCCTAATACCTTCTTCTCAAGGAATCTCCGGAAGCAGGCGAGAAGGAATTCCTAATTGAAGGCGGTTTTGAGAAGTAACAAGAGGGATCTGCCAACCTTCTGTTCTCTGATTCCCCGAATCAGGCGAGAAGGGAATCTCATCGCTCGCATCGTCAAAGAGACAAAGTGGTCGCGCGCTGACCAGACTCCTATCGGCACACTTCTCCAGAATCTCTGATGAGATCTACTTGTAATCTTTTAAGAATACTTGTAATTTAGCTCCTCAACTCTTTTTATTGTAAGTTTTTCCCTTTGCAAATCAATGGAAAACAACTTCAAGGGTTGATAGATGATTTGGGAATCAAACATGACTTCTTAAAAGTCAATTGCAATAGTATAAGTGTTATTTATTTGACAAAGAATCATACCTAACATGCGAGGACAAAGCACATTGATGTCAAGTATCATTTTGTGCGGGATATTCTTGAGGAGAGTGATATTGAGTTGAAGAAGATTCACACCAGAACAATCCGGCAGACATGCTTACTAAAGTAGTTTCTGGGGTCAAGTTTAATCATTAAAAGAATTTACTCTGAATCCTTTCAGTATTGAGCTCTTTGCAGCTCATTTTGATGAACTACGTGTGCCTTGATTCTTTGGGTAAGGGATATGCAGACAGTCTTAGTAGTGCAGCTCGGTTGCTGAGCTGAAATTGTGATTTGTTGTGTTCAGCTCAGATTTAAGAAATCTTTATCGAGATGGAGAATTGTAGAGAGGAGATCAAAATTAGGGATTTTAATTGCCGCCTTGATGAAGTTATATCCTACGCAGAGTCATTACGGCGTCAGGTCGCCAGGGGTTGGAAGGGGACAGGGAGCCCCGTCCCATGGGTCTCTGTGGGCGGAGCCCCCGGAACAAAAATTGAATGGAGTGGAGAATAGAACTCAAAGATTGATAGTGTATTCAGAGTGATAGCAGCACAGTGCTAGAGAAGTCCGCAGACCTAGTCCGGAGTATTGCCTCGGAATTCTAGTCCAGAGTGTATAGCAATGAGGGTTTTCGTAGTCCTTGATGTCTTCAGAGTCCTGGATGTCTTCGAAGTTCTGGGTGAGTTGGAGTTCGTGTCTGTTTCTGTTTTGAACCCGATTCGGTTGATTTACTTTGTTTGACTCTCTCTCTCCCCCCTACTGGCTATAAATAAATGGTTTTGTAACTCTAGTTTAGAGAGCGAGTGAGAAAGTTGTATCCCCTTTTGTAACTTTGATTAATTGAATAAGATATTCTCTCTTCTGCCTCGAGGTCGCAGGCAAATTACCAAACTCATTACATCTTGTCTTCTCTGAGATTTGTTCATTATTTGTGCATTTGTGTTTGAGTTTTTTTAGCCAAAGGTGTCGCTTTTATTGGTGGTTTGATCTCCTGCTAGACTTAACACAGAGACCTCTGTTTGGTCAGGTGTTCGGAAAATTGTGACTCCCCCGAAGGTACGTGCTTGGTTGTGGCGCGTGCAGGTTGCTGGAATTGCCACACGAGAGCTTCTCCATAAGCGTGGTCTTGGGTCTTCCAGTTGTCCATGGTGGTGTCAATGCAAAGGGGGCATGGGCTGTTGTTGCTACTAGAATGGGATTTGATTTGCATTTTGATACTTGGGCTCAATTCTGGACTAATGTTCAAGCTCCCTCAATGAGTCAAGGTACTACAAATAAGTTGCTCCAGCCTCTCTTGGTGTTGTGCATTTGGAAAAGACGGAATACTTGTGTTTTTGAACATAAAGCAATTCCTTGCTCGGCGACGACCAGTAATGTGATTGCTGCCGTGAAGGAGCAATGGTAAAAAAAATGAATAAATTGAGAATGCTTCTACCAGCCTCATGAAACATTAGGGCTTGAAATCGTGTGCCCCGCAAAAGGAAGAAACTATTTAGTATGCAACTCACGTGATTCTAGGAGTATTAATTAATGAATATAGGATCATAATGCTATTTTAAACATATTTTTATCAAACAATGATAAAAAAAAAAAATGATGACTGTCTGTTTTTATCAATAAGTTGAGAACAGACGTAAATGATATAGAGTTCTTTCCTGGCAGACTTTCATGAAAGATCAAGGCTGGCTATCATTTCTTACGAGTTCTGCACCTTACTTTGTTAATCAAACAATGATGACTATCTGTTACAGAACATGGAATTTTTAACCTACACTCGCATGAATTTAAAGAATCCCATTACCCATCATCTTTTTATCCAGAGGCATTGTTTGCACATGACAAATCTATTTCTCCCAGCTGTCACCATTGCAATTTACATTCAAAATCAAAGGAAAAAATTTTCCTCTTCATCCTCAAAAATAGCTTTCACGTCGACCCCCTACATTGGACCTATCTCATGTTTCCAATCTGCTCCATTGCAAAGCAGGGAGTTTTCCGTTCACCTACCTCGGTCTCCCCCTCAAACCAACCACCCTTTTTCAAAACAGATTTGCAGCCCCTTCTTAACAGGATTGACAAAATATTAGCTACCTGGAAAGGACATACATTATCACGAGGTGACTGACTAGTGTTGATCAACTCTGTTCTCACCAGCCTCCCCCTCTACCACATGTCATTCTTCTTCCTACAGCAATGGGTGATTGACCTATCGATCGACTGAGGAGAGCCTTCTTTTGGAAAGGGGACCATCATGTCTTTGGCGGGCAATGTCTAGTAGGTTGGGATGTCATGTGCTCCCCGCAGACTTCCGGAGGCCTCGGTATATGTAGATTGAAATATTTTAACATTTTCCTTCTATCTAAATGGTAGTGGAAGTTTTTGACTAATCACTATTCCCCTTGGGTACAAGTAGTTAACAATAATTACTATCAACGTAGGAGACCTTTAGATTTGCATGATAAGCTTTCGGGCCGAGTTTCTCCTTTAGCGCTGGGTCCTCAGAACAGCACAAGCTTTCAATCTCTTTCTTAGACTTGATGTGGGTGTTGTGCGCGACAGACAACAACCCAATAGAGGATCTATCAGATCTCAATCTCAGAACAAAAATCAAAACACGAAGAACAACCCAATCGCAAACAACAGATCTAACGAGGTTCGGCCAACTTGCCTACGTCCTCGGGGCAATCCACGGAGAGAGATTTCAATTAGGAAGATTATTACAATAGCTCTGGATCTCTTTGAGTACTAGAGAGTCAGCAGCTTTTTTTTTCTCTAGGCACTAAACCTTAAAAATTACAATTAGAGCTTAAATACATAACTTCCCGAAACAGCAGTTTTCGCCCAGATCCGACTATCGGTCGACCGGTCGGTCGACCGACTCCCTCTCACGGTCGACCGGACCGGTCGACCGAAACAAACCGAGAGTTGGGTTTCCTGCAGACAGCTTCTCCGGTCGACCGGTCCGGTCGACCGCTCAAATCCTGTGCACATTGTGCACGTCGGTCGACCGGACCGGTCGACCGACCTCTGTCTTTTCTGCTGCTGCTGCTTTTCCTGCCCGCTGTTCCTTCGCCTTTCGTCGTAGAATCCTTGGCAGTCTTCAACAGCACCTGGCATGACCTCACCTCCTCTACTGTACTCTCTCCTCCAACAATTCTCCACCTCGGTGAAGATTGTTAAATCTGAGCCGAACACTGACTCAATAGCGGCTGCACCAATCTGGTTGCCTACGTACCCCTTGCCCAAGGGATCAAGCCATCCGTAGTTCATCCAAATGAGCTTCAGCAAGCTCAATTCACCTGAAGGATCTGGAGCAAGTCTTTGCAGTGTGCAAACTTTACTCCCGACACCACCTTTGTAAGCATATCGGCCGGATTCTCCGAAGTATGAATCTTCAACAAGTTGATGTCATCTTCCTCCAGAATCTCCCGAACAAAGTGATACCTGACATCAATGTGCTTCGTCCTTGCATGGTAGACTTGGTTCCTTACCAAATAAATGGCACTCATACTGTCACAGTGTATCTTCAAGATCTCCTGTTCCACTCCCAAGTCATCTAGCAAACCCTGAAGCCAAATCGCCTCCTTCATGGCCTCGGTCAAGGCCATATACTCCGCCTCTGTAGTCGACAACGCAACTGTGGACTGAAGTGTGGAGCGCCAACTCACCGGTGCCTGTGAGAATGTGAATACATACCCCGTAGTCGACCGGCGTTTGTCGAGGTCACCTGCATAGTCCGAATCCACATACCCTATGCACTCTTGCTTTCCGGTGTCGTCCTTCTCGAACACTAGGCCTACATCAACAGTTCCCTTGATGTACCTAAGGATCCACTTCACGGCTTCCCAATGACCCAGTCCAGGATCATGCATGTATCTGCTTACCATAGAGACTGCCTGTGAAAGATCCGGCCTTGTACACACCATCGCATACATCAAGCTACCCACAACATTGGCATACGGAACATGAGTCATATGCTCACGCTCCTGAACACTCCTTGGAGACATCTTCGCTGACAACTTGAAGTGCGGCGCCATTGGTGTACTAACAGTCTTAGTATCTTTCCCGATATTAAACCTCTGCAGTACCTTCTCCAGATAGCCTTTCTGAGTCAAGCTTATTCTGCCAGCTTCCCTGTCCCTTTTGATCTCCATACCCAATACTTTCCTTGCTTCCCCAGGTCCTTCATCTCGAACTCGGACGATAAAGTCTTCTTTAGAGAATCAATTACAGATCTTGACCTAGAAGCAATTAGCATATCATCTACGTAAAGTAGTAGATAGATATACTCACCCGATGGTAACTTGTTGTAGTACACACATGGATCGAAATGGCTTCTTGTGTACTTCTTCTTCCTGATGAAGCTGTCAAATCGTTTGTACCACTGTCTTGGAGACTGCTTCAAACCGTACAGCGATTTCTTCAGCTTACATACCAACTCCTCTTTCCCTGCAGTTTTGTAACCAGTGGGCTGAGTCATGTAGATCTCCTCCTCAAGATCGCCGTGGAGAAAGGCGGTCTTCACATCAAGTTGGTCAAGGTCCAACTCGTTCTACGCCACCAAGGCTAATAGGATCCGAATAGACGAGTGTTTAACAACTGGGGAGAACACCTCGTTGTAGTCGATCCCTTCTCTCTGTGCGTAGCCTTTAGCCACCAGCCTTGCCTTGTAGCGCACTTTATCTTCTTGGAGTGATCCCTGCTTCTTAGCAAATACCCACTTACACCCTATGGCTTTCTTCCCCTTGGGCAACTTGGTCAGTTCCCATGTGTTGTTCTTATAAAGAGACTGCATCTCTTCATTCATAGCCCCTTTCCATAACTCAGCTTCTGAACTGATTTCAGCTTCCCTGAAAGTAGATGGAATGGCCTCTTCAACAACTGGAAGTGCATAAGCAATCACCATGTCTGTAGTGAGCCAGCCAGGTCTCCTAGCATTCCTCCTTGGTCTTCCAACTGCAGTAGTATCTGGAACAGTACCCATGACCTGCTCCTGATCCTCTTCAACAACTTCAGCATCTTCTTCTGCAACTTGATCACCTCCCTGTGTCACCTCAGGGATGATCTTTACTGACACTATGTCCTCTAGAGATGGTGGATTTGCATCACTCTCCACCTGCTGCAATAGCTCCTTGTCTTGTTGGTCTCCACCTGCTGAGAGACCGTAGGCTTCATCATAGAGGCCTCATCAAATGTGACATCCCTGCTGATTATGAACTTGTTGTCCTGTTGGTCCCAAATCTTGAACCCCTTGGTTCCTCGCTTGAAGCCAATGAACACCCCTTTCTTTGCTCTCGGATCCAACTTGTCTTCTTTGACATGGTAGTAGGCTGGACATCCGAAGACCCGTAGCAAATCATAGTCCACAGCATCTTTTTCTGACCAAGCTTCCAGAGGAGTTTTCCCCCCTATTGCAGATGACGGCAACCTGTTCACAAGATGGCATGCATGCCCCAAAGCTTCAGCCCAAAACTTCTTCGGCAGTCCTGCATTTGACAACATGCACCGAACCTTCTCTAGCAAAGTCCGGTTCATTCTTTCAGCCACCCCATTCTGTTGCGGAGTTTCCCTTACTGTGAAGTGTCTCTCTATGCCCTCATCTAGACATAGCTGTAGGAACGGATCTGACTTGTACTCTCCTCCGTTGTCAGAACGGAGGACCTTGACTTTCCTTCCCGTGCTTCTCTCCTGATTATCCTTCCACTTCACAAACAATTCTAGGACTTCATTCTTGTGTCGCATGGTGTACACCCAGCACCGCCTAGAATAATCATCAATGAACGACACAAAATAGTGGTTTCCCCCAATTGATGCAGTCTTGGTGGGTCCCCATACATCCGTGTGAACATAATCAAGAATGCCTTCGGTGCAGTGTGAAGCTGTACCAAACTTCACCTTCGTCTTCTTGCCGATGATGCAATGTTCACACAGATCCAATTTGCAGGTCTCTGCACCCTTCAGCAGCCCTTTCCTCACAAGAGCTTGCATCGATTTCTCCCCTGCATGTCCCAGCCTCATGTGCCATAGCCGGGTTAGATCTTCCTTCTGACTGGTAGAAGCTGCCACCTGCCCTGTCACTGTACTACCCTTCAAGTAATACAAATTGTTCCGGCGGTCGGCCTTCAACACCACCATTGAGCCCTTTGTCATTTTAAGAACACCTTCTTTAATAGACACACTGAGCCCCAATGATTTCAAAGCACCCACAGAGATCAAGTTCCTCTTCAGCTGAGGTACATATCTCACTTCTTTCAGCTCCCTCACCATCCCGTCAAACATCCTGATCGGAATAGTGCCTACACCCTCCATGATGCACGGATGATCGTCGCCCATGACGACCGAACACCCCTCCAACTTCTCAAGACTGGTAAACCAATCTCGATTAGAGCATACATAATATGTAGCACCTGTGTCCAGGATCCACTCTTTATCCACCGAGTAACCTACAACAGGAGTAGTCACTGAAAAAGAGAACTCTGAAGAATCTGAATCTGCTCCATCTGCCTGTGATTTACCGCTTGTAGCTTTTGTCACCCTTGCCAGATTTGCCTCAGACTTTGATTCCTTCTTCTTCCCCTTGTACTTTGGACAGTCAACCTTCCAGTACCCAATCTCTTTGCAGAACATGCACTGATTTTTCTTAAGATCCCTGAAGCCCGACCTAGACTTCGATCTTCCTCTCACCTCCTTGCCTTTCCTCGATGAATTCCTGCCTCTTACTTCCAAAGCTTCCGCTGATGAACTAGACCGACCTGAATGTCTCTCATTCTTCCTTGTCTCATAACTCATCAGTGCTGACGACACTTCATCATAAACTAAGGTTTGCCTTCCATTTATGAATGTCATAGTGAATGTCTCATACTCCTCCGGTGGGAGTGAGTTCAGGAGAATAACTGACTTGTCTTCCTCACTTACAGTGACATCCACATTTAGCAAGTCTGTAAGAAGCTTCGTATATCGGTTGATGTGCTCGTTTACTGTGTTTCCCCTCTGCATCCTGAACTGATACAGCTTACTCTTAAGTTGCAACCTAGACTCCACACTCTTTGTCAGGTACTTCTTCTCAAGAGTATTTCACAGTTTCTTCGCTGACGTCTCATGTTGTACAAGATATTTGATGTCTTGTGACAAGCATGAACGTATCAAGCCACATGCCGACCTATTCATCTTCGCCTACTCTTCCTCAGTAGTAGTGGTCTTCTTCCTCTCTAATAGGAGTGTGTCCTCGAGGTTCTGTGCATTCAATGCATCCATGACCTCACACCTCCACATCCCGAAATTATTGGTTCCATTGAACTTGACAACTTCGATCCTTGAGTGATTCATTGTTTTAACGGAAGTAGTTTCTTCTGCCATTGAGGTCTTCTTTTGATTCTCTATTTATGCGGAAGAATAATCCAATTGAAAATAGATCTTTACTCAGATAAAAAAATGAGATTTTTACCTGCCTCTTGAAACCCTAGATCGAGTTTCTCACCGGATCTACTCCAATCACTGATTCAACAAGCCCTCCTTGTGTCCTCCTGAGATCGACACACGATCTCCTCGAACACCAATACCTCTGACCTGAGATCGACACACGATCTCCACCTGATCAGATCTGGAGCCCTTCGAATCCTCAGAATCCCAAGCGTAGCCTGAAGCTCTGATACCACTTGTTGTGCGCGACAGACAACAACCCAATAGAGGATCTATCAGATCTCAATCTCAGAACAATGAAATCAAAACACGAAGAACAACCCAATCGCAAACAACAGATCTAACGAGGTTCGGCCAACTTGCCTACGTCCTCGGGGCAATCCACGGAGAGAGATTTCAATTAGGAAGATTATTACAATAGCTCTGGATCTCTTTGAGTACTAGAGAGTCCGCAGCTTTTCTTTCTCTAGGCACTAAACCCTAAAAATTACAATTAGAGCTTAAATACATAACTTCCCGAAACAGCAGTTTTCGCCCAGATCCGACTATCGGTCGACCGGTCGGTCGACCGACTCCCTCTCACGGTCGACCGGACCGGTCGACCGAAACAAACCGAGAGTTGGGTTCCTGCAGACAGCTTCTCCGGTCGACCGGTCCGGTCGACCGCTCAAATCCTGTGCACATTGTGCACGTCGGTCGACCGGACCGGTCGACCGACCTCTGTCTTTTTCTGCTGCTGCTGCTTTTCCTGCCCGCTGTTCCTTCGCCTTTCGTCGTAGAATCCTTGGCAGTCTTCAACAGCACCTGGCATGACCTCACCTCCTCTACTGTACTCTCTCCTCCAACAGTGGGCAGTAGTCTTCAGTGAAATTTTGGAAAGATTGTTAGATAGGAGAGGTCTCTCTCGCCTTTGCTTTTCCAGTTTTTTTGAGATGGCGTCAGATAAGGAGGCTTGGGTCAACTCGCAAATCCAGTATAATGATTGGGCCCTTACATTTACTCATCCCCTTTCCCAAGAGAGACTTCAGATATTGGCAGACCTTATTTGTACTCTTTGAAGGCACATATTTCAGAAGCACCGGACGAGGTGACTTGGAAGGCGAGTAGCTCTGCTACTTTTATTATCTGCTTCCAATATCTTCTGCTACAACTGGTACAACCATTGGACAAAGCTGCAAAATGTTTATGGAAAACGCGACACCACTCAAAGTAAAGATTAGTACTTGGCTCACCGTTCGCGAAAGATTACCTTCAAAATGCTAGCTGCAAAAATTCATAAAACTCCATATCAAAAGCCATCACTGTTCAGTCCCACACCAATCTATACTTATTTCTCTACTCTAATTTCTTCCTCCAAAAACAAAACCAGGATGTCAATTGTTGAGGATGCAGAACAACCTTTTAACCTCATACAAACTATAATACTGTAAAAGAACAAGAAGTTGCAATCTCCCCCCCAACCCAAAAAGTATCTTAGAAACAAAACAGTAAAATCCAACACATTTCAACAATAAAGTTAATATCACATTCAAAATCATTGCTCAATCTTGACTTCTGCATGTTCACATCTCCTCTTCACATCCCCTTTCGCATCCTTCTCTTCAGATATACAATGCGAACTATCAGCAGCAGCAGCAGCAGCAGCTGAGGATCCTTGGTAATTCCCAAACATCTCATCGTTTTCCAATTCCGCCATCTTCTCCTTCAGCTCCCCTTTCAGCAATGCCACAATCTCGACCATAGTCAGTCTCTTCTCCGGTCTGCTCTGCGCGCATATAAGTGCAACAATCACCATCCTTTGCAACTCATCCTCCACAAACTTTCCATTCAGCTTCGGATCCGCCATTTCCTTGAACCTCCTCTCTTTAGCCAGTGGAAGAGCCCAATCCATGACTGTTCGCTTCACTGTCGAGCTCACCTTCTCAATTGGTTTCTTCCCACTAGCGAGCTCGAGCAGAAGTATCCCAAAGCTGTAGACATCACAACTCTCTGATGCCTTCCCAAACATGGCGTATTCGGGGGCAAGGTAGCCGAGTGTTCCCTTCACCCTCGTGGTCACGTGAGTTGCGCCATCAGGGATGAGCTTTGCGAATCCAAAATCGGCGACCCGTGCCTGAAACTCAGAGTCCAGAAGAACGTTGCTCGCTTTGATGTCCCTGTGTATGATGTGAGGCGACGCGTTGTGGTGCAAGTAACTAAGAGTTACGAAAGGAAACAAGAGATCTTAGTACTTCGTATGAGATAATGAAAAATGAAGATATCTGGATTCTGAATGGATAGAGGCTTACGCTATGCCCTCGGCTGACCCAATAGCGATATTCATCCTCCTTCCCCAATCCAGAAGGCATTCGGATGAGTGTTGCCCGTGAAGATGGGAAAGCAAGCTCAAATTGGGCATGAAGTCGTAGACTATGAGGCGTTCTTGCCCTTCGGCACAATATCCGCGTAAACTCAGAAGGTTCTTGTGTCTCACTCTGGCCAATACCTCAACCTCAACAGCAAATTCCATCTCAGCTTTATTGCTCCATGCTTTCAACCTCTTGACGGCAATCTACAATGCAGTAAAGTTACACACTAAACCTGTAAACTTACAAAAATAAATCCAGTATGTAAGCGTACTGTTCTTGAAATATAAACTTGCACCACAAACTTAGAAAACAGAAAAGGTGTTCGATATAGCGAAGGCCTGTTGTGATTACAACTGTATGTATGAAAAGCATAATTCAACAGATATTTAGTTTTTTTTTTTTTTTGTTCCCTTCTTTTTTAACTGTTGCCCATAGAAGATAGGTCTTGCGAAACCTGTTTCATTTATCCAGAAATCAAAATTCACACTTCGCATAGCTGTCACTTAAACAAAATTCAAGCATTACACCTCTTGAATTAAATTTGCTTTAGACTTTAAAGGTAACTGGCTAATTAGTTTGAAACTGAATATGTGGAGTGGAGTCGAACTAACTAGTTACAAACTGGTTCAATCTTTGCAATGTTCAAAACTAGGGGTGCAAACGGGTCGGGTCGGGCGGGTTTCGAAGAAAATGAGAACCTGCTAGATCGGGTCTGAACAATTTTTTGAGTGATTTGAAACCCGCCAATCGGGTTTCGGGTTCTGTCGAGTCGGTTCGGGTTTTAAGTGGGTCTGATGGGTTTAACAAATGATATGCTATGTAAAAATACACTTAAACACACACACACACTCATATAGGAAAATTTTCAAATGAGAAACTTTCTTATAATAAGCTTCGTGAGAAAATCATATAAGAGAGATTTTATGGATGATCCGAGCCGTTCATCTTAATCTACATACTCTAATTAGGTTACCAATAAAAAATCACGCGATTCCAACTTTTTTACCTATGCATCAAGTGACATCTTTATTCTACGGTGAATATAATGTATGCTTTGTAACCACTTATTGTATGAGTAAAAAGGCTCGGATTCGCGTGATTTTTAGCTGATAGTCTAAATAAAGTATATAGATTAAGATGAACGGTTCGGATCACCCACATTGAAGCTCCTATATAGTTTTCTCACGGTCTCCACACACACACACAGGGAAAAATTACGTATTATTATGTATACATATGCACATATATAAATAACACACACACACACACTAACATGTATAAATGTATAAATATTTATTTAAACATGTAGTCTATACATACTATAAAATGGGTTTGGCCGGGTTCAGGTTTGGTTTTAGGTTTTATCAGGCTCGGGTCGGACAGGTTTTACGCTACTATAAAACCCGTAATTTTCAAACAGATTTCGAAGGTTCAGATTAAAACTCGACCATTGAACAACCCTTTTTCAAAACAATATGGATTTATTTTTCCAAAATAGTCTGTTCAATAGACACTTATTATCACTATGTTGGAGGCCATTTTTAGCACATGTAAAAAAACAATGCCATCTTTAAATTTTCTGGGAACCAGACGAAGTACGTAGGATTTAAAGTGTAAGGGCTATTTGGGCATATTCAAAAATTAAGTGGGCCTACTTTGGGAACGGGGAGCCGATTTTGCCAACTCAAAAAATGATGGAGGCACCCCACAAGTAGTACAAGTGTTTCATTATTTTTTTTGACAATTTTATTCTTAATGAAAAGTTTAAAATGTCATTTTCTTCCTCCTTTTCTCTCTCCTCCGGCTCCTCTGTCGTCTACCACGACGAGCCCTCCTCCCTACGACCTCCCCCTCGTCGGCGAACTCCCTCCCCCTCCTCCCCCCGGCCTTCCCCCTCACCGGCAACCCCCCCTCCCCCCGGCCTCCCCTTCCCCCTCCCCCGTCCCCCGTCCTGCCCCCTCCCCCTCCCCCTCCCCTCCCCCAGTTGTTCTGCCGGATTCCTTTTGATCGGAGCTGGCCGAACAGACAATCTCTGTTCGGCCAGATCCGATCGAACAGTCTGGGGGAGGGGAGGGGACCGGCGGAACAATCTATATTACATCCGGCCAAACATGCAATTCTTATTACATCCGGCTTCAGGACCAAGTCTTCAACTTGAAATTCGCGAATCTTCACCTTCTTCTAGTGCGCGACCCGAATCTGCTATTGGTATGTTGTGATGCAGATCTAGGCTTGCTGTCGCTTTTCTTCTGACTAATCTAGAATTAGGCGGAGTTGAGCATCATTTTGGTCTCGATCAATCCCCTCCACGCAGAGTGTCGGCATACTGATGTCAATCGGGATGATCACTTTCATTCCATATGCCAATGAGAATGGAGTTTCACCCGTCGGGACGCGTTTGGTGGTCCTATAGGCCTAGAGCACTCCAGAGAGTTTCTCGACCGATTTGCTCTTTGCTCTGTCTAGGCTTTTGCACAGACTGTTGAGGATGGTACGATTGCTGATCTCATCCTGACTATTGCCTTGAGAATAATAAGACGTGAAGAATCGGTGAATGATTTTATACTTAGCATAAAAGCAGGACACTTACTTACGGGTAAAGTTTGTCCCGTTGTCAGAGATAATGGTGTCGGGGAGCCAGAAGTGACACACGATGTTCTGCCAAAGCAATTTGACAACCTATTGTCTAGTGACTTCAGAGAATGGCACCACCTCAACCCATGTGGTGAGTAGTCGGTGGCTATCAGCAAGAACCACTGAACCTGTGCTCTGGGTCGGCCTTGATGCCCCGTTGAGTGAACACATACCCCAAAAACTTTTCGGAAGCAAATCCGAATGTGCACTTCTCGGTGTTGAGCTTCACCTTGCACTTCTGCAGGAGGTTGAAAGCTTCGCCCAAATGTTGGAGGTGATCCACACAATAGACACTTTTCACCAACATGTCATTAACGTATATTTTCATTGTACTCCCGATCAGATCCTTGAAAACCTTGTCAACCATGTGCTGAAAGGTAGCCCTTGTATTTTTGAACCCGAAGGGCACACCTTGTAGCAATAAATTCTCCAACCAGTAGTAAAAACAGTCTTGTCTTCATCTGGTGGGTGCATCTTGATCTGGTTATACACAGAGTAGACATCCATGAAGCTGAGACGTTCATGGCCCAATGTTGCCTCTACCAGCTGATCAATCATAGGGAAGGGAAGCTATCTTTTGAGCAAGCTTCGTTGAGGTTAGTGAGTTGATGCAGATTCTCCACTTTTTATTCTTATTCTTCTTAAGGAGGGGATTGGAGAGCCAGTTGGGGAAGAATGTCTCTCAGATGAAGCCGACCTATAGTAAGAGGTTAACTTTATCGCTGATGGCACGACTCTGTTCCTCGTTCATTCGCCTTGGCTTCTATTTTACTAGCTTGGTGTCTATCTTAATGAAGAGCTTGTGGCAGATAATACAGGGATTGATTCCAGGCATATCGGTGGGAAGACACGCGAATACATCCAAATTGTCCAACAAGAACTTTTTGAACAAGGCCTTCTCGTGAGGATGCAACTTTGAACCGATTCGGAGTACCTACTCTGGATGATGTTGCTCTATAGGAAATGATTCAGGTTCCTCCTCGGTCTTGCTGCCTGGGTCTCCCGACTTGATGGGTGAGTCGGGGTCTGGATCCTTCAACTCGGCAAGGAAGTCAGAGTCTTGACTTTCGATGTTCTGTAATTGCTATTGATCAGCAATCCTCTTTTGCTTCTTATCCTTAGGGGAATCTTTATTGGAGACTATTGGCCCAATGGCCATTAGCCCTATTTTTGATAATAACAAAGCATATGTAGTTATATTTTTAACAATATCGTTTAACCAAGTTTCAGGTTAATTCATTGTTGCATTTTGGCTTTACCACAAGACTCACACGTTTAGAAGCCATGAATATGTCGATCCCAGAGCCTAAGCACATAAATGAGATCAAGGATCAAGATTGCAAGTGAAGACTATACAAGATTTATATTTTTGCATTTTGCATTTTAGATAGGATTTATAGTCGTCTGTTAAAACCAAGATTATATAAGTTGATAGCTCTTGAGATTGACACACACACACACACACACACTCTCTTCTTTCATGTTTCTAAGTATTTTTGAAAAGACTTCGAAACAATTCTTTTTTTTCGTTTTCAAAATCGAGTTATGGAAAAATGAGTTTTGGAAAAAAAAAACGATTTTTGATTTAGAAAAGTACTTTTACAAAATATAGTTCTAACTTTATTTTATGTTGATTTATGATCACACACTGATTCTATCAAGTCCCTAAAACTTTATTTTGTGTTTAAAAACAAAGTTTATTTTTGTCAGAAAAAGATTGACGTCAAAATGACCTTCAAAATGTATTTTTGGCCCTTGGTCGGTCGACCAAATGGTCGACCGTAAATAGAGCAGAATTACTCCGTCGATCGACCGAGACATGCACAAGACTTCTTTGAAGTGCTTTGTGTGCACTTCGGTCAACCGTTCGGTCAATCGACTATGAGAGCTTTGCTCTCGGTTTTATGCACGATCGACCGACTGGTCGACCGTCAGAGAGCTTTGCTCTCTAGTTGGGATAAACGGTCGACCGCTAACCCCAACGGTCGGAAATCCGACCGTTGGCGATCAACCAGCCGGTTGACCGACAGAAGGATTTCCTTCTGTATTTTTTCCAACAGCTAGTTTTCTATTTGTCTTTTTCTGGATCTCATCCTAATGACTCTTTGGGTTTTCTCATTTTTTTCATCCCCTATAAATAGAGGGACAATGGAAAAACCATTACCAAGTTTTAATCATCAGAATCAAGTTTTAAAATATCAATATTTATTTTCTCAAAAAAATTTCTACTTGAGCCTAAATTCTATATTTTTTATTTTTAGCTTAAGCCTTCCCTCTATATCTTTACAAGCTATTTTCACTACACAATCTCAAAGAGCTTCACCTCCTTGTCTTGATTATAAGATTGTACTTGTGAGCTTTTTGTGATCAAGAGAAGATCACTGTTTTTCTTCAATTGTGAAGTTGTAGAGGTTACAGTCTCAAGTGAGTTAGTGAACTCCGTTATTGGTGTTGCGACACCGAGAGAGGACTTGTGAGTCCATAGAGTTCTGGTGAGAACTTATAATGATTGACGATCTAGTCAGATCAGTCATAGTAAAAATTCTTCGTAGTGTTGAAAGTGGGGACATAGAACAGTGGCTCGAACCTCAGAACATATCATCGTGTTTGCGATTGCATACTCTTTCTCTCTTTACTGTACTCTCTCTTTACATACTTGCTTACTTATCTTGTCTACTCTTTTGTAAGTATTCTTTATGTTGAGATTGATATTTGCTAGGTTGCTAGAAAGTAATTTTCAATTCCGCATTATTTGTCATTTAGTATAGCCATCACCTATTCACCCCCTCTAGATGATTTACAATCGGTTTCAGAGCGTAACCCTAGCTTTGATTTAACCAACTTAGGGAGATCTTTTCATTTGGCGATATTCATTTGTTACATTGCTATTTGTTTTTGCACTCATATTTATTTTCATGGCATAACATGATTTATTTAGCATCAAGTTCTCACCCAAATTTGATGGGTTGAACTTTCCTATTTAAAAAGTCAAGATGAACCTCTTCCTCAAGTCCCTAAGGGTTAGAGTAGGTAAGGACATAACTAAGGAATTTGTTTAGCCTCACGGTGATGAGGATACATGGTCCGAAGCAACCGCTAAAAATCATGAGGTCAATGCTAAGGCACAATATGCACTCACACAAGCATTAAATGATAATTATTTTCCCGTGTAATTAATTGCAAATTCACTTATGAGGTTTAGAATGATTTAATCATTACTCATGAGGGGACGTCGCAAGTCAAGAGATCTAAAGTTGATTTGCTTCATTCTCAATATGAGAATTTTTATATGATTGAAAATGAAAGTATTGATGAGATGCTTACTCGGTTCACCAAGATTACTAATGAATTATCTTCTTTAGGTGACACTATTAACAATGAGCAGAAGATCACAAAGGTTATTAGAGCTCTCCCCAAAGCTTGAGAAGTGAAAACCACAACGTTAGAGGAGCTCAATGATAGGAAAAAATGGACTTCTGATTCATCAAAAATCTTAAGACACATGAGATAGAGATGAAAGTGCGAGAAGAAAGGGAGACTCTAAAGAAGAAAGTTATTGCTTTCAAAGCTACTCCCTCCATCATCGACGAAGAAGATTCATCCGAAGATGGAGATGAAGACTTTGCCATGCTAATTAGGAGAGTGGGTAAATTGTTTTATAAGAATGGGAGACAAAGCAACTTTCGAAGAGGAAGACCTCAAGGAAGATTTGAAAAGAAGGAGGAGATGGGTCTTTACTTTTATTGTAAGAAGATGTACCATCTAATTGCGAATTGCCTCTCACTTCATGCCACTACCTCCAAGAACGTGCATAAGAATAAGAAGGTGATGGTAACTACATGAGATGATTTGAAAACAGAAATCGAAGAGGAAATTGATGCCACATATGTTTGCTTCATGGCAAATGGAGATAAGATTTTCAAGGTAAATCTCAAGACCTCTCTAGAAGATGATGATTTAACTATGGATGAACATTGCACAAGTTTTCGAAAAATTGCAAAATCGATAAGAAATTTCTATTGTACAAAATAAAAAATTGAAAAAGAAAAATGACTTCTTAAAGAATAAATTAGATATTATTTTTAGAGATAAAAATGAATTGTCTATTTCCTTTGAGAAAACTAAAAAGAATTTAAATAAATATAAACTTGTTTGTAAGGGCAAGAACCCTAATATTGCTTTTAATAAAAATATAAACATAAGCATGCTTTCATGTATGACAAAGTGTACACGTGACCACATTGCGGTCACAAAGGCCACTTAGCAAAATTTTGTTATGCTAAGTTAAACATGTTAAATAAAAATGTTTGGGTTCGAGAAAGTATAACCCGGTAGGGCCCAAAAGATTTGGGTACCAAAGAACACACCGAACTTGATTGATGTAACTGTGTCAGCCTCCTTCAAGACATAGGGGGAGATGGTGTCTTGGTGGTGGATGCATCGGAGCTCAAAGGATTAACCGTCATATTGCATTGCTATCAAGAAGCACCTCTTTTGGAGATTGCTCATGATTTGATAACTTCTCTACTTGAAAATTTCAATTTTAGCTAGATCTATATATGCATGAGAATAGCTAGCTTTTCATGTTTGTTAATATGTTTTAGTTGTGCATACATGATTTTTGTTTGTCTTACTTGTACTTGAGCTAGTTCTTTGACATTACTTTTGTTTTATATACTAGCCCATGAATTGTTTTCCTATGTTTATGGTGTTTACCCATGCTCACTTGTTTGATAAATATCGTTTCATGTATGTGTATATAGATTCCTTGATTTGTCCATATACATATATATACTTTGTTTGCATATCTATCATGTACTTGGGTATCCTATTTAAATCATATTTAAGCAATAAATCAAGACAACAATTGCGCGCCTCAACTCTTGTCTAGAGGAATGGCGATGAGAAGTTCAGAACCCATTAAGGGTATTCGGCTTCAATGTCTTGTATTTAATTGCTTAATATATGAGTTTATTTTCGAAAAATTTATTTTTAATATGATAAAAAATTATTTTGATATATTTTCTTGTGTTTTCCATGCCCATAAGATTTGTGGTAATATATCTCTATTTTATATATAAAAATATCTAAGTTAAAATATTTTTCAAAACCCTTATTTCATTTTTTAAAAACTGTTTTTGGGTTGTCCCGTCGACCGAGTTGGCCCGAAATAGGGCCGGTCGACCGAGCAGTCAACAGAGAATCAGAAAATTTTTTGGGCTTAAGTCGGTTGACCGACTGAAACCGAGTTGCTCTGGTTAGGCCTCGGTCGACCGCCCGGTCGATCGAGAGTCTGGTCTGGCTGTGATTTTACTCGATTTAAACCCTAATTTCTCTAACTCCTTATATCCCTCTTCCTCCACCGACTCCCTCTCCTTCTCCTCCATATGTTCCGTCATCCCCTTTCTCCCAAATCTCCTTTATACTCAAGATCTTCCCTAAAAATTATTGGATCTCACTTCTAATCTCCAGGTTCTCTTGATTTCAAGGATATATTTCAGATTTTTTTCAAGTTAAACCTTAGTTTTCTAATATTTCTTATGTGTCTAATTTTATTTCAATTCCTTCTCAGTTCATGCATAATTTGTGTATATCATCCTATATCCTAGCCATGTCAAAAAGACTTAGATCGGAGAATGGTAAACAATCCGAATCCTCTTCAAACCCTTTTATTTCATAAAATGCATCACATAGATTTTCAGTTATTCACAATAAACATGTTATATCTGGAATTGTAGTGCTTGCTGACTTTGAATACCTAAATCTTGCACATATCTTGAACATTAGCTCTTTAGAATATTTAGTCACCATCAAAAAACTTGTCCACCCAGAGCTTGTTCACTACTTCTACTCTAATCTGACTTTTCAAGATAACCATATCAGATTTAGAGTTCTGGGTAAAGATATTAACATCTCTTTAAATAAATTTGCCCGTCTACTATACCTCTCATGTGAGGGTGTAGACATGTACAATGTTAATTTATATGTTTTTGAGTATCCTGACGGTGAATTTGTCCTCACCGTCTCTCTTTTGCTCTACGATGAGGAGGACCCAGTCTTAGTTAGGAATGACGAGGTGAAGTATTACACGCTCACCACCTAAATCCTGGCTAAGATAGTATTCTATAATCTCCTGCCAAAATCAGGAGAATATAGTCATGCTCGGGGATTTGCTCCTCTCCTGATCTATTGCCTTCTGAAAGGCATTAGAGTCAATATCCCGAAGATCATCATCAACTTCATGCTTTTTGAGCACCTCCTGATCCCAAACTGAAACTTACCTTTTGGGATGCTCATTACTCGACTACTCAAGCAGTTAAAATTTGATCTTTCTGATGAATGATCTATTGAACCATTCATTGACATCAACAACACACTCCTCAAGAGGATGCATTCTAGTGAGCGTACTTCTGCTCCTCAGCCCCTCCTATCATTCCAGCTATTGCTTCTAGATCCTCCTCAGCCTTTGTAGACCCCTGTACTGCTCTCTGTGCTCAACTTTGAGAACATGATATGAAGTAACTGCTCATCTTGAAAGGATTTAGCGAGATTCAGAATGAACTGACATATATCTACTCATCCATTTGCTACCTTCAGACTTACGTCGATGAGAGTATGGATGCCCGCTTGGCCTGTTCCTCTTCCAAGTGACTACGCACAGCCTCTTCCTACTTCGGGTCCTCCATTTGACCCTTGGGTACCTCCTTCATCTCCTTCCGAGGCACCGGCTCCTCATGAAGATCCAAACTTTTAGGAAGAGTGACCCCTATTGTGTTGATGACAAAAAGGGGGAGAAAGAGTTGGAGTTATCTAGGAGTTTTATGATTTCATGTCTTTATTTATGTTCTATTTTATTTGGACATGTGTTTTCATTATAGTACTTATTTTATGGTGTGGAACTTGTTGTGTCATTGGCATGAACCTTTATATAGATAATTTCTTTTATGATATCACTGTTGTTTTCGGGAAGTTATGTATCTCTTTTATGGTTGATATTTGATAGATATCTTTTATGTATGGTATGTGGTTTGTCTGCGTTCTTGAATATCCTTTGTATATCATCCATCAACCACTTGTTTTGGAGGTTGGCGATATTGGTTAGTTAGAGAAAACTGTTTGTGCATACCTTTGTAATTCTATATTCTTTGTATGCATAGATGGATTGCGTAGAGCTTACTTGATATATCATATTCATATGCTATTATTTGATGCATCTTGCTTATGTGACACATTTGATATATGCATGTGTTTAGGGGGAGTTTCGCTTGAAGTCTCTTCCCAAATTATTTGTGATAACTCCATGTATTTTGCCATCTCAAAAAGGGAGAGATTGTTGACCCAAAGGCCATTAGCCCTACTTTTTGATGATAACAAAACATATGTAGTTATGTTTTTAACAATTTCATTTAATCAAGTTTCAGATTAATTCATTATTGCATTTTGGCTTCACCACAAAACTCACACGTTTAGAAGCCATGAACATGTCGATTGCAGAGCCTAAGCACATAGACAAACTCAAGGGTCAAGATTGCAAGTGAAAACTATACAAGATTTGTATTTAAGATAGGATTTATAGTCGTTTGTTAAAACCAAGATGATATAGGTTGATAGTTCTTGAGATTGACACACACATACACACACGTCTTTCACATTCCTTAGTGTTTTTGGAAAGACTTCGAAATAATTCTCTTTTTCATTTTCAAAATCGAGTTTCAGAAAAAACGAGTTTTGGAAAAATTGATTTTCGATTTAGATAGTACTTTTACAAAATATAGTTCTAACTTTATTTTGTGTTGATCCATGGTCATACACTAATTTTATAAAGTCCCTAGAACTTTATTTTGTGTTCAAAAATAAAATTTATTTTTATCGGAAAAAGATTGACTTCAGAATGATCTTCAAAATAAATTTTTGGCCCTTGGTCGATCAACCGAATGGTCGACCGTAGACAGAGCAGAATTGCTCTGTTGGTCGGCCGAGCAGTCGACCAACATGCACAAGACTTCTTTGAAGTGTTTTGTGTGCACTTCAGTCGACCGTTCGGTCGACCGACTGTGAGAGCTTTGTTCTAGGTTTTGGGCATGGTCAACCGATCGGTCGACCATCAGTGAGCTTTACTCTCTGGTTGGGATAAACAATTGACCAATCAGTCGACCGCTAACTCCAACAGTCGAAAATCTGACCGTTGCCGGTTGACCAACCGGTCGATCAAAAAAATTTCCTTATGTATTTTTTTCCCCAACGGCTAGTTTTCTATTTGTCTTTTCTGGGTCTCATCCCCGCGACTCTTTTGGGTTTTCTCCTCATGTTCTCATCCCTTATAAATAGAGAGACTGTGGAAAAACCCATTAATAAGTTTTAATAATCAAAATCAAGTTTTAGAAGATTTTCTACTTGAGCCTAAATTTCACATTCTTGATTTTTAGCTTGAGCCTTCCCTTTACATCTTTACAAGCTATTTTCACTACACAATCCCAAAGATCTTCACCTCCTCATCTTGATTATAGGATTGTACTTGTGAGCCTTTTGTGATCAAGAGATGATCACCGTTTTTCTTCAATTGTGAAGTTGTAGAGGTTGCGCCTCAAGTGAGGTAGTGAGTGTTGGCCCAAAAACCCATCACTCTAGTTTTGATGATGATCAACTCATGTAGTTATATTTACTAATGATCTTGTGTTTAATTAGTGACAGATTTATGATCAAGATCTTAGTAGGTGCATAGCTTCAACAAAAGATTTAAAGTCAAGTTTTGGAGCTTACACCGGTTTGATTCACGAGCCTATGCATCAAGATCACATCAAGTACTCAAGAGGAGTCGAGCTCGTTGGATCGTGTTTGGACCAAGTCAAGAAGATGAGAAGACTTCAAGGGAAGACTTCAAGATCAAGACTTGTGTCTAGGTATAAGATTTAGTTTTTAGAAGATTTTGTTTTAGTTAAAATGTAAAGGATAGAGTAGTTGGTGGATTGCTCAAGTACATACACACACACACACTCTTGATTTAGTTGTCTTTTCATAAAAGAATTTTCAGTTTAGAAAAGACTTTCATTTTAGAAAAATACTGTTTGGTTTTTGGTATTTCTTATATACATGTTTTAACCAAAACCATATTTAGAGCTTAATGTCAAAAACATAGATATCTTATTTGGGTAGTGGATCATATCCATACACACTATGCTTTAAAAATATGTCTTGTTTTTATATTTGATGAAGATTTGGAAAAATATGTTTTGGAAAAATATTGTTTTGAAAAACAGTTTTTATCATGAGCCAAATATTTCCAAGTTACAAAAATAGTCCAATCTTTTATAACATGCCTTGATTTTGTGCAAGCATGTTTGTATATCAAAGTATATTGGTAAAACTATTTTTGTAGTTTTTTAAAGTATTTTATAGGATTTTATTTCAACCAAAAGACTTAGTTTTAAATCTCAGAAAAACTGTTTTCAGGCTTCAGATAGTCGACTTACTACCTTGCTAGTCGACTAACTCTGAAGTCGGCCGACCGGCTCGGTCGACCGACGTGCACGACGTGCACGCCTTGACCTGGCAGATGGCCGGTCTGCCGACCCTGTCGACCGGAACTGAGAGCAGTGCTCTCTGTTCTTTTGGGTCGACCGGGCGGTCGACCGGAGGCTCCAACGGTCTGATTTTTAACCGTTGGCGGTCGACCGACAGGTCTGACAGACCCCAACGGCTAGTTTTTGACAGCCTATAAATTTGGGGGTTTGGTCATTGTTTTGCAACAAGATTTTCAAGTGGATTTTCACCAGTTTTTTCTGAACTATTTAGAGGTTTTCCTCCACTTGATTTAGAGCAAATATTTCCAATCAAAAGGAGAGTTTAAATCAAGAGTGTTAAAAAGAGATTTCTTGAGTTTTCCTCCACCATTCTCTTCCTTGTTTTTCTCACAAACACTTGAGCAACCCATTGAGCTATTCATTCTATAGGAGTGTTTTTGTGAGAGGATTTTAGGTGATCAAGAGTTGTGATCACCAAAGTTCATCTTTGTTCTTTGAGAAGGCGGACGGTTGTGTTCGCATTGTTTCGGGTCCTAGTGTGGACTCGGGTGTTTCGGGTTCGGGGGCGAACTCTTGTTTGAGGTGCGGCCTCGGCGAGCCGGTGGGCTTGCGGTGTGTACGGACTAGGGAGTCCGAGAGTTGTAGGTGTTGCGGCACCGGGTGATCCATTGGGATCGATCATAGTGGAAATCCTTCGTGTGTCGAAGGCGGGGATGTAGAGCAAGGGTGCTCGAACCTCGAAACAAATCCCTTGTGTTTGTGATTGCTTACTCTCTCTCTCCCCTTGTCTCTTATTTGTATCTTGCATGCTTCTATTGTGTTTATCATTATATGCTTGATATACATTTGTGCTCATATTGATATATTGCTTGAGTTTGTTTGCTAACACTTGTATTCAACCAAGAGAGCCAACGCGGCACCTCAACCCATTCAAGGGGAATCTAGAGGAGTTTGTCCAGAACCCTTCACGGGGAATTCGGCAATACTCTTGTGTTATACGTGGTGTTTAGTGTAAAAGTTTAGTTTAGGCCATAATTGCTTTTAGCTTCCGCATAATTTGGCATTAAGTGACCATTAGATTAGCCTTCACCTATTCACCCCCCTCTAGGTGAACCTTCAATTGGTATCAGAGCTTGGTACTCTGATTTGGGTCTAACAACCTAGAATTAAAGATCCTCATTTTTAGGCTAATCACAATATTTGTACACACACCATATTCATGTCACCACCCACCTTTGACATTCTTAACATCCAAATTTGGAAGGTTAAGATGTCTTTGTACCTCAAGGCCCTAGGCATTCATGTTTATCTTGCCACTACTAATAATGTATATTGTTTAGATGGTAAGAACTTTGAGGCTAATGCAAAAGCCCTTCATGCTTTAAAGTCAACCCTAAATGATGATTATTTATTTAGGGTTTCTAATGTTGAATCGGCTTTTGTAGCATGGAACATCATCACCTCCCTTGGCGAAAAGGATCTATATTATGCCGGGAGCGATTCGGACGTTGGAAGCAACACCTCCAACTTGTGCTATATGGTCCAAGGGGATAACCCCCTTGAGGTAACTACCGAATCCGAGGATGAGGACATGTCATATGATGAGCTTACTACATTTGTCAATTATTGCTTGAAAAATATGACATGATTAAAAAGGAAAATAAAAATTTGAAAAAGAAATTTGATTGCATGCATTTAGAACAAGATTCATTTAAATCTAAGATTGCATGCTTAGAAAAAGAAAATGATGTTTTGAAAAATGAAAATGTTTTCCTTATGTCTAAATTAAATGATTTGTGTGAAGGGAACACTATTTTGAAGGATAAAATTGATTTGGTGGAAAAACAAAAAGAAAGTGTTTTTCAAGAAAATAACTCTTTAAAAAGAAAATTTGCTGAAAAAGAAAAAGAAAATGTTTTCAAAAGAAAAAGAAAAATGATTCTTTATCTCATCATGCTTTACTGCCACCACTAATGAGATTAAAGATTTGAAAAATAAAATGGATTGTTTGAGTTCAACTTTGAACTCTTGTGCATTTAACCATACTAGGTTGGAGTCAATATTTTCAAAGAAACAAACTCCACACGTTCATGCACAACATCATCATGCATTTGCTTATGTTGCACGTCATGATTACACTCCTACACATAAGTATCCTAAGGTGTACACATGTACACATTGTGGCCGCAAAGGCCATTTAGCAAAATTTTGTTTTGACAAGTTGCATCATTTAAATTTTGCTAACAAAAATGTTTGGGTTCCTTACAAGACTAACCCCAAAGGACCCAAGAAAATATGGGTACCAAAGTCCCCACCTTTTGTATTTGATGTAGGTGAGGGCTCTCACATGACGTGAGAGATTTGGTGCCTTGATGGTGGATGCAAATGGATATGATGGACACACTTATTGATGCATCGCTATCAAGGGGTTTTGGTGGGAAAGACCACCATGCTTGGAGCTTTGGAGTTGGTAACAATCTCTAAACTCCTACTTTTATGTTCATGCTTGTTCATTCATGATATTTTTAGCATGATCATGTTTTATTTGTTTTATGTGCTTCATGTGGTAAAAACATGCTTAGATGTAGTTTTTACCAAAACTTGTATTATACATGTACAAATAGTGAGTTACATGTGACTTATATATGTTTGCACTTCATGCTCAGTTGTACCCACTATATGCACATGTATAGACTAGTTTTGATGATTCTCATTTATACTTGTTTTGCCAATTTTCGTGTTTTACTTCATGTATATGTATCTTTTATTCAAATCTAATAAATATACATGTATATCCATTTTGAGTCTCTTGCCTTCATGCAAATACTATTAATAGACTCGTTTTATGTTTAGAATATGTATGTGTATTGTTAGGATTGGATAAATCATACATATACCTAGAAGTGTGCTTTGTTTTAATGAAAAATGAATTTTCATGTTTGTTTGATAAAAAAAAAATAATACTCACACTTTTTGAGCCTAAATGACTATTTTCATGTAAATGCTATATACATGATTCTTGTACACTCATACTTCATTTATTTTGTCATGACTTTGATTCATGAACATATTTTTGAGCTTCATAGATCGAGTGTCAATTCTTATATTTGGTATGATTCATGAAATACGTATGCTTTGATTTCATATTTTTGAAGGATCTTTAACTAGTTCTTTTTTAAAAATTATTTTAAGTAGTTATTGTTCTTCATTTGGTAGTGATTTTCGATGCTAAAATATTTTCAAATCTAATTTTTGAAAACCCCTACCATCTATGGGAGGATGGATGGGAGATCATGTTCATGTATGCTTTAAAATGAAAATCATTTAAAACTTGAACCATGATTGGGTGGTAGTTATATGAGATATACACTTGATCTTATTATTATTTCAATTGGTATCATTGGATTGTTTCAATTGGTATCTAAATTGATAATTTTTGTATATACTCATAGTTTGTTTTCTTATATATGTATGTATGTATCAATTTCAATTGGTATATTTTTTCATACATATATATGATTTTCATGTGCTTAACTTACAATTGGTTCTCATTTTTTTAAAAAGCACAAAGTTTATGATGAAAAATAAAATTTTTTGATCATTATGTTTACTATTGGTATCAATATGTTTCAACTTCATATTTGTTAAATTTTAATTGGTATCAATATGATTTACAATAATGATTATTTTCAATTTGGTATCTTAAAATTTGTTTGTTTTATAAAAGCTCTGACACCTTTAAAAATTTTGTTTAATAAAAATTAATTAAAAAAACATTATTTGATTTGACCCCTTATTGATCTCTTTGTTCATGACAAAAAGGGGGAGAAAAATTTGATGATTTTTTTTTACTTTAACCCCTTTGTTGATGATTGACAAAAAGGGGGAGAAATATTTTGGATTTATATGCATGTTTTGTGAAAAAGGATTGTTTATGCATATATGTTTTGTTTTGCAAATAGGAGAAAAAGAATTTGATTTGTTTTATATTTGATTAGCATGTTTACTCCTACATTTGCATACATGTCATGTGCTTCATTTCCATATTATATTGTTTATTTGTTATGCATGAGTTAAGGGGGAGCTTCTTTGAAGCTTCACTTTAATCCATGCATATATAACTTCATGAGTTTTGTCATCATCAAAAAGGGGGAGATTGTTGGCCCAAAGGCCCATCACTCTAGTTTTGATGATGATCAACTCATGTAGTTATGTTTACTAATGATCTTGTGTTTAATTAGTGACAGATTTATGATCAAGATCTTAGTAGGTGCATAGCTTCAACAAAGGATTTAAAGTCAAGTTTTGGAGCTTACACCGGTTTGATTCACGAGCCTATGCATCAAGATCACATCAAGTACTCAAGAGGAGTCGAGCTCGTTGGATCGTGTTTGGACCAAGTCAAGATGATGAGAAGACTTCAAAGGAAGACTTCAAGATCAAGACTTGTGTCTAGGTATAAGATTTAGTTTTTAGAAGATTTTGTTTTAGTTAAAATGTAAAGGATAGAGTAGTTGGTGGATTGCTCAAGTACATATACACACACACACTCTTGATTTAGTTGTCTTTTCATAAAAGAATTTTCAGTTTAGAAAAGACTTTCATTTTGGAAAAATACTGTTTGATTTTTGGTATTTCTTATATACATGTTTTAACCAAAACCATATTTAGAGCTTAATGTCAAAAACATAGATATCTTATTTGTGTAGTGGATCATATCCATACACACTATGCTTTAAAAGTATGTCTTGTTTTTGTATTTGATGAAGATTTGAAAAAACATGTTTTGGAAAAATATTGTTTTGAAAAACAGTTTTTATCATGAGCCAAATATTTCCAAGTTACAAAAATAGTCCAATCTTTTATAACATGCCTTGATTTTGTGCAAGCATGTTTGTATATCAAAGTATATTGGTAAAACTATTTTTGTAGTTTTTTTAAGTATTTTATGGGATTTTATTTCAACCAAAAGACTTAGTTTTAAATCCCAGAAAAACTGTTTTCAGGCTTCAGATAGTCGACTTACTACCTGCTAGTCGACTAACTCTGAAGTCGGCCGACCGGCTCGGTCGACCGACGTGCACGACGTGCACGCCTTGACTTGGCAGATGGCCGGTCTGCCGACCCTGTCGACCGGAACTGAGAGCAATGCTCTCTGTTCTTTTGGGTCGATCGGGCGGTCGACCGGAGGCTCCAACGGTCTGATTTTTGACCGTTGGCGGTCGACCGGGCGGTCGACCGACAGGTCTGACAGACCCCAACGGCTAGTTTTTGACAGCCTATAAATTTGGGGGTTTGGTCATTGTTTTGCAACAAGATTTTCAAGTGAGTTTTCACCAGTTTTTCCTTAACTATTTAGAGGTTTTCCTCCACTTGATTTAGAGCAAATATTTCCAATCAAAAGGAGAGTTTATATCAAGAGCGTTAAAAAGAGATTTCTTGAGTTTTCCTCCACCATTCTCTTCCTTTTTTTTCTCACAAACACTTGAGCAACCCATTGAGCTATTCATTCTATAGGAGTGTTTTTGTGAGAGGATTTTAGGTGATCAAGAGTTGTGATCATCAAAGTTCATCTTTGTTCTTTGAGAAGGCGGACGGTTGTGTTCGCATTGTTTCGGGTCCTAGTGTGGACTCGGGTGTTTCGGGTTCGGGTGCGAACTCTTGTTTGAGGTGCGGCCTCGGCGAGCCGGTGGGCTTGCGGTGTGTACGGACTAGGGAGTCTGAGAGTTGTAGGTGTTGCGGCGCCGGGTGATCCATTGGGATCGATCATAGTGGAAATCCTTCGTGTGTCGAAGGCGGGGATGTAGAGCAAGGGTACTCGAACCTCGAAACAAATCCCTTGTGTTTGCGATTGCTCACTCTCTCTCTCCTTGTCTCTTATTTGTATCTTGCATGCTTCTATTGTGTTTATCATTATATGCTTGATATACATTTGTGCTCATATTGATATATTGCTTGAGTTTGTTTGCTAACACTTGTATTCAACCAAGAGAGCCAACGCGGCACCTCAACCCATTCAAGGGGAATCTAGAGGAGTTTGTCCAGAGCCCTTCACGGGGAATTCGGCAACACTCTTGTGTTATACGTGGTGTTTAGCGTAAAAGTTTAGTTTAGGTCATAATTGCTTTTAGCTTCCGCATAATTTGGCATTAAGTGACCATTAGATTAGCCTTCACCTATTCACCCCCCTCTAGGTGAACCTTCAGTGAGCTCCGTTGTTGGTGTTGCGGCACTGAGAGAGGACTTGCGAGTCTATAGAATTCTAGTGAGAACTTGTAACGGTTGGCGATCTAGTGAGATCGGTCATAGTGAAATCTTTCATAATGTTGAAGGCGGAAACGTAAAGCTGTGGCTCGAACCTCAGAACATATCATCTGTTTGCGATTGCTTAGTCTTTCTCTCTTTACTCTACTCTCTCTTTACATACTTTCTTACTTATCTTGTCGAATCTTTTGCAGGTATTCTTTGTGTTGAGATTGATATTTGCTAGGTTGCTAGTAAGTAATTTTTAATTCCGCATTATTTGCCATTTACTGTAGCCATCACCTTTTCACCCCCTCTAGGTGATTTATAGAGACTGCTCTGGAGGTATTTGTCATCCAGACAGACTTCTTCCGGGCTACTATATCTATGGTTCTGGTCATCGCCTGGTCACCCCTTATGTCAGTTATTCCTAACGGTATGTGTTATTTAACAACTTGATGATGGATGAACGGGACAACTCTTATCATATGAATCCATGGCTTCCCAAGGATAGGGTTGTTGGAAGATTTGATGTTAAGGACGCAGAACTCTGTGACAACATTGTATGGATTCGCTCAGACTGGGAACGTGACTTTTTCGGGTGAGTGCGCCTCGCTCTCATCAAATCCATAGAGAAGTGACTGGGTCTGAGGGAGAATTACCCTTCAAGCCAGCTCGGGAGTGTCCTCCATCCGATTTAAGACGTGTCTGTGCAGAATGTTGACACTACTCTCCCATCAACCAAAATCTTTGACCCCTCGGCAACAACAGATATGCATTGTCATGACCAAAACATCGTTGTGTGGGAAGTGTATGGTATAGACGTCTACCTCTGAGAAGAAAATTGGCCTGCCTAGTGGTGATGGTGGGCGTGTCAGTTTTGCTGAGTAGTTGTCCCTCCGGGCTTCATTGACATAAATGACCATTTCCTTCGCTGTGGTGCCCTCCATCAGGGAGATTTCGAAGATGGCATTCACCTCCTTGTACTAGATGAGGGTGTTGCCTGTTTGACCTTCTTGTGGTGGGAGTTTCCTTTTCACTTTAATTTCTGAGGGTTATCCAGGGTTGAGGATGACTCTTTGAGATATCTCTTATTAACTTGAACCTAGAGCTGTCATTGGAGGGACCGACAGTTGACAGTGAGATGGCCCATCCCATCATGGAAGGCGCAATACTCTCTAGATCTAGGTCCCTTCAGGTTCTGCTAGAGCGGTCAGCTCAGGCGCCCGACCCAAGGCTGATCTTTGATGGCATTAAACACATGGTCAATGGGAATCCTGCATGGAATAAGGTCGGTCTCTATAGTGCCATCCTTGTTTGACTCGTGCGCGTGTTAGGGTGCTTTATGGACAACGATAGAGTTGTGGTTTGGATTCTTCTTCCAGGGGAAACTGCTGCTTTAGTTTCTCACCCTCGGACCTTGTTTCAGGGGCCATTGGTCGCACCCTGAGTCACCTCTTTGATCTGCATATATTTTTACGCCCAAATGAGAATGCCCCTCATCTTGATGACATCGTTCTTCACCAGATGCTTGTAAAACGAGTAAGTGACTTACAACCTACTGATGAATTGTAGTAGCTGCTACGTCTTCATTGCAGTTGTATGCCAGAGCCATCTGTCTTAGGAAATAGTTGATGTACTTCTTCAGGCTCTCCCCTTGTTTTATCCTAATAGTGAGGAGATGGTTTTCATTCCTCTGGACCTCTCTCTGAGTAGCAAACTGATTGTAGAAGGTGTTAGTTATATCATCGAAACTCTGAAGCGAGTTCTTCGAGAGTGAGTAGAATGGGCTGAGCCCTTGAGACTAGAAGGGAACGTCCCACAGAGGAGACGGTCATAATGAGCATGAACCACCATTTTATCTTGAAACTGGCGGAGATAGAAAAAGGGGTTGGATGCTCCCAAATAGCAGTCGAAGGAGGGCATCACATATTTCTTTGGGAATCAGAGCGTGGTGATTTCCTTCTTATAGTGATGAGTCGAAGGGTCTTAGCCTACTATGCTCCGTTCTTTTTGAAGATTGTTGGCTCACTTAGTTGAGCCGCTTTTGAACTAGATCCGCAATGTCCTCAATGTAAGAGAATTTTGGGTTGCGGGATACTCTGAGTTCTCAGAGTGCTCATCATCATTGTGAGTCTTTGACCTGTTGCGCTTAAAGCTGTCAGTGATTCGCGCAGCTTCCCCGTCACACTGTGGTGATGAGAGAGTCCAAGTATTTCTTCTGCAGTTTGGAGAAACTACTATTTTCGCCATATGTCAACTTGCCTGAGGAGTCTGGTCTGAACACAAGTCGCTGCGTTTTTTTTCAAGGGTAGCCGCCTCATGGAGTCGACCTATCTCCATTTTGCTGCTCTTCTAGCTGCTTCTGCAGGCTGAAAAACATCTGGAAGAGTTGCTCGTTTATGTGTCGGGATTTGGGCACGCCGTAAGCATCCTGTGTGGTGAGGCTTTGGCCTCAGTGATGTGAACATCAGAGAGGTTGGGGTGACGACTTGTAGACTCGGCGACTTCAAAAATTTTCCTCTTTCTATTCGAAGAGGCAAGGGCAGTGGCTAGAGCCTAGGAAACGTTCTTCCTTAGTGGAGTCATGTCCACTGTGTGAGATTGTTTTGAGAAAGGGCTAGGTTTTGAAAGTGAGAGAGATCTTCGAGTATATACTCAAAAAAATCTCAATGAAAACACCTGATGCAATGGGTAATTTTGGGGGAGCTATCCACGCACCACATTGTAGAGATTGATGAATGAATCTAAGAGATTAAATCAGAACAAACACACAAATTTACGTGCAAACTGAAAAGAAAAACTATGAAGAAAGAGAGGATTTCACTATAATTCAGAGAAGATTACAATGGTCATTGTCTGATCTTGTGTGCTAGGACTTTTGGGGTTGATTGATCGTTCCCTTCTCTTGTTGGAGGGGTCTCATATTTATACAAGTGGGTGTTTTCAGATAAATGACCATCTATCTGATCTTAACTACTTATCTTGAAGGTGGTTGGAGCCAAACATCCTGATTTGAATTGGTAGAGCACATATCGGTGTGCTCCCAAGCAATAACCGTCGGGTTCAAATGGAGATTTGGTCTGGAGATAGAAGTACTTGTAACTGATTTATCTTTATCCCATAGCTCAGAGTTTGGTTAAGATTAGAACTCTTCTCTAGAGATTCTGAAAATGATCATGTGTTGCGTGATTGCCCAATGGCTAGATGGACGCGTGTCGTGATCTCATGGAGGTCGAAATTTGACCACTATAGAAAGACACAATTTATGTTGTTTCCAACATATTGACTTATATGGTAATTCCGACTATATTGTCACTCGTGAAGTTCTATTCTGCAAAAAGTACATGTTATTTGATTCAAAATTATTATGCTATCTGTGACATTTTCTCTTAATATAGAGTTAGGGTTTAGATGAGATATGTATATATGAGTCATGAGTAAATATATTGATCATTTTGGTTATAGAGACCCTTATTGAGATGTTATGTTATATTTTCGTATCAAATGGCAATATTCAAACTGTTATCATTTTGCCTTATGTGTTGCATAACTCAAATCACTTGAATTATGGCATGCGCTTGTGATTGGTCTTCAAAATTGCATATCATTATTCACAGTTTCATGCTTAATTTTTGTTAAAATATTACTATTTAATTAATTTATTATTTAGTGATGTACAAGCCTCTATAATCCAAGAGAAAGCTCAAAAGAAGCCTAAAAGTCCACAAAAATTAAGAAAATAAAGATTAATTGGTAAGATAAATGAAGCATCTTTTCCATCTCATTTAAATTTTGGTTTTAAATTAATTTGATTTAAAACTTAGAGGAGGAGAAGGATAAAACAAGATGAATTCTTATCTTAATTAAAGATAGAGATGGATTTCTATTTATATATGGTTGCTTCCACCACAAGATGAAGATAAAGGAGAGAAAATCTGAATTTAATTCAGATTTAAACTGGACACTCTTTAGTATTTTAATCATAACTTTCTCTATCAAAAATCAAATCTAATGATTCATGATGATCCAGAAAGAAAACTTAAAGGGTTACAACTCTTACGTTGATCAATCATTCTAATTCTGTCACTGGATAAGTCATATTCAGTAATCAACACGATAACAAGCTGCAGATCAGAACTAAATTTCTATATAAAATTCTGGATAAGTCAATTCAAGTTTGGAGATAAGAGAAGAATTCAAATTCATAAACATTCAGCTCCCCTATCTTCAGACACTTCCTATTCCTCTGATTTTCTTCTATAAATACCCCTGAAGAGCAATAGAGGAGAGGCATCATCTTAGAGATTGAGTATAGGATTACTTGTTTAGCCATTTTATTTTCAAATTTCTTTATATTATTTTGCTTTCTATTTGGAGAAGAAGATTTTTGAAGAAAAGGAAGAACTTGTAATTGGCCAATGAGTTCTATTAATAAAGGTTCATTATTCTTTTTATCTCTCTTGTTCTTTTATTCAGTTTTTATTGCTTTAGTTTCTTTTATTTTGTTTTCTTCTTTTCTTGTTGATGCAACTTTCTTTCTTCATAATAAATCTTGTTAAAATAAAAAAATATGAATAACTAAATTAACTTGTAGTTTACTAATTTCTCGATCAACTAAGTTTAGTTTAAAAGAAGAACTGATTGAAATTCATGCTTAATAGAAACCATAGGATTAAATTGATAATTCTTAAAGATGAATAATTAATTAAGTTAATTAATTTAGGGTTGCACTTTTTCATGATTATTCTTAGTTTATACTTAGAAACTTTGATAGCATCTTGTTAGGTTTAAAAGACTTTTCCTATGCTATGCTTAGAAAATAGGATAAACTAAAATTTAATTATAATTAGTGTATTCTTATTAGGGTTTACAATATTTTTTCTCATCTTACTTGATTCTCAATCAAAACCATAGGTTAGATTTTTAGGGCTTTAGTATGATGTTCTTCCCTCTTAGAGTAATACTTAGTTGGGGTAGATGATTAGTAGACTATAATCTCCTTTACTTAATTAAATCTCTTTTCTTACAATTGATATTTTTTTCCAAGCTATTTGCAAGAGAATTCGTTCTGAAAAGTTTTCATCGCATCCTTCCCTGTGGATCAACAAGTCTAACCCTTGCTATGTAGATAAATTGAGAAGAGAACAAGAATTTTCTAACTTTAACTTTTTTTATTTTGAGTTCAATTTTCCCTTCTCAATCAAAATTTTAGCATCGTTGTCGGGGAGGAAACGATACGATATTCTCGACAACTAATTATTTTTTTGTTTATGTTTGCAGGATCTGATAACTAGAAAACAAGCTGCAGCTAAGGACATATAGCTACTCTGTGCCTCTGCCCTAGAAGGCAGAGCAACAGATCCTACTAAACAGCCGCGCAAACGCGGCAATTGCAGCGTTTTCTCGGCATCAATAGATCACTACTAATTGATCTTTTGTAGGTTACTGCAAATTGTAAAGTTTTGTTTACTGCTTTGATAATTTTTCTCTGCGATCACTCTGCATACTGCTAACTAATTAACAATAACCTATTAGTTGACTAATTAAAAAAATTAGACTCTTGCATCATAAGCACGTGTCTTTTTAAATTTCTTTAATTTTTGTCGAAGAGTGCTGGCGATAAGGTACGACCACATTGCATATAGACAAGGAAGCACCTTTGGCTGATTTATTTCTATTGAGTGAATCCTTTTCTATTTGTTTGTACACGTGCACTAATTCATCTTAAGGGAAAAACCTATAAACAACATAGGTGGGGACGTCATTACGCTTTCTTGGCCCACAAATTATTTCCGTTGCACTCACAACCCTATTCTTAGAATAAAAATTGATTAGACGTTGGCCTTAAGTTAACTCGGGTTCATTAAGAGATTAACTGAAGGAGAAAGTTATTCGAAATTAACTCTTGTCAAATGATGTCTAAAGTTGGGGATTGAGGGGCGAAACCTTGAAGGTTGGTGGTTTGGCATAATTAGGCCCGTCTTTGACGGGTACTTCCCACCGATTTTACCACCTACCTGACCAATTAACTTGTGGTTAAGGTCAGCAATATACCTCCCAAAAGCAGTCTAAATTTAGGAGTCATCTAAGCCCAGGCTTACCCTAAATTAGGATTTTTTTTATTTTTGATTTGAGTTTTTTTCTCTTAATTGATTGGGTGAACTTGTTTGTTAACTGTGCATGTCAGCTTGGTCGAGAGACCCAATCACATCTAGACTAATTAGGAATAGTTCACCACCTGAACTAAAACTCGATCCACAAATGGCACAACAACTATCACTACAGGATAGGTTCTTTCCTATTAGGACCTCTCTTCCATCTTGCATTCAGCTCCCCGATGTAGGGACAACCAATTTTAGCTGAAATCACAATACTTCAACACTCTTCTCAAGTTTCATGAATTTGAATCCGAGGATGCATACTTTTTCATAAGAAAATTTGAGGAAGTATGTCTCATGATGAAAATAGCCAACCTAGAGGTAGACGCCGTTAAGTTACGCTTTGTCCCATTCTTTTTGAAAGACTTAGAAAAGAAATAGCTCTACAGTTTAGAAGCCGATTTTATATTATCATGAGATAATTTTGTCAAGACCTTCTTGAAGAAGTTCTATCCCGTTCACAAAACTTGCTAATCTCTTTATGATGGATTAGAATATCAAATGGAAATCCTATTAGAATCCCTGTACCAAGGAGGATTTTTGAAAAAGAATGAAGATGAAGAATGGTTATTACATGAAGACTTGGCTGATAAGACCATCTAATGGGAACCAACTCTGAAAAAATTTAGGACTAACGACCTTAGTTCTTCTAAAGGAGGTGCCCATTCCATTGAGGCAAACATAGCTACCGAAGTTAAACTAGCTGTTGTAATGCGAAGACTAGAAGATCTAGAAACTAAGGAGCTAGTCTCTGTGAATCAAGTCAGCCCAGCACCCTCGGTGGGCTGTACATAATGTCAAGCCATGAACTACATGTTCGAGGAATGTCCCGTAATTTTAGCTCATCAAATGTTGCCCGAAAATATGAATGCAGCCTTCACAAGGCCCGCCAACAATCCCTACGCTTCAACTTACAATCCTGGTTAGAGGAATCAGCCAAATTTCTCATGGACAAAATAAACAATTTCCACCTTCTAACCATCAGTCCAATTTTTCTAATTATCAACAAACATTTCCCAACCAAGTTCCCCAAGGTCCCCACTTTGAAAAGAACTCAACCGATTTTGAGAAGATTCTTGCATCTTTCATATAAAACACATGACAAGTCATATCGAGGTTAGAGGTCCAAATGAGTTAGTTAGCTGGTTCCCTAAGTGAAAGACCCAAAGGAACTCTACCTAGTCAACTGGTAGCAAACCCTAGGAACTCTAGTCAAACTCGTTTGACTCAAGAGGATCACATGAACTAATGTAATTTGATTCATACATTGCGGTCGGGAAAATAAGTTGATAAAACATCATCAAGTTCAAAACAAGCATCCACCTCTCCTAGTCCCACTCCACCTCAACTTGACTCTGACAACACTAGAAAAGACAACTTAGATGAAATTGTGCACAAGCCTATAGCACCCTACCTAAATAGGCTTAAAAACAAACAAAGCGCACAAATGGATAAGATACGTGAGATATTTAAATAAGTCAAGATCAATGTATCTCTTCTTGATGCAATCCAACAAGTCCCTAACTATGCTAAATTCTTTAAGGACATGTGCACCAAGAAGAACAAGACTAATGTGCCCAAGAAAGTTTTTATAGCCACTAAAATTAGTGAGCTATTGTCCAATCAAATCCCTGTCAAGTATATAGATCCCAGTTACCCTACCATTTCTTACACAATAAGTCAAACTGTAATTAATCATGCATTTTTTGATTTGGAAGCAAGTATCAACTTACTCCCTTTCTCAGTCTACCAATAACTTGGGTTGGGCGAGCTTAGTCCGACTAAAGTTACAATCCAATTAGCTGACCGGTCCGGAAAAATTTCTAAAAGAGAAATAACCGATGTCCTTATCTGGGTTGGAGAGTTTATCACCTAGTAGATTTTATTGTTCTTTAGACCCAATCTATATCCACTCCTAAGTCTCAAACTCTCGTTATCTTAGGACGGCTATTCCTTGCAACTGCAAATGCGATCATAAATTGTATGAACGGATCAATGAGGTTGACCTTTGGAGACATGACTAAAGAGGTCAATGTCTTCACCTTAGAAAAACAACCTCGTTAGATAAAAGACCAAACATTTGAAGTAAACTTCATTGAGAACCATTGTGAAGAAGAAAGTGAAGGTACAGAGAATGACTCTTTATTTCTTGATGAATTATTTGAGGATAAGTACGATTATATTAATGAGAAGACATGTGTTGGAGATTCTAATTTTAGAGTCCCTTTTAAAAAAGAAAATTTGATTTGAGTGTCTTAACTATAGATGAGTCAATCAATGATATATCGCATGAGAATATAATTCAAGAACCTCTAATTGACTTAACCTTTGAAAACCTCTTTGAAGAAGAATTCCTGTGTTCGGATAAACCGATTAGGAATATTTTAGTTAATTGCACACTTTCAGGGAAAAGTGTTGATCTAAGTTTTGAGGAGATATATAAAACTGAGCTAGAATTTCTAAGCATTCATATTGAGAAAGTTTCAATTGAGAGGTGTGATGGTAATTAATTTTTAAATAATGGATGTAGACATGTGAGGAAGAAGAGCTTAAAGAAGATGAGACTAGAGAGAAAAAGAGCAAAATAAAAAAGATTGGCCTCCCCATTGTGCCCTATAAAGAGAACCCATTGAATGATAGGAAGCGAGTTAGAGGAATGAAGCCTAAAAAGATTTAGGTGTAAGGGGAACATGTGTTGTACATATATTATTATTATTTTACCTCTTTTTATGCTTTATTTCATGCATTCATGCTTTACATTCATACATTGAGACAATGCATGAGATAAGTGTGGGGGATAATGTAACCCCCTGATCCATGGTGTACGTATCACCGTATCAGTACTCGATCCGATGTATAAAGTTGTTTTTCCTTTCCTGGTAGTCAGATTAAGCCAATTTTAGTTTCAGATATTATGGTTCCATATTGTAGATTTTTCAGGATTTTCTGGAATTTTTCTGGATTATTTTGGAAAATCTCCGTAGTCGGCGTCGACCAACACCGATAATCGGCTCTCCGATTTTTAATTCACAAACGGAGTAGAATTTTAAGAATCCGCTTTCACATTGTGTCTTAGAATCATACGATCTACGTTAGGATATTTTTGGGAATTTTTCTGAATTTATCGAAAATCGGGCCAAACCGGTGTCGCCCAATATCGGCAATACCTTTCAGGATTTTTAATTTGTAAACCGGATTGAATTTCTTCAAACCGTTTTCATATTATTTCTCAAGATAATATTCTCTATTTTCCATAATTTTTGGTAACAGTTCGGGACTAGTCGAATTCTGGACTAAATTAAATAATATTAATTTACTTCATTAAATCCTTTTCCTTTTTCTTTTCTTTTTTTTTCCTTTCCTCTTCTTCCTTTCTCTGGACGCTTCCTCCCACCGCCTTCCATCACCCCTCTCTCTGCCCCTTAAAATTTTTCCCTCTCTCTCTCTCAATTTCTCCTTCTCTCTCTCTTTCTTCTCTCTCTCACTGTCTCTCTCTCCCACACACTCTCTCTCTCCCTGTTTTCTGTCCGCCACGGCGGCAGACCGCCGCCGGCCTTGCCGCCGGCGAGCTGGTGCGCCCCGATGGCCTGCGCGCCACCGGACTCCACACCCACGTCTGCGGCCACGCGGCCGGTGGCCGGCGCGCCACCGCCGCCCCTCTCTTCTTCTTCTTCTTCTCCTTTCTTTTCTTCTTCTTCTTCTTCTTCACAGTTTTCTTCTCTCTCTCTCCCTCCCTCTCTCTCACTCTCACTTTCTTTCTCAGCCTAAACTGCCGCCGGCGGGCTCCCTCGCCGCCGGCCAGCGGAGCTGGCCGGCCAAGGCGGCGCAGCAGCAGCGCCTTCGCTGCTGCTGCTGCTCTCTATTCATGGGTTCGGGTATGAACCCGAACCCATTAACCCTATTGGGTTCAATTGAAACCCAATCAACCTTTTAACCCTATTGGGTTAGACCCGTTAACCCACAACCCATTCACTTAAGTTAATTGGGTATAGGTTGTATGGGTTGTGGATCTGGATCCAACCCGTTAGTTACCCAAACCCGCATCACATATTAAAGGTAAGTTTACATATAAATCCCTTGCAATTTCTAGTAATTGCACCTTAGACCTTTTTATTACATATTTAACCTTTTTGTTATGATTTAGTATTCGGGCGATATCTGGAGCACCGGGACTCCGATTTGGACGATTCTGGATCCGTTGCGATCGTGG
Organism: Agave tequilana; assembly: GCA_038442645.1. Classification (NCBI taxonomy): domain Eukaryota; kingdom Viridiplantae; phylum Streptophyta; class Magnoliopsida; order Asparagales; family Asparagaceae; genus Agave; species Agave tequilana. The sequence continues at coordinate 164,813 of JAVJIF010001694.1, forward strand.
GGAAGAGAGCTACCTTCCATGGCTAGTTTGTTAGTGTTTTCTTTTATAACATATATTTTATTGTGTTTAATGAAATTGGTTGCTTACTTTAATTAATAAATCGTGATTATAAATATTGTTTAATAAAACTGTAGTTATCGATCAATCACTGTAATTAGAACATAAATGATGATTCAGTGAACATAAGTGATACTATAATCATAATTCATTTTCAATAACTTAGCCAATAACTTGATAACTAAAAATACATAATTATATATAATAATAATTTTGTGATATCTATCCTATTGTAATCAATATTAGAATCATGATAATAAATACAATATCACATTCGATTATGTGGTATAGCCACTGTACCAACCCACGGACGACGCTGAGACGCCACCCTTGTAATTCTAGTACATACATTCCAGTTACACGGATACTCTAGAGTATGGGACAGGGGACACTACGAGTGCACGTCCGTTTTGCTAAACACTATCTTGTAGGTACTTGTAGACATATCACGCATTACACGATATATTGTCATTCACTGATATACGGAGACACCAACACTGCTATTGCATGTTATGGAGTTACTGTTACACGGATACCTTGTACACTATTAGTGGGACACGGTTACACCAATTCACTAGATACCATCATTTCATATATTTGATATCATCGTTACATGAATGCTCGATACACAGTTAATCTCATGTTCACACATTACTGTTACATATGTTCATCGCACGAGTGTACATGCATGCCTTGTTTATATCTTCTTGTCATATGGATCACCGTCCATATTACATGTATTATTGTTCCATGTTATCCCTGTATTCCTGTTACATGATTGTTTCCCGTTACTGTTATTGATATTCTCGTTACTGGATACATGAGCCGTTGATATGCGATGTGTGGAATCCCACATCTATTATTTCCCGTTATCGTATTTTGTGCTATCAACAGAGCTCATGTTATGTTATCGTGTTACATGTACCATATCCTGTACTTGTTCCTGATATACTGTATAGTGAAAGATAATAAAGAGAACTTGGGTATGGGAGAGACTTGACGGTTGACTAGGTCTTGTCGGGTGGATGTCTGGATCCATTGTTTGTCCCACTGCAGGGGACGGGGTAGTGCTGGCTACCGTCTGTTATAGCTTATGAGCTCCCGTTTCCCGTTATTATTTTAGCTCATTGAGTTCCCGTTACATGTTACAGCCTTAGCGGGCTGGTCCTGGTCTCAGCAGCCAGGGGTCTGTTTAAGGCCGTTGTCCCGGGTATGCACGGGATACACCCACCTGACTAGAGCTCCTCGACTAGTTGGTTTCCAATGAACATAATAAAATGATATAAACAATAGTGACGTCGGGAACACTTGTTATTTGGTCACTCTCTCGTTTGGATAATGCCGTATGCCATGTCCGGATAGGTTCGACTGGAGTGCGGGCTCTAGTATGAACTGCCAGTGGTATGGGATACTGGAAGAGATTGATTAAAATAGCAGGCGGTACTGATTGCTACTACTGGATAAATAACATGACTTGCCTGGTACATGTATTCTATTGTTTAGTTGTACTTATTACTGTACCTGATCATTTAGCCGCTATCATGTTACATGTATACTTTGTTACTTTACCTAGTACATGTTACACTTTCTGTGGTGGCATACTACTCATGTATATGTATACTCTTCATTGCATATATTCTGTTTTCTGTATACCTTGCAGACATCATTACTGTCTATGCACAACACCTTATTATGGTTATATTGCATATGCCCATCTGTATGTTCACTTCTATCACGTCACCACTAGCATGTTCATTTCTATTACGTCACCACTAGACAACATTATTTAGTATATAAACTGGATACGACTATAGACAGGACTCGATGATAACCGGCTAGGTAGTGATGGTATTAAAAGATGACATGTTTATATATTTCTACTGCTTACTATATGCTTATTCTATGGTATTACTAATACATCATCATGTATTATATATTATTATCGTGCTTGTATTACTACAGTATATATTACTACCTCCTTCATTTTACCACTCACTAGGTCGCTTTCTGACGACCCTGGGTTTGCGTGCCCAGGTTGGAGATCGGAGTTATCGTATTGTCAGATAGTCTATTGTGCACATAGGAGACTCCTCATCGAGACCCTTCATAGGTATCTTTATGATTTAATGCTGTTATCTTATTTATCCCTGTTTTCCTATCTGTTATTATCACTAACCTCTTTCTGCAGGTATTCTTGTACTTATTTCCTGCTGGAACTCTTATAACTATGGAGGTGATTTCCTGTACTGAGGCTTAGCGTACGTATGTGAGGGTATCTCCGCCCTGCGTATGTACGTCGCCATAACGTCTCCGTATCTTTGGGATCGGGGCGTTACAGATAACCAATTAACATAACTCTAACATAGAAAATAAATAACATAAAATAATTAAAATAATTTTTTAAAAAATAACTTTTAAAAAAACTTTTTGAAAAAGGAAATAATATTTTGACTTATCTTTTGTCAGTAATTAAGTTAATTTTAAGAAATAAGAAAATCATAATTAGGATTTCTACTACTTGGTCAAAATAAGAATATTTGTTTGATTTTTAGGTTTAGAAGAAAAAATTGAAAAAGTAATTTAGTCTTGATATATTTACCTTGATGAAATATGCATGCTTTATATACTTATACATTTGGGATACAAAATATAAACTCTTGTGTCTTAGAAAAAGTATATATAAAAGAAAAAAAATCTAATTATTAATTAGCTAGGTACTTTGGCCTAAGAAATCCTTGGTATTTACGTGAAAGGTAATTAGGTAAGTTTGACAAAAAAAAAAGAGAACAAAATATAATATATATATATATATTAACATATCTAATAATCAATTAGTTAGGTATTAGGGCCTCAAGAAGCCTTGATACCTACACGAAGGAAAATTAGATGAGTTATACATATTTTAAAAAAAAGAAGTGCTTAAAAGGCAACGAAGTGATAATACTTCGAACTTATTAAAAAAAGAAAGTAATAAATGTATAAGGCATGATGGTTGAAGTTGAAGAATCTCATGTAAAAAAAAAAAATTCACGTTCACAAAGATGCATATGACTTAGGGCAAAAATAATAGACTAAATGAGAAATTCAGTTTGAAGCTTAACCTAAATTGATAAATAAATATTTGAATAAAGACAAAGTATAAGAATGATCAATTTGGTAATCCTAAAAACTTATAAATTGCTTAATTTTTACAAAGATATTTCAAATATTTTCCTTTTTTAAAATAGAATTTCAAAAATACTAACATTTTATATTCTTTCTTAATGGATTTAGTGGGTGTAATTTATTGAAAACCCTCACGAGATAACACTCGCCCTCTAAGGATAATCTATAGGTTTAATGGCTTATTGCACATGCTAAGTACAATTATGATTCCTACGAAAGTGATATTAGGATAGTTAGATTAGTCTTTTCTATTTTTACTCGTGGACGAGCAAAAAAAAATAAATGTGAAGGTATGATTGGTCATCAATAATGCATATTATTATTCACATTTTCATGATTAATTTTTGTTAAAACATTACTATTCAATTCATTTATTATTTAGTGATGTGCATGCCTCCATGAACTAAAAGAAAGCCCAAAAGAAGCCCAAAAGCCCACTAGAATTAAGAAAATAAAGATTAATTGGGAAGATAAAGGAAGCATCTTTTCTATTTCATTTAAATTTGGGTTTTAAATTAATTTGATTTAGAATCTAGAGAAGGAGAAATATAGAAAAGGATGAATCCTCATCTTAATTAAAAATAGAAATGGATTTCTATTTAAATCTGGTTGCTTGCACCACAAGATAAAGATAAATGGGAGAAAATCTGAAATTAATTCAGATTCAGACTAGACATTCTTTAGTATTTTGATCATAACTTTCTCTGTCAAAACTTAAATTTGATGATTCGAGATAATTCAAAAAGAAGACTTAAAGAGTTACAACTCTTACGTTGATAAATTGTTCTAATTCTGTTATTGAGTAAGTCATATTCAGCAATCAACACGATAACAAGCTACATATCAGAATTAAATCTCTGTATAAAATTCTAAATAAGTCAAATTAAGTTTGAAGATAAGAGAAGAATTAAATCTAGAAATATTCAGCTCCCCTTATCTCATACGCTTCCTATCCCTCTGATTTTCTCCTATAAATACCCCTGAAGAGTAATAGATGAGAGACACCATTTCAGAAATTGAGCATAGGATTATTTGTTTAGCTATTTTATTTTTCAAATTTATTAGTATTATTTTGCTTTCTGTTTGGAGAAGAGGATTTTTGAAGAAGAGGAAGAACTTGTAATTGGCCGGTGACATCCATTAATAAAAGTTCTTTATTTTTTTCATTCTCTTTTACTTTAATTCAGTTTTATTGCTTTAGTTTCTTTTGTTCTGTTTTCTTCTTTTCTTGTTGATGCAACTTTCTTTCTTCATAATAAATTTTGTTAAAATAAAAAAAATATGAATAACTAAATTAACTTGTAGTTTTCTAATCTCTCGATCAACTAGGTTTAGTTTAAAAGATGAACTAATTGAAATTCATGCTTATTAGAAACCATAGCATTAAATTGATAATTCTTGAAGATGAATAATTAATTAAGTTAAATTAATTTAGGGTTACACTTTTTCATGATTATTCTTATTTCATATTTAGAAACTTTGATAGCATCTTATTAGGTTTAAAAGATTTTTCTTATGCTATGCTTAGAAACTAGGATGAACTAAAGTTTAATTATAATTAGTGTATTCTAGTTAGAGTTTACAATATTTTTACTTATCTTACCTGATTCTCAATCAAAATCCTAAGTTAGATTTTTATGGCTTCAGTATGATGTTCTTCCCTCTTAGATTAATACTTAGTTATGATGTATGATTAGTAGATTATAATCTTCTTTGCTTAATTAAATTCCTTCTATTACAATCAATATTTTTTTTCAAGCTATTTGTTAGAGCATTCATTCTGAAAAACTTCCATCGCATCCTTCTCTGTGGACCGACCTGTCTAGCCCTTGCTACGCGGATAAATTAAGAAGAGACTAAGAATTTTTTAACTTTAATTTTTTCTTTATTTTCAATTTAGTTTTCCTTTCTCAATCAGCTGGAAAATAAGTAAATTATACTATAGCTCAATCTGTTCCCTCAGTGAGGGCTATTCTATCACAATTGAGTCCATTATTATGGATCTAAAATCCCAACCATGGAATAATGTGGAATAACCAAGTCAATCAGGGTGTAAAGTATTGACCACAGCGAGATATGATTTACTTACTTTCTATTAAATTCGTATTAGTTTATCCTAGTATAGTATTTAGAGTCCTCCTACGATCAAAATAGTGAATTACTTGTTTAGACTTGTTTCTCTCCGTCGTATGAACTATTGAATTTTATTATTATAATTTTTTATCCTTACTCCTTGTACTTTCTTCCTTCTATGTAAATTATTTGTCATGATTTATTTACTTGCTGAGTTGTGTAATTCACCCTTTCCCGACTACAGTTTTGTTGGCAGAAATTGACAAGTTTGTTATTAACAAAAAATTGTGGGCTTATCTTTAGATACTGATGCCTTTATGTAAATGGATTTAAGAGTATATCGTCAAAAAATAAAAAAGAGTATTTTATTTTGAAATTATTTTGTTGTCAATTAGTGATTTTTATCATTTAGAAGAAATATGTTCATTACTTGACTAGAATCAATGGATGAAATTGTTATATTTTTGAAGATCTTATATATTCAAGAGTAGCGATCCCATATTCCGTGTGAGTCGAGATTCGGGCCGTTATAGTTCCCGTCTCCACGTAGGGCTTATTTGGTTTGCTGCAAGTGGGTTGCAAGTGCAAAGCCCACTTGCAGCAAAATATTTATACCTAGGGTCTGTTTGGCTGCTGTAATTAGTCGTAAGTCATAAGTCGTAACTCTTTTACAGTTGTAAGTGAGTTTTATGCAAGTAATTTATACGATGTCTGAATGGTAATGTGAAATTGTAAGTGAGAAAGTATATTGTGTTTTACAGCGTTTGGTTGGTAATGTGTAAGTCACAAGTAAAAAAGCTGATTATAAACTAACTGTTTGGTGATTTAAACATATTCAATTTAAAAATAGTAAAATAAAAAGGTAAATATTAAAAAAAGTTAAATATTAAAAATATAAAAAATTAAAAATATTAATATTAAAAAATAATAAAAAATATTACATTACAAAAAAATTAATAGTAACCTAATATTAATTATTAAAAAATATTTAATATTGTGACTAATATTAAATATTATTAAATTTAATAATTAAAAATATTATATTGAGACATAAAAAATAAATTAATAATAAAAAATCATTAATTTTTATTAAATATTACTAATCTAGCTATAAAAGATTTTAATAATAAAAATTATTAGAATAATTAATAAAAAACTTTATAATAGTTAAAATTCATCTACTTTCTTCATAATTAGGGAAAAAACTTACCCCTCTATTTTTATTTGCTACAGTCTCATCCACGTCAGCATAAATTGATTCCTCCCAATCCCCACTTCTTTATATATTTTTATTTTCTCTTTTATCTTTTTCTATCAACACCGATGTTGCTCTCCACTCAACCCTGACCCTGACCCTGACGCAGAGTAATTGGCGGATCAACCTGCACGGTCAGATCGCCATGGGGGTTGGAAGGGGCGGGGAGCCCCCTCTCAAGGGTCTCAGAGGACCGAGCCCTCGGATCAATTTTTTTGGGATCAACCTTTTGTATATCTCGTTTGTTCGTACTCACGATGAGTTTCGTTTATATTTGTGATCAATGTTATTTTGAATCTGGAAAGCATTGGACATCATTTGATGTCAGTGAACGAGAGTTTACTGATGATGGCGATGCTGATATGAGCATTGTGACTCATGATCGCAATCCTCTATGAGGACTGCGAGTCGCAGTCCTTTATTGACCGCGACTGTGATCACACACCTTTTATTAATTGAATATTAAGGCATTTTGCTAGGACTGCGATCATTATTGCAGTCACAATATAGGCTGAGAAATTGTGTTTTTGTGCAGTTTTAATAAAGGCTCAAAAATAAGACTTTTTTGTGAGGGTAACGATTATAGTCGCAATTCTGATAAAAAGGACTCGTGGTTGCAGTCTTATAAAAACTCAGAACTAAGGCATTTTTGTGAGGATTGCGATCATGTGCGATCATGATCCCAATCCTATAAAGACTCAAAAATATGGTATTTTTGCGAGGACCGCGATCATGCTTGCAGTCCTAATAAAGACTCAGAGGGCATTTTTAGTGAGGACTACGATCATGATCGCGGTCCTATATATATCAACAGTCCGCATTTTTGAAACATTCTGTTTTTTTGAGGCGATTACTGAGGGGAATTTGCGTCTTTCGCCGATAAGAAGCGCTTATGTGCTTGACACATGAGCACACTTGATTTAAAAAAAGAGGTAGTTATAGCATATTAAATTTTGAAGCTGAGTTTTTTTTTTAAATAACGATTTGATATAGGGTGCTATAGCGAAATCTCCCTAAATTTAATCTAATAATTAAAAAGTTTCTCATAATTTAAAAAGATTAATCTAATAATTAAAAATATTAATTTAATTACAATTAATTGTCTGCAATATAGCTTTGTGTGAATACAAATTCACTAGTTGTGCTGCAAGTGGGTTGTAAGTCGAATTTGCATGATTACAAAATTAACTTTTTAGGTTACAAGTGGGCTGAAAATGTATTTTTACAACTTACGGCCAAAAACAAACATCATATGTGATTTTGCTATAATTGAATTTACCACTTACGGGCCAAGAAGGGAAACAAACACGCCCTGAAATTGGATTGTAAAGCCCACTTACAGACCAAATAGTTAATTTTGTGGTAGCAATTGTGGACACACTTGTAATTGTAGACCCATTTGCGATTTTTTACCTACTTGTAGACCCACTTGCAAAACCCATTTGCAATTTATTAATATATTGATATTTTTTAGTTATTAGATTTATTTTTTAATTATCAGATTTATATTTTATTTGATTAATATTTTTTATTATTAAATTAAAGTTTTTATATTATTATAATATTTTTTATTAGATTATCTTTTTATTTTAATTTAATCTTTTTATTATTAGATTAATCATTTTTATTGGATTAATTTTTATTAGCTTAACTTTTTTTATTAGATTAAATTTTATTATTAAATTAATGTTTTTTATTCTTAGATTAATATTTTTTATTTATATATTAATTAAGTAAAAGTTCTGTTTAAATATAATTTCTTGAAAAGTATTTTTATGTCTTATTGAATAGATCTTGCAAGCTGATAACCAAACAATGAAAATTGAATTCTCATTTTACTTTACAGTTATACCAAACACTACATTTGACAATATATTTTCTCACTTACACTTTCACATTCTTAATCAAGCACCCGAAAATTTACTTGCACAAACATTTTTACAACTACAAAATAGTTTTACATTTACCACTTACACTTGCGGCCACTTTCAGACAATTAAATAGGCCCATAGTGTGCCCATGGAGAATTTTACTGAAAAATGAAAAAAAAAAAAAAAAAAATACTGAACAACATATAAATATGACTTTTCATTATAGGCATCAATGTTTGTGTCTTGACTTAAAAACATAGCTGTCAGAATTAACTCTTATGCAAGAAAGATGACTGAACAAGCAAACGAGCCCACGAACTTTTTGAGCTGTGAACATGGAGTCGCGAATCTCTCCAGTTCAAGATGCAGTTGGGATATGTGGAAGACTGCAATGAATTGTTTCTGATTCACGCTCATGCTTCAGTCTTAGCCAAATTTTCCTTTTTGACGAAGTCTTTATAAAAAAATAAAAATAAAAAAAAATAATAAAATCTAAGAGTCTGACATTTGGAGACAGTCATAACACAGCTATAGACAAACTTAATCCAAGACTGTAATGGTTAACATTAATGAGTTCCAAACTGCAGTTCTTTTTTGAACTGTTAATGCCTTTGAAGAACTCATATTTCTGTTCAATTAATCCTAACAATACAAGATTAGAGTAGATGCCAAGAAACAGAAGGATGGGAAAAAAAAAATGTCATAAAAGAAACATATTTCTGAAACCGAAACCGAAAATAATAACTCTCAATCCGAAATCGAAACAAGAAGAATGAAATGAATACCTGAGATCCATCCCAGAGCTGCCCCCAATACACACTCCAAACCCTCCTTCTCCCAGCTTGTTGTCATAATTGAAGTTGTTGGTGGCTGAATGCAGCTCCTTGAGGGAGAACACCCTCCAGCTTGTCTTCTCCTTCTTCCTCCTCTCTCTTGTCCTGCAACCAGCCAGGAATCACAATCTCCATGCCATCATTCAAACACAAAACAAAGAATAAAAGAAGGGTAAGTAAGAATTATCATACACACCAGTCCACAAACTTGCCACAACACAAGAAATCCATCCTCAATACTAGTTAATTTCTCTCAAAGCCATTAGAGAGAGAGAGAGAGAGAGAGAGAGAGCAAGAGGGCAACCAATACTAAAAAGTTTGCTCTCCTTCCTCTTAGTGGTGCTTTGGTCTGGGTTGGTTCCAACTGCTGCAAAGTCACCAGCAGGAAACAAATGAAATGGGTGAGGTGATAGAGTACAGAAGAAGGGTGGATTCTGCAAGTGGCTCTGGGCCATTGGCTGCTTTTGTCTGGTACTCTAACCAAAGGCTGTTTAATTATTCATTGATTCTGCTGACATTGACCTTGGCCATGTTTGATTAGTATAATCTCATGCTAATGATTTGAGGCAAGGTTCATGCATGTCTCTCCCCTTCTTTTCATTTTTTGTGTGTTTAGTTTGGTATGTAATCCAAAATGCGTAACATGACTCAGCACAAAACGGGCAGACAATCAGTGAGACCTGGCTTACTGATAAAAAAATGGGAGTGGAATGTGAGGAGTCTTAAATTCAAGTCCCATCCTTGATATAGGCATCTCTGGGATATTTCGTCACCCTCAAAAAGCTTATCCCTGATAATTGATTTGTGTTTGGACTTTGTAAGTTGTAACATAATAGTTTCGGCATCCTTAGGGTGAGCACCCATAGAAAATTTATTCATGAATATTGTAAAACCCAAGAAACTATAGAAACAGAGAATTCTAGTGAGAGAGTAGAAGGATAAATTCTTATTGATTTCTGAAGTGTACATAAAAATGAATCAGAAAGTGTCTATTTATAGAAAAACTTTAGGGGTGCTATACAGTCACTATGCATGTTTGCGTCATCGCTTGTGTCATTGCATAGTAAAAATTACTATGCTTACTTGGTGGGTAGACATTCATTTATAATACTCCTCCTTGAATGCCCACTAATTATGGTATCTCATTAAAAATCTTACTAGAAAAATCGAGAGAGATAAAATCATAGCGAAAGAAAAAATAGTGCCCCATCTTTGTATTCGTGTTTTATACTGCCTCGTTAAAAACCTTATCAGGAAAACCCTATGGGATAAAATCATAGTAAGAGAAAAAGAATACAGCCACGTAAGCTCCTCCTCAAGTTGATATGAGTAGTTTTCTTTCATAAATCTCGCAGATGATGCATCCCAATATCACAAATAAGGTTTCTGAGAGCTGTAGTTGGAAGTGCCTTTGTGAAGAGATTTGTCTTATTATCACTTGATTGGATATATTGAATATTAATTTTCTTATTCTTTTCAAGCTCTTACCTGAATGAGAAGAATTTCGGGGATATGTGTTTGGTTTGGTCGCTTTTGATGAATTCTTCCTTTATTTGAGCGACACATGTAGTATTATCTTCAAGCAGTACTATTGGATCTTTATCAACTGATAATTCACAAGTTACTTGAATGTGTTGAGTTATAAATCTTAACCATACACATTCTCACTTGCTTCATGGAGTGCTATGACTTCAGCATGATTAGAAGAAGTGACAATAAGTGTCGCTTTTATAAACGCGAATAGATCGTCGTACCTCTACATGTGAACACATATCCTGTTTGAGAGCTGACTTTATGTGGATTTAACAGGTAATCTGCATCTGAATAACCAATAATTTCTTATTTTGATCCTCTAGAATAAAACAAACCAAAATTAGTTATTCCTCGAAGATATTGAAATATATGCTTAATTCCATTCCAATGTCTTCATGTAGGCGATGAGCTAAATCTTATTAATAGATTAGTAGCAAATATTATATCTGATCGGATACAATTAGCAAGATATATTAGAGAGAGTTCCAATTGCACTTAGATATGGTACTTCAGGACTAAGAACCTCTTCATTTTCTTTGCGAGGACGAAATGGATCATTTTTCACAATCAATGATCTAACAATCATTGAAGTACTTAAAGAATTACTTTATCTATGCTAAAGTGTTTCAAAACCTTTTCAGTATTATTTGATTGATGTAAAGATATTCCACTTTGAAGGTACTCAATCTGTAAACCAATATAATATTTGGTTTCTCCAAGGCTTTCATTTTAAATTCATTCTGTAAGTACATTATTGCTTCTAGGATTTATTTATGAGTCCCAATGATGTTTAAGTCATCAACATAGACAATAATGAAAATGAATCTGAATATTTTTTCTTTATAAAAACACAAGGGCATATAAGATTGTTTACATATCTTTTTTTAATAAATACTCGGTTAAGCGATTATACCACAAGCGTCCTGATTGCTTCAACCCGTATAATGATCTTTGTAATTTGATCGAATATCTCTTTGGGTTTTGAACTTGATGCTTCAGGCATCTTAAAAACACAAGGGCATATAAGATTGTTTACATATCTTTTTTAATAAATACTCGGTTAAGCGATTATACCACAAGCGCCCTGATTGCTTCAACCCGTATAATGATCTTTGTAATTTGATCGAATATCTCTTTGGGTTTTGAACTTGATGCTTCAGGCATCCTAAATCATTCAGGGATTTTTATATAAATATCGCTATCAAGCGATCTATATAAATAAACTATAACAACATCCATAAGACGCATTTTTAAATTTTTAGAAACTGCTAGGTTGAATAAATATCTAGACGTAATTGCATCAATTACTGGAGAATACATTTCTTCATAATCAATTTCAGGTTTTTGTGAGAAATCTTAAGCAACAAGTCGTGCTTCGTACCTCACAATCTCGTTTTTCTCATTTCGCTTTCGTACAAAAATTTATTTGTATCTTACTAATCTCACAGCTTCAAGCGTGAAGACAATAATTTCAAATACTTTTCGCTTATTGAGCGAATTCAATTCAACTTGTATAACGTCTTTTCATTTAATCCAATCATGTCTATTTTGACATTCAATGACGGATCTTGGTTCAGGATCCTCACTGCCATTAACAATATCACATGCTATAGAATAAGAAAATATTTCATCCATATTTTTTATCTCATTTTGAATCTATAATCCTCCTGTATTGACTAATCAATAGAGATCTCATGATTTTTATACCTTCAGGATTTTCTATCTCTTGATTTGTCTTATTTTGTATTTCTTTTAGAACACATTTCTCTATATTAGGATTATCATGCTTATCTACTCCTTTTCTTTTTTGAGAATTTTTATCTTTAAAACTGATTGGTCTACTACGCTTCAAGCATATTTTAGACTTATTGGTGACTTCATTTTTGAATTTCCTTTTGAGATTTCAATCTGAGTAAGAGCATTTACAGTTAGTATGTATGATTTAGTCACTCTTTTTTTATCAGTGAGCGCATCTGAAAATTGATTTGCTATTCTTGTAAATACATAATCTTTTACATTTCTGACTCACATTGTTTTGTCTGAGGATCAAGATGCAATAAAGATGGTTTACTTCATATAATCTCCTTTTCCAGCTGTTTCTTTTCTCCCCTTAATGAAAAAAATTGCCTCATTGAAAAGGCAGTCGGCAAACTGAGAAGTAAAAACATCACTGGCTTTAGGCTTAAGATATCTTATGATAAAAGGAGATTCATAGCTGACATATATTCCCAGTCTTCTTTGAGGACCCATCTTTGTACGTTGTGGTGGAACAACTGGTACATATACCGCACAACCAAAAATTTTGAGATGAAAAATATTTGGTTCTTGACCACATGTTAGTTTTAAAAGAGAGTGCTCATGATATGCATTTAGTCTGATACGAATTAATGTCGTAGCATGTAAAATTACATGACCCTGTATAGAAATAGGAAGCTTTGTTCTCATTATTAATGGTCTAGCAATAAGCTGGAGGCGTTTAATCAGTGATTCAGCTACATGAGCAATAGGATGCTCAAAGCTATCCTAATTGACATACAATAATCATTAAAGACTTGAGACGAAAACTCATCAACATTATAGTCTAATTTTCTTGATTGTATAATCAGGAAATTATGGTCGTAATCTAATTATCTGAATAAGAAATCTAACATTGTGAGTAGATAATAGTCAAACTTGTGACCATCTACTAGAAGTATTTATTAATACATTAAGTATCGAAGTGGTCCACACAGTAGGTGAATAGGCCCACATATATCACCATGAATACATTCAAAAAATATATGTGATTCAGTTTTTATTTTAGCTAGTGATGGTCTCATGATTAATTTTTCAAGTGAACAAGCTTCACATGAAATTTTACTGGTTTGAAGGATCTCGGCCCTTTAAAGTATGTTCATGTGAATTCTCAATAATTCTTCACATTATTATTAAACTAGGATGAGCTAAACTGTCATGTCAGAGTTAATGTCTGTGTATCTTTTTTAACTACCATACGTAACTTAATCACATTTATATGTGTAATGCAATCCTGAAAAAAACTTTGGCAGCTTTTCTAATATGCACTTATGTCCTGATATATAAGTAGTAAGATACATATACTTTATATTTTCTTCAGTTGCAGACTGAGTATCATATCCATGAAGTTATATGTCATTAAAATTCAACAAATTTCTTTTGGACTTTGGTGTAAACTAAGCATCTTTTATGAAAAACTTTGTTCTATTTGGCAATATAAAGTTGGCTTTATCAGTTTCTTCAATCAAATCTGCATGACCTGATATTGTATTTATAATTATCTTCGTTGATTTTAAATTAGAGAAATATTTTTTATTTTATTAGAATAGTGTGCATTGTACCACTATCCGATATAAAGATATCTCTGATATTGGTCCTGACTTCATCATTAGTATAATTCATATTAAGCTTCATGCAAAATAAATCATTTGATGAGAATAAATTTCAAACATATTAGTATAAATGAAATATTACATTCAAAGATAATTTTTGACAATCACAGATAGAAATATATAGTAATGAATCATATATTTAGTTATCACCAGTATCAATAGAATCACGATGAGTTAAAAGATCAGTAAAATCATTAGTAAAATCTTATCATCAAGATTAGTTAAATCATCCGTAGGATCATCATGTTCAGTGAAATTCACTTTTTTTCTTTCCCTTTTAATGATGTCTTGTAAATCTTACAAAGGTGTTCTAGTGTTCAACAAACTTAAGACCAATGGCATTTGAAATCACATTTATAGCAAAATCTTCAAGATTCCAGAGAGAACTTTTACGAACATTTTTTCCTTGATCATGTCTTTCCATATGATGCTTCTTATGGTTCGTGTTGTTTTGTGAAGAGTTGTAATAACTACCTCAACCTTGTGAAGTGTTATAATAACCACTTCGACCGCATCCACGACCACGATCATGTCCACGACCACGACCATGATTATATCCTCGTCTATAATATTTAGAAAATGTGACATTTGCTTCTAAAAATACTGCTGAACTAGTAGGACGAGGCTGATGATTTTTTATCAAAAGTTCATTATTCTTCTCTGCCGCAAGAAGAGATGAAATTAGTTCAGAATATTTCATAAAATCACTCAACTGATATTGCTATTGCAGTGCTATATTTGATGCATGAAATGTGGAGTAAATTTTCTTTAATATTTCTTCATCTATGATATCCATCCTACAGAATTTAAATTGAGATACTATTATAAACATTGCTGAAGTCTTGAAAACGCAAAGCGTTCCATTCATTAGTGTGGCAGGAAGCATAATTTCTTTTTGATGATCAAATTTTTCTGTGAGATTTTTCATAAGACACTTGGGTCTCTTACTGTAAGATATTCACATTTTAAGCACTCGTCAAGATGTCTACGAATAAAGATCGTCGCTTTTGCATTATTTTGCGACGATGTAGAGTTTATTTCTTTATTGTCTCAGTAAGACCCATTGACTCAAGATGCATTTCTATGTCAATAACCCAAGAGATATAATTTCTTCTCGTGATATCAAGTGGAATGAACTCAAACTTTGCAAAATTTGACATGGTGATAACTATAACAAAATACACAAATAATTAGAATCATAATATTTTTTTTCACAACAAAATAGTAAAATTTACATCTCAATCATAATTGTGGTAAACAAAAGAGAAAAAATAAACGTTAACTGTAAAAGGTTCAGTTGAAAGTCACTTGGAGACATAACTCTAACAAAAAGAATAATAATATTGATGGCTGTAATAAACTTTAAAAATGGACTAAGCATCTAGTGAAAATTTTGACTGAAAAGCTTGTGGAGATGATAAAGACATTTGAAAATGAAGAGAGATTGAGAAGTGAGTTATGCGGTTTAGAATTCACCAATTTATAGAGTAAAAAGTAGTCATTTAGAGTCGTCATATAACCGTTGGAGAAGAGAGAAAAGCAATTTAAATTTAATACAATTAAATATTACAATAAAGAAGACGATAAAATAAATGCATAATAGTACATATATTTATGAGATATAATATAGACATGCCACTCTACTTGGTGGGTGTTTATGCAATCATAATCAATGAAGCAATAAATATTGAAATAAATATTGACACATCACGCTACTCAGTAAACCTTTCAGTGAGTGTTTATACAGATATAAATAGTAGAGAAATAAAATATATAATATTGTTAGTTTGAAGTTTATTCCACTCAAGCATCAATTGAGAGGTTAGTAATAATAACAAATATTATTAGTTGTAATAATTACATCACTTTACTATAATAGGTGGCAGATCCTCCTTTCATATATAGTATTGGTGTTATATAAATATAATGAGTATAATAATTTAATTTTTCATAATCACATCACATTATTATAAGTAGAGGGCAGTGCCTCCTTTTATATATAGTAATGATGTTATACGAGTATTCTGAGTAGAATCACTTGCCATTTTTACCTTGAGATAGAGGTAAAGGTAAAGGCTAATGCTTGTGACATGACTGTTCCTTGAGCTAATGAAGATGGAGGCTCGTGACAAGACTCTACCTTGATCTAATGGAGGTAGAGGCTTGTGATAAAAAAAATTTTTTGAACTGAAGGAGGTAAAGACTGTTGGCCCAGAGGCCTTCCACTCTAGTTTTGATGATGATTAACTCATGTAGTTATCTTTACTAATAATCTTGTGATGTTTAGTTTCAGATCATTAACCAAGATATTAGTTGGTGATTAGCTTCAACAAGGAGTTTTGAAGCCCTTCACATGGTGATTCCAGAGCCCGAGCATCAAGATCATACATAGCACTCGTTGGAGTCTAGCTCGGTGGATCACGGAGTTTTGGATCGAGTCGACTTGAAGACGGAGTTCATCAAGAAGACTTAGGTATCCTAGTTTAGTTTGTGTTTTAGATCCATGTGTAAAGATTAGATAGTGTGATATGCTCAAGTTCACAACACACATGTTTTATGTTTGGATATTGGTTTTCGGTTTAACCGATATTGGTTTTCATGAATAGCTTAGTATCAAACAAAGTTTACATTGTTTAAATGTATATTAGATATGTTCTATATACATGCATGCTTAACTTTCTAGACAAACTTAGTTTGACATACCTATTCATGTGTTTTATGTTTTGGTATTTTTAACAAAACATATTTTTGGATTTAAAGTCAAAAACTATGATATATATATGTTTCATGTATATTGGACCTATGTCCATATGCAACATGCTTTAATGTGTTTAAGTATCATGTTTTTGTATTTGAATGTATTTTAGGAAAAATCAGATTTCCTATTGAAAAATTCAAGTTTGGTAAAATACAGTTTTTAGATTTTGACAAAATTTATAAGACACAAAAATAGTCCAAAATGTTTGAATTTTGTGTTGAAATTTTTCACACAAGTTTATATTTCAATATAGAATAATAAAACTATTTTTTGTGAATTTTTAGATGTTTTATGAGAATTTTTAGAATTATTTTAAACCCAGTTTTCTGACCGACAGAGCCTGTCTTTTTTCCTAAAACACATTCAAATACAAAAACATGATACTTAAACACATTAAAGCTTGTTGCATATGGACATAGGTCCAATATACATGAAACATATATATATCATAGTTTTTGACTTTAAATCCAAAAATATGTTTTGTTAAAAATATCAAAACATAAAACACATGAATAGGTATGTCAAACTAAGTTTGTCTAGAAAGTTAAGCATGCATGTATATAAAACATATCTAATATACATTTAAACAATGTAAACTTTGTTTGATACTAAACTATTCATGAAAACCAATATCGGTTAAACCGAAAACCAATATCCAAATATAAAACGTATGTGTTGTGAACTTGAGCATATCACACTATCTAATCTTTACACATGGATCTAAAACACAAACTAAACAAGGATACCTAAGTCTTCTTGATGAACTCCGTCTTCAAGTCGACTCGATCCAAAACTCCGTGATCCACCGAGCTAGACTCCAATGAGTGCTATGTATGATCTTGATGCTTGGGCTCTGGAATCACCATGTGAAGGGCTTCAAAACTCATTGTTGAAGCTAATCACCAACTAATATCTTGGTTAATGATATGAAACTAAACATCACAAGATTATTAGTAAACATAACTACATGAGTTAATCATCATCAAAACTAGAGTGGAAGGCCTCTGGGCCAACAATCTCCCCCTTTTTGATGATGACAAAACTCATGGAGTTATATATGCATGGATTAAAGTTAAGCTTCAAAGAAGCTCCCCCTTAACTCATGCATACCAATAAACAATAAATATATGCAATGAATATTAAACATGAAATATGCATAGACATGCATAAAACATTGAAATGTATAAAACATGTTCTTGATACCAATTAAACGATATTAAAGCTCTTGATACCAATAAAATGCTCTTAATACAATAAACAACAAACTAATAAAAAAAAACAAACAATGTTTCTAGATAAACAAAACATGCATACAAAACATGCATATAAACTCAAATTCTTCTCCCTCTTTTTGTCAATCATCAACAAAGGGGTGAAAGAATACAAAACAAAATGTTCTTCCCCTTTTTGTCTAAAACAAAAACAATGTCAATAAGGGGTACAATCAAATATGATACCAATTAAAAAAATGTGTCAATGAAGTTCATATTGATACCAATTGAAAGTGAACATAAAAAATATTTTAAGAAATGCCTACCAATTGAAAGGTAAATGAGGCATTAAAACAAATCTCAAACAAACATTTTTAGAACAAAATGAAAACATAAACCAATTGATAGTAAAAACAAAATCTTGATACCAATTGATAAGTAAAAAAAATCTTGATACCAAAAGAAAGTATTATTCTTTTTAATCATATGATACCAATTGAAATTATTATTCCCTATAATCATATGATACCAAATTAAAAATCAATATTAATTTTTTAATCATTTTCTATCATAAAGTAAGGGAGTGGAATACAAAACACATGGTAAACAAAATACCAATTAAAAGATGAAATACGAGTTTTCTCCCCCTTTATGAAATACCAACTAAACCGATGCAAAAGCTTGTATTAGGATACCAATTGAAAACTTAATCAATTAAAACATGATAGTCATTAAAAATTTAAGTTTTAGCATAAACAAAAGTTGTGCTTAAAAATATAGGGATATAATAAGCACAAATAAAACATATATATGTATGAAAAATTAGATATCAATCGAAATTGATACTATTTGAAGAGTATGCATACATACATAAAAATTTTTGAGTATACAAGAAAATGTCAATATTGATACCAATTGAAAGAATCCAATGATACCAATTGAAACAACAATAATATCAAGTGTATAACTCATAATCCTACCACCCAATCATGCTCAAGTTTAAAAGATTTTCAATATAAATATACAAGGCATGGTCGCCCATCCAACCGCCCGTGGAAGGTAGGGGTTTTCAAAAATAGGTTTGAAAATATAGTATGTTTGAAAACTCTACCATAACGAAGAATCTCGCAACTAGTTAAATGGGAAATCTTATAAACTAGTACGAAATCCTTCAAGTAAAGAATAAAACAAAATTATTTTTCATGAAACTATGTAAATCACATGATCACTAAAACACTCAAAATCCATAAAGCCCATACATACTCATGAAAAACATAATCATGAGAAACATTTAAATGAAGTGAGTGTACAAGTGTAGTGTGAAACACATAATCATGAAATTTGACAATAAAGCTCAATATTCCTTCAAAACATGAAAATCATCAAAACTATTTAATCTTCAAGGCATATGTATGTCTTATAGAAATAAAAGTATACATACATATCCAAAACATAACGAGTCCACAAATGTATATGCATTAAGGCACGTAGCTCAAAGGATGTATATGTATAGACGATAGTTTGGACAAGATAGACATATACATGAAGTTAAACATATGAACATGAAAATCATGGATAGAATAGGAATACAAGTTAAATGTATGAATTATCAAAACTAGACTATACTAGCACATCTAATGGGTACAAATAAGCGTTCAAGCACAAACATATAAAAAATTATTTGTGGCCCACTATATGTATAAGTATAAATCCTAGTCTTAATGAAAACTAACATTTAAACATATATTCAAATCATGAAGCATCAAATGAGACAAAAATCAACATGATAAACATAAACGTGATTATTATGTAAATTCACATGTTATTAGTGAAATCACCTAGAGGGGGGTGAATAGGTGATATGGCTAATCTAGAAACTAAATGCGGAATTTAAAAACTAATTGCAACTACACTTAGTACAACCAACGAGTGTAGCTGAATTTCCCGTGAAGGGCTCTGGACTAACTCCTCTTGATTCCTCTGAATAAGAGTTGAGGTGCTATGTGAAGCTCTCGTGGTTAAGTACAAGTGAGGCACACAAACACACAAGCATGTAAATGATATGGCAATATGAATCAATGCTCAACACAAGCAAATATGATATGATGCTATGAAAGATGCAATGCACAAATAAAATAAAGAGAGAGAGAGAGAGAGTTTAGAGTCAATGGATCAAACGCAAAGACAAAGATGTGTTTCGAGGTTCGAGCCCCTAGCTCTACGTCCCCGCCTTCACCGAGAAGGATTTTCAATCCACTAACTTGTCCACCGAGGGAACCTCCACCGAGGAGGATTTGTACAACAAGGGAGTACCGAACTCCTCTCTCAACCAACTCCCACCGAGGGAACCTCACCGAGGAGGATTTGTACAACAAGGAAGTACCGAACTCCTCTCTCAACCAACAACCTCCACCGAGGCTATACAACCACAATCCACCTCTACCGAAGAGGGATACAACCCAATACCAACTCCACCTCTCACTAGAGGGAGTAAACAAATAACCTCAACCTCTACCAAAGAGGGAGCAACCAACAAATGAGGGTTTTTACAACAAGTGGTATATCTCAACCACAAACCTTTTCTCTTTTTCCACAAAATAATATGATCCTATAGAATAGGATAGAAGATAGCTCAACTGTGGAAAAACTAGAGTTTGGAAAACAAAAAACTCAAAGAAAAATACTTGGGAAAACTCTTGTAAAAGATAGAAATGAATAACAATACAAATCTCCCAAATTTCTATTTTCTTTGATTTTTCCAAAAACTCTAAAACAAATAAGATGAATCCTTTTTGGCACTAAAACTCTTTTGAAACTTGTTTAAAACACAAGAGAAGGTCTGAAAATTTTGGCTCTAAAAACTTATATCAAAAACCCCAAAGAGATGGGCTTAAATAGGCCTCTCCAACAAACTAGCCGTTGGGCTGTTTTTACAGCCTGGACGGCTGGCGGTCGACCGCCCGGTCGACCGCCAACGGTCGATTTTTCGACCGTTGGAGGAAGCCGGTTGACCGCCCGGTCGACCGCCTAAAAACAGAGAGCAGAGCTCTCTGGTCCGGTCGACCGGCCCAGGTGTCTGCCCAGACGTGCACAGGCTGTGCACGTCGGTCGACCTCTCGATCGACCGGCCCCTGGTTCGGTCGACCGTGCAGTCGACCGACAGGGCCTGTCAGGCAATGTTCTGGGTCAGAAACTGGGTTTAAAAATATTCTTAAAAATCCCATAAATCTTCTAAAATTCTACAAAAATAGGTTTCTCATTTTACATTGATAAACAAACTTGTGTTAAAAATTTCAACACAAATTTCAAACATATTGAACCATTTTTGTGTCTTACAAATTTTATCAAAAACCAAAAACTGTATTTTACCAAACATGAATTTTTCAATAGGAAATCTGATTTTTCCTAAAACTCATTTAAATACAAAAACATGATACTTAAACACATTTAGGCATGTTGCATATGGACATAGGTCCAATATACATGAAACATATACATATCATAGTTTTTGTCTTTAATTCCAAAATAATGTTTTGTTAAAAATACAAAACACCAAACCACATGAATAGGTAAGTCAAAATAAGTTTGTCTAGGAAGTTTAAGCATGCATGTATATAGAATGAATCTACAATACATAAAACCATGTAAACTTGTTTTGATCTACTATTCATGGAAACAAATATCGGTTAAACTAAAAACCGAAAAACCAATATCCAAACATAAAACGTTTATGTGTATTGTGCACGTGAGCATATCAACTATCTAAACTTTACAAATAGATCTAAACACACTAAACTATTGATACCTAAGTCTTCTTGACGATCTTCCATCTTCAAGTCGACTCGATCCAAACCGTGATCCACCGAGCTAGACTCCAACGAGTGCAATGTATGATCTTGATGCTCGGGCTCTGGAATCACCATGTGAAAGCTTCCAAACTCCTTTGTTGAAGCTAATCACCAACTAATATCTTGATTAATGATCTGAAACTAAAATCACAAGATTATTAGTAAACATAACTACATGAGTTAATCATCATCAAAACTAGAGTGGAAGGCCTCTGGGCCAACAATCTCTCCCTTTTTGATGATGACAAAACTCATGGAGTTATATATGCATGGATTAAAGTTAAGCTTCAAGGAAGCTCCCCCTTAACTCATGCATAGCAAAAAATAATAAATATATAATGAAAGCTCATAAACATGTATGCATAGACATGCATAAAACAAGGTACCAAATACAAAAACATGCTCTTGATACCAAACATATGAAATGCATCATGCATAAAACGTGCTCTTGATACCAATGAAAACATGCTCTTGATACCAATTAAACAATTAAACGACAAACTAATAAATAAAACAAAACATGCATATAAAACATACATATAAACTCAAATACTTCTCCCCCTTTTTGTTAATCATCAACAAAGGGGTTAAAGTAAAAACAAACATTCTTCTCCCCCTTTTTGTTCGAAACATAGAATCAATAAAGGGGTGATATCAAACAAATCAATATAAATTTTTTTATGGATACCAATAGAGACCAATGAAAGTAAATGAGGCATTGATACCAATTGAGAAAACAAATAAAATCTTGATACCAATTGAAAGTATTATTCATTTAAGCATATGATACCAACTTGAAATTATTATTTTCTATCATAAAGTAAGGGAGTGGAATACAAAACCAATGGTAAACTAAATACCAATTGAAGGATAAAATACGAGTTTTCTCCCCCTTTATGAAATACCAATTAAAACAATGCTTAAGCTTGTTTAAGATACCAATTGAAAACTAATCAATTGAAACATGATGGTCATTAAAAATTCAAGCTTTAGCATAAACAAATATATGTATGAAAAATTAGATACCAATCGAAATTGATACTATTTGAAGAGTATGCATACATACATAAAAATATATATAAGTATACAAAAAATGTCAATATTGATACCAATTGAAAGAATCCAATGATACCAATTGAAACAACAATAATATCAAGTGTATACCTCATATAACCTACCACCCAATCAAGCTCATGTTTAAAATGATTTTCAATATAAAGCATACATAGGCATGGTCGCCCATCCAACCGCCCGTAGAAGGTAGGGGTTTTCAAAAATAGGTTTAAAAATATAGTTTGTTTGAAAAACTCTACCATAACGAAGAATACCGTAACTAGCTATATGGAAAAACTTGTAAACTAGTACGAAATCCTTCAAGCAAGGAATAAAACAAAAATATTTTTCATGAAATACATGTAAATCATATGGCACTAAACACTCGAAGTCATTAAGGCACATATTATACTCATGAAAAACATAATCATGAGAAACATTTAAATGAAGTGAGTGTACAAGTGTTATGTGACACAAATAATCATGAAAATAGACATTCAAGCTCAATATTCCTCAAACGTGAAAATCATCAAAACTCAATTTCTTTAAGGCATATGTATGTCAAGTATAAACTAAAGTATACATACATATCCAAAACATAACGAGTCCACAAATGTATATGCATTAAGGCACGTGGCTCAAAGGATGTATATGTATAATCAATAGTTTAGACAAGATAGACATATACATGAAGTTAAACATAGAAACATGAAAAACATGGATAAAATAGGAATACAAGTTAAATGCATGAATCATCAAAACTAGACTATACTAGCACATCTAATGGGTACAAATAATCATTCAAGCCCAAACATATAAAAGTTTATTTGTGGCCCACTATATGTACAAGTATAAATCCTAGTCTTAATGAAAACTAACATTTAAACATATATTCAAATCATGAAGCATCAAAAATAAAAGTCATAAACATCCATATGATCATTATGTATATGCATGTGCATTAGATTTAGGACATACATATTAGTTAAAAACAAGGTGAGAACACATAGAAATAGATCCATAACAAACATGGGTGTCTCAAATAACTAAACATGTATATCACTATTCTAATAAACATGACATAGCATAATGAACAATAAAACAAGTCATGCTATAAACAATGAACATGGAAAGTATGCAAATATAAACGGGAGTAAAGGATTGTTACCAAAACCGAAGAGGCAACTCTCCATGTCTCCAAATACGGTGGTCCTCCCACCAAACTCCCCTTAAAAGTGATGCATTCAAATAATCCTCTTTAAGCTCGGAACGCATCCACTCCAAGGTACCGCTACTCTCACGTCATGTGAGAGCCCACACCTACATCAAATACAATAGGGGTGGTCTTTGGTACCCATACTCTTTTGGGTCCATGGGGTTAGCACCTTTTCTAACCCAAACAAACTTATTTGCTAAATTAGAAACATGTATTCTATCATAACAAAATTTAGCAAGGTGGCCCTTACGTTCACAATGTGTACAAGTGTACACATGAGCATACAAAGTGTGATGGGTATGTACGTGAGTAGCATGTGTATGCCGTGAAAGGTGTGCATGCATAATAGGAACTTGTTTCTTTCGAAATAAAGATTCCAAACGTGTATGGCTCAAAACACATTGGCTCAAAGTGGAGCCCAAACAATCAACATTCTTCTTTAGCATAGATATATCTTTTTCAATTAAAGAAAAAGTGATACATGCAATGGGTGAGCTAGATGGAACTACCCTAACATGGCAAACATGTGAATCTATATCATTTTTCAAAGTTTTATTTTTATTTAAAACTAAATCTAATTCTTTTGAAATAAAATCAATTTTATTTTTCAAAGAATTGTTATCCTTTAAAATAACATCTAATTTGAAGATAAAACCTCATTGTTCTTCAAAATATCATCACAATCATTTTTAGATTTTAAACATTCATTTTCTTTTAGGGCAAGTTCAAGCTTAGATTTCAATGAATCCCTTTCATTAGAAATCTCATCTTTCTCTTACAAAACCAAATCAAGTATTGAACATAAATCCTTGTTTTCTTTATTAAGTTCAAAACTCTTCTTTTTCAACAAATTATATTTTTCCAATAATTTTTCACATACAATGGATAGTTTTTCATTCAAGGCATTGGCATCAACATATTCATTTGAAGAACTAGTACTATCATCACAATCTAATTGAGATTCCGAATGTACCTCAAGGGAGTCATTCCCTTGGACCATGTAGCATTGAGACTCGGATTCTCCGCTAGATTCTTCCTCTTGTTGGATTTGCAATTGAAGATTGGAGGTGGAGGTGGTCAACTTGTTCCATACTGCAAAGGCGGAATCAAGGTTAGAAACAAGCATAAGATAATCTTTAGGTAGCGTGCTTCTAATAGCCTCAAGGGCTTGTGTATTGGCCCCTATATGATTGCTATTACCAAGATAGCATTTCTTGGTTGCGACAAGGAAAACATGCAAGCCTAGGGTTTTCAAATACATGGACATCCTAAATTTCCACATGTCAATGTTGGAGACATCAAACATGGGAGGTGACATGAAATCCATGAGTGTGTGCAAACAATATATATGTGCAAAATGCAAATGGTAGATTAGCAAACCAAGATCTCACTCCTAGGTGGTTAAACCAAATATCAGGAGCGTAGGCTCTGATACCAATTGAAATCACCTAGAGGGGGGTGAATAGGTGATATGGCTAATCTAGAAACTAAATGCGAAATTTAAAAACTAATTGCAACTACACTTAGTACAACCAACGAGTGTAGCCGAATTCCCCGTGAAGGGCTCTGGACTAACTCCTCTTGATTCCTCTGAATAAGAGTTGAGGTGCTATGTGAAGCTCTCGTGGTTAAGTACAAGTGAGGCACACAAACACACAAGCATGTAAATGATATGGCAATATGAATCAATGCTCAACACAAGCAAATATGATATGATGTTATGAAAGATGCAATGCACAAATAAAATAAAGAGAGAGAGAGTTTAGAGTCAATGGATCAAACGCAAAGACAAAGATGTGTTTCGAGGTTCGAGCCCCTAGCTCTATGTCCCCACCTTCACCGAGAAGGATTTCCAATCCACTAACTTGTCCACCGAGGACTCCCACCGAGGGAACCTCCACCGAGGAGAATTTGTACAACAAGGGAGTACCGAACTCCTCTCTCAACTAACTCCCACCGAGGGAACCTCCACCGAGGAGGATTTGTACAACAAGGGAGTACCGAACTCCTCTCTCAACCAACAACCTCCACCGAGGCTATACAACCACAATCCACCTCTACCGAAGAGGGATACAAACCAACACCAACTCCACCTCTCACTAGAGGGAGTAAACAAACAACCTTAACCTCTACCAAAGAGGGAGCAACCAACAAATAAGGGTTTTTACAACAAGTGGTATATCTCAACCACAAACCTTTTCTCTTCTTCCACAAAACAATATGATCCTATAGAATAGGATAGAAGATAGCTCAAGTGTGAAAAAACTAGAGTTTGGAAAACAAAAAACTCAAAGAAAAATACTTGGGAAAACTCTTGTAAAAGATAGAAATGAATAATAATACAAATCTCCCAAATTTCTATTTTCTTTGATTTTTCCAAAACTCTAAAACAAATAAGATGAATCCTTTTGGCACTAAAACTCTTTTGAAACTTGTTTAAAACACAAGAGAAGGTCTGAAAATTTTGGCTCTAAAAACTTATATCAAAAACCCCAAAGGATGGGCTTAAATAGGCCTCTCCAACAAACTAGGCGTTGGCTATTTTTACAGCCTGGACGGCTGGCGGTCGACCGCCCGGTCGACCGCCAACGGTCGATTTTCTGACCGTTGGAGGAAGCTGGTCGACCGCCCGGTCGACCGCCCAAAAACAGAGAGCAGAGCTCTCTGGTCCGGTCGACCGGCTCAAGTGTCTGCCCAGACGTGCACAGGCTGTGTACGTCGGTCGACCGGCCCCTGGTTCGGTCGACCGTGCGGTCGACCGACAGGGCCTGTCAGGCACTGTTCTGGGTCAGAAACTGGGTTTAAAAATATTCTTAAAAATCTCATAAATCTTCTAAAATTTCACAAAAATAGGTTTCTCATTTTACATTGATAAACAAACTTGTGTTAAAAATCTCAACACAAATTTCAAACATATTGAACAATTTTTGTGTCTTACAAATTTTATCAAAAACCAAAAACTGTATTTTATCAAACATGAATTTTTCAATAGGAAATCTGATTTTTCCTAAAACTCATTTAAATACAAAAACATGATACTTAAACACATTTAGGCATGTTGCATATGGACATAGGTCCAATATACATGAAACATATACATATCATAGTTTTGTCTTTAATTCCAAAATAATGTTTTGTTAAAAATACAAAACACCAAACCACATGAATAGGTAAGTCAAAATAAGTTTGTCTAGGAAGTTTAAGCATGCATGTATATAGAATGAATCTACAATACATAAAACCATGTAAACTTGTTTTGATCTACTATTCATGAAAACAAATATCGGTTAAACTAAAAATCGAAAAACCAATATCCAAACATAAAACGTGTATGTGTATTGTGCACTTAAACATATCAACTATCTAAACTTTACAAATAGATCTAAACACACTAAACTATGGATACCTAAGTCTTCTTGACGATCTTCCATCTTCAAGTTGACTCGATCCAAACCGTGATCCACCGAGCTAGACTCCAACGAGTGCAATGTATAATCTTGATGCTCGGGCTCTGGAATCACCATGTGAAAGCTTTCGAACTCCTTTGTTGAAGCTAATCACCAACTAATATCTTGATTAATGATCTGAAACTAAAATCACAAGATTATTAGTAAACATAACTACATGAGTTAATCATCATCAAAACTAGAGTGGAAGGCCTCTGGGCCAACAATTAGAGCTATGATAAACATGATAGCTAAACATATGCGAGAACACAAAAGTAATCGTCCATATTAAACATGGGTGTCTCAAAAGCTATACATGCATGTCAAGGATCTAATAATCATGGCATTATCATAATAATCTATAAACATCAAAACATGCTATAAACAATGATATGAAAGCATGTAAATATAAACGGGAGTAAATGATTGTTACCAAAAACTGAAGAGGCAACTCTCCATATCTCTAAAACACGGTGGTCCTCCCACCAAACTCCCCTTGAAAGTGATGCATCCAAATAGTCCTCATGAAGCTCAGAAAGCATCCACCTCAAGGCACCGTCACTCTCACGTCATGCGAGAGCCCACACCTAGATCAAATACAATAGGGGTGGTCTTTGGTACCCACACTCTTTTGGGTCCATGGGGGTTAATACCTTTTCTAACCCAAACAAATTTATTTGCTAAATTAACATCATGTATATGATCATAGCAAAATTTAGCAAGGTGGCCCTTACGTCCACAATGTGTATAAGTGTACACATGAGTATACATGTGATGGGTGTGTGCGTGAGGAGCATGTGTATGCCGTGAAGGGTGTGCATGCATAGATAGAACTTGTTTCTTTCAAAACAAAGATTTCAAACGTGTATGACTCAAAACACAATGGTTCAAAGTGGAGCCCAAACAATTAATATTCTTCTTTAGTATGGATATATCATTTTTAATTAAAGAAGAAGTGTGGCATGCAATGGGAGAACTAGGTGAAACTATCCTAGCATGGCAAGCATGTGAATCCATATTATTTTTCAAAGATTCGTTTTTCTTTAAACAAATTTCTAAGTCCTTGGAAATAGAAGCAATTTTAATTTTCAAAGAATCATTCTCTTTTACAACAAAATCAAGTTTTGAAGTTAAAACTTTATTTTTCTTCAAAACATCATTACAATCATTTCTATTGATAGGTAGTAAAAAATGCATATTTATCATCACATTTACTATCACATTTTCATATTTATTCATATAATCATGAACTATTACTAATATTTTATTATTTATTGTGTGCAGGCCTTGAGTAATAAAAATAAAGGAATAAAGCCTTAAAAGAAGCCCAAAAGCCCATGTTTAAAGCCCAATGCAAAAGTTGCAATTATCAAATGTCAAAGTTGCAATTACTAAGGGCAATAGTTGCAAATACTAAAAGAAGAGGGAAGGATAGACTTCTATTCAACCCTAAATGCTTGCAGGATGAGGATAAAAGCCAAAGAAGAGAGTGCAAAGATAACAAATTCGTTGTTAAAAGATATTGAAAGATTTAGATTTAGGGTAACTTGCTTCCCAAGTTATCCCGAAATCTCAAAATAAAGAGTCAGGATACAATTTCCAGAAGGATAAACCCAGATGGACGGACCATAGGAGGCCACGCGCGAAAGCTCGTGGCCAGGGACACAGCTAAGGCCGCGAAAACGCGGCTTGTTTCCGCGGCCCAAGCCGCGTTTCCGCGGCAATCCTGACGAGGCTGGTGATCAGGTTTCATAAAGAAGTCGTACCGGGACTCTACTTCTTCCAACTCCTATAAATACCCCTGCAGAGCAACAGAGAAGAGCATCCAGCGAACTACAGAGCTAAATCTAGGGTTTTTAGGCTAATTTGTAGATTAGGTTTTATTTTCTTTTTGTAATTTTTATTTTTTATGTAACTGAGAGTAGAGGATGCTTTCATGGAGGAAGGAGTTCATGCTTGTACTGAGGTGACATCGGTGTAAGTCAAACTTTTCTTCCATTGTTAATAAAATCTATTCAAGGTTTGTTTTTGTTTTTGTTTTATTTTTGTTCTTCTATTCTTATTTATTTTATTGTTTCTCTCTGATGTCTTGCAAATCATGAGATCTGATCGCTTCGAGACTGCTTAGCCGAAGAAGTGCCCTTGATGGCTTATGGTGATGAACAAACCTTCTCTTGCTAGTGTAGTTTGTCTTTTCTTTTCGTAGTGTAGATCGAGAAGGGGGAAGATCCTATACGCCATGCTTGAATGCCTTCAAAGACAAGGTAAGTCGTTGCAACGGTCAAAGGTAAACAGGGTAGAAGAAGTAGGTATGTATTTTTTTAGTTTATAATTTTCTTTTCTTTCTTTAGTTTAGATAACCAACTCCACATCTTTTCAATTTCTTTCACACTTCTCATTGTAAATACCATTATAAATAACAAAATAAATAAAAAAGAGATAACTTACTAAACAAGCTTCCATCGCTAGTTCCTCCCTGTGGATCACGACCCGCATAGCCATTGCTACAGCGGATAGAATTAAGCACCTTGCACAACCTTTTCTTAAATCTAAAATTCTTTATTTTGTGTGCAGGTAAAATCTCAATCAAAATTTTGGCGCCGTTGCCGGGGAGGTACGGTAAGTTATTCTCTAAAAAAAAAATAATAACTAATTCTTTTATTCTTTCTGTTTGCAGGTTCGGAGAACAGGAAAAATAACAGCAGAAAAGGACATATAGCAACTCTGTGCCTCTGTCCTCGAAGGCAGAGCAGCAGAGCCTACTACAGAGCCGCGTTTGCGCGGCAATAGCCGCGTTTTCGCGGCCTGAGTAGTGAACTACTCACTCTGTTTTCTGCAGGTTGCTGCAAATTGAAATATTTGTTTACTGCTCTGTTAACTTTTCTCTGTGATCACCCGGCACACTGCTAATTAATTAACAGTAACCTATTTGTTGAAAAAAATAAAATAAAAATTAGACTCTTGCATATAGGCACGTGTCTATTTAATTTTTAATTTCTGTTGAAGAGTGCTGGAGACAAGGTACGTTCGCATTACATATAGATTAGGAAGCACCCTTGGCTGATTATCTGCTTTGAGTGAATATTGGTCTATCGCTTTACACGTGCACTAAATTGACTTAAGGGCTTGTCCTATAAATAAGATAAGGTGGGGATTTCATCACCCTTCCTTGGCCCACAAATCATCTCCGTTGCACTCACAACGCTAACCCTAAATAAAAATTGACTAGACGTTGGCCCTAGGGACATCTCGGACTCAATTAGGAGATTATCCTAAGGGGGAACGGTGTTGGAATTTGACTCCTGCCAAATCAGTGTCTAGGAAGGGGATTGAGGGCCGAAAGCCTGAAGATTGGTGGTTATTTAATTAAGAAACGTCTTTGACGGAAAACCTCCCACCAATTTTGCCCTGACCTGGCTGATTAACTTGTGGTCAAAGTCTACATTATACCTCCCGTGGATAGTCTAACCAGTTAGGAGTCGTCTAGGTCATAAGTCTGCCCTAACTTAGGTTAGAATTTTTTTTGTTTGCTTATTTGTTTGCTTTCTTTTTTTTTTTTTTTTTTCTTTGTTTGTGTTTGTGTGATATGGCATATAATAATAATTTTTCCAATTTTAATCCATATTACACACCGACCTCTTTTTCGGATATTACCAACCCGACATATCATAACTTTGACCAACCTAGTGTGCCGGAATGGTCTTATCCGAATGAATATAACCCATGCCCCCCATCTTACGACCATAATTTTCACAATAATTTCAACTCTTCACAGAGTTCATGGGGTTTCGCTTCCCCCGAGTCCAATTTTCAACCAACTTGTCCTCCGTATCCACCTTGTCCACAATATTCCCAAGATTCATACTCAGATCCACCCATTCAGAATAGAAAACTATCTATTTTGGAAATGATGAGTATGCATGAGTCCAAGCAACAACAACCATCAATCTTAGACATGATGATGCGTGAGTCCAAGCAACAATCACAGAATCTGACGGACTCACAATTTCATCACGATTGTCCCAACAACACTTCCTCTTTTCAAGTCCAATCACAACAAAATAATACACCAATTGACTATGAAAAGATGCTTGAAGCCATGACTCAGGCTAGATTAGTTCGTGATCATGAAATAGATATGATGGTTCAATCTTTACGTTCTCACCGTTCGGCCATTTCTATATGGTTAACCATTCTGTTAGAGCCGACGAGCCAAGTTGTTTTGGACAACAAGATTCTAATTCAGTACGATCATTTGAACTTGCCGAAACTCCAATTTTTGATAGTTTGGCAAGTTATTCCTTTCCTGAAATAGAACTTGAGCATGATTATGATCATGATCTCCCACTTGGTGATTCAATTCTACTTCCTGATTCAATAATGACTCCGGTGTCTTCACTTGATTTTACTTTTCCCGAGTCAACATTGGATCCTGTGCCAATTCATCATGAAATTGAATCACCCATTTTTGATGATCATATTGAACTTGACCAATTTTATAATTTTGAAAGTCCCATGGATAAATTGGCAAGTTCTCATTTTTATGATATTGAACTCAATGAGATATGTGACCTAGATTCTCAAATCTGTGATCAAGTTCAAATTCTCGAATCATTATTGACTCCTGTTTTGTTCCCCAACTTAGGTAATCTTTTAGAGTCAGTTTCGATTCCCACACCTATCATTCCTGAACTTGAATCACCAATATTGAGTCACATTCCATTGTGAGAAAATGATTGTGGACTTGAGTTTCAACTTCTTAATTTGGACCCACTTCTTGAACCAAGCCCGACTCTTGAACCATTACTTGATTTAAGTTTCTTTCCTGAGTCGGTATTCGTTCCCGCACTTCTGACGTCCAAGTCAATCATTCCATCTTTTCACACTCCATTTTGGGACAAGGCGGTTGACACAATTGACTCTGAAAATAATTATGAAATTTGGAAATTTGATGGGGTGGAATTGTTAAAAAATGATAATACATACATTTTAGTGGCTTATATAAGAGAAATTTCTGGTGGGTTCTTCCGAATACCACATTATCTTGTTTGGGCCGCATTTCGTGGACAAATTAGACCACCACCGGAACCACCACCTTGAGGTAATATTTGCCTTCCCTTACTTCTTTTTTCATGCAAACATGCATACATTCATACATTGAGGACAATGCATGAGATAAGTGTGGGGGGAGGTTTTACTAACATACTAACATAGTTAGAAACTAAGAGGTTTTACTAACATACTAACATAGTTAGAAACTAACAAAAAAAACTTACTAATAAAAAAAGGGACAATATTTTGACTTATCTTTTAAAAGAAATCTAAGTTAGTCTTAAGAATTAGGAAAATCATGATTAGGATTTCTAAAAACTTGGTCAAAATAAATAAATTGTTGAATTTTTAGGTATAGGAGGAAAAATTGAATAAGTAATTAGTCTTGATTTTTACCTTAATGAAATGTGCATACCTAATGCATATCTAGGATTCTAAGACAAAGACCCTTGTGCCTCATATAACAAAATAAAAAAAATCACTAATTAAGCTGGATACATGTGCCTCAAGAAGCATAAGTATTCACGCCCAAAGGTGATTTTATAAATAAAGTCCTTAGTTTTTTGGGCCTAGTTCACTCGAATTTGAGTCCGTGGGGTGTTTTCTCACCCTGTGCCCTAAAACCAACCAGTTTGGGAGCCACCGACTTTAAGTTCGCTACATGGGTGGATTAGAAAGCCTAAGAAAATTAAGAAATATTATATATGTATTAACACATCTAATAGACAATTAGTTAGGTATGAGAGCCTCAAGAAGCCTTGATACTTACACGAAAGAAAATTAGATGAGTTATACATATTAAAAAATATAATAATAATAATAAAGAGGCATGAGAGTCCAAGTTAAGGAATTCCTAGTAAAAATTCACAAGGATGCATATGACTTAGGGTAACGAAAAAGACTATACAAACATTCAATTTTGACCCTTACCTAAAAAGGAAAACAATTTACTATATAAAGACTAAGTTTAAGAATGAATAAAAATGAGGATCCTAAAACTTATAGATTACTTAGTCTTTTCAAAAGTACTTCAAATATTTTCCTTTTTATAGATTTTGTGGGTGTAATCCGCTGAAAACCCTCACGAGACAACACTCGTCCTTTAGGGTAACCTTGGGGTTTAACGGCTTGTTGCACATGCTAAGTGCAACCGTGATTCCTACGAAAGTGAGTTAGCTAGTTTATTTTTTCTTTTTCTTTTTGATTTTTACTCGAGGACGAGCAAAAAGATAAGTGTGGGGGTGTGATAGGTAGTAAAAAGTGCATATTGTTGGCCCAAGGTTACAATCACCCTTGTTTAGTGTATTTGATGATTACAAAACATATTAGTTATTTGTACTAATAACATTTGTTGTTTAAGTGTGTTTTCAGATTTCTATTCATACTAGAAGTCTTCTCTCACAAATACATGGTTTTGGACTCAAGTCAACTCCAATTGGGCTCAAGATGCAAAATTGAAGATCAAGTGAAGATAGCCCATCTTGAAGCATTGCCTTGAAGTTCTTTAGAAGTTTGTAAGTTTAGAATGTTAAAGTTTGAATATAGGAAATTTGGCTCTAGGATTTGCACACACACTTGTTTCATGTATTTCCTATGTTTTGAAAATGGTTATTGAAAATGGTTATTTATAAGTTTTATGCCTTAGTTTATATATACATGTACCAAAGCTTTATATCTTGAAAAACTTGTTTAAAACATGTGTATAAACTATTTTCTGCATAATACTTAGCTATATGTATTTTTAAAATAGTTTTACAAAAATTCCATCTTCAAAACAGTCCAGTTTTTCAGTTTCAGGCAACATCGGTCGACCGGCCCGGTCGACCGGCGCTGTGTCTGGACATGCACTGTTTGTGCATGTCCGTCGGTCGACCGGACCGGTCGACCGACGGAGAGCATTCTGCTCTCGGGAATTTTCGGTCGACCGGACCGGTCGACCGGAAGAAGGAAACTGTGTTTCCTCCTTTTGGGTCGGTCGACCGGACCGGTCGACCGGGAGCCAACGGCTACTTCCAGCTAGGCTGGCGGTCGACCGGACCGGTCGACCGCCAAGCCTGCAACTTAGCAACGGCTCTTTCCTCTTTGGGATTTTCTGAAAAACTGTTTTCTTTTTCAGCTTTAACAGATTT
This sequence comes from Agave tequilana, assembly GCA_038442645.1. Taxonomy (NCBI): domain Eukaryota; kingdom Viridiplantae; phylum Streptophyta; class Magnoliopsida; order Asparagales; family Asparagaceae; genus Agave; species Agave tequilana. Next base: position 199,720 of record JAVJIF010001694.1, read on the forward strand.
TTGGAGAGTTGTTGGGGTGCTTTTGCAGGTTGAATTAGGTGTAAAGAAAATATTTTTAACTTATTTTCAACCCTATAAATAGAGGAGAAGTCTCTCATTCATATCACTTAGAAAAATCCTCAAGTTTTGGTGTTTTCAAAAGAGAAAAGAAAATTTGTTTAAAGCTTTCAATTCCTACTCTTTTAAGTCTGATTTTTCAGTTGTGTTTGATTACTCATATCACTCTACAACTGAAGTTTTCTCACCACACTTCATAGAGCCAAAAATCCTATACTCATTCTATAGTGAAGTTGTAATTGAAGTGAGAGTGTTTGTAAAAGAGTTTGTGAAAAGTGTAGTGATCTTGTTGTGATCACTTTGTTCTTGTAATCTTTTCTTTGTGGAGCAACCTCTTCGGTAGAGGTCCTTTGTACTCGGTGGAGCTCGGTGCTCGGTCTTCGGTAGACCAATTGTAAAGGCATCCTCGGTGGATAGTGGAACCCTTCACGGAGGTGAAGGCGGGGACTAGAGCAAGTGTGCTCGAACCTCGAAACAAATCATCTTGTTTGCGATTGCCTTTGCGTTATTCTTGCTTTCAATTTCTCTTGCTTTATATTGTCTTGAATTATTTGCTTGAGAACTAACCCTCTACTTGTGCAATCTTGTCTTGATTACTTTACTTGCTATACTTGTTGTGTTACATTGTGTGCATTTCATTTCTCATCATCATACTTGGCATTGATCGATCACACCTCAATACAACACGGTTGCATTGCGCACCTCTAACCCATATCTAGGGGAATTGGGAGGAAGGAGTTCAGAACCTCGCAAGGGGTATTCGGCTCTTAGTCGTGTTTTGAGAGATCGTTGCATCACTCATTTAATTAAAGTTTAAAAAGATCATTAGATTAGCATTCACACCTATTCACCCCCCTCTAAGTGTTTTTCAATTGGTATCAGAGCTTGGACTCTAGGATTTGGTTTAACCACCTTAGAGAAGATCCTAATTTGCTAATCATTTCATTCATATTCATATAAGTAAAAATGGCCGATGGAATTAAGACCCCTCCTAAGTTTGATGGACTTAACTTTCCCATATGGAAAGTTAAGATGACCGTGTTTTTGCAATCTCTAGGTAGCCGAGTTGCAAAGGCCGTGACTAAGTCCTTTAGTGTACCCCCCGGTGACGAATCCACTTGGTCCGAAATAGAGACTAAGGAATTCGATGCCAATGCCAAAGCTCATTATGCACTCCTACAAGCCCTAAATGATGATGACATAGCTAGGGTTATACATTGCAAATCCGCATATGAGATTTGGTCACACTTGATAGTCACTCATGAGGGAACCTCACAAGTAAAGAAGGCTAAGATTGACCTTCTTCGGTCCCAATATGAAACATTTAGCATGCAAGAAAATGAAACCATAGATGATATGGTTACAAGATTTACCAAGATTACTAATGGACTCTCTTCTTTAGGTGAAGATATCAACAATGATCAAAGAGTAAGGAAGATCATCCGGGCTCTTCCTCCTTCATGGGAAGTTAAAGCAACAACCTTGAAGGAACTCAACGACAATGAAGAGATGGAGCTTATAGGTCTCATTGGGAACCTCAAAACCCATGAGATGGAAAGGAAAGCAAGGGAGGACATGGCTCCTACCAAGAAGAAGACTATTGCCTTCAAGTGTCAATCATCACACTCCGACGAAGATGATGAAGAAGAAGATGACGAAGAGCTCTCACTTCTAGTCAAAAATGTTCGGAGGATGTACAACAAGGCGAAGTTCCAAGGTAGAAGGAGATGGCAAGGAGGCAAAGAAGAAAGAAAGATCATATGCTTCAATTGCCAAAGACCGGGACACATTGTTGCGGAGTGTCCGGACAAAGCTAAGCCCTCCACTTCAAAGAAACCTTACAAGAAGAAGGCTATGAAGGCAACTTGAGATTCGGAGACCGAATCCGAAGAAGAGATCGACACCGCCAACATGTGCTTCATGGCCAATGAAAGCACAAGCAAGGTAACCCCTTCCACCCCTTTTGATGATGAACTCTCCATGGATGAACTAGGAGAAGCCTTTGTTGAGTTGTCACAAAACTATGATTTCTTAAAGAAAAAGTATCTTAAAATGAAAAAGGAAAATGATTCTTTAAGTCTTCAAGTTTTTACTCTTACAAAGGAAAAAGATGATTTGGTTTCCACTTTGGCCACTACCAAAAATGATTTTGAAAAATATAAGATTTCTTGCAAAGGTAAGGCCCCACTAATTGATTCAAATGAAGTTTCCATGCTTAAGGAAAGATTAGATTCTTTAAGTGTTGTTTTGAAAAATTGTGAATTTAACAAGAAGAAAATTGAGGCTATGTTTCCTAAGAAACAAGCCCCAAAGAAAAATGCTCATGCTCACGTTCATGTTCATGCTACACAACCTAAACAACATGGCAAAACCCCAAAACATGCTCACACTACACATACACATCATGCTTTCATGTATAGAAAAGTGTACTCATGTTCACATTGTGGGCGGAAAGGACACTTAGCTAATTTTTATTATGATAGACTAAGTGCATCACATCATAATGTTTGGGTTCGTAACACTAACTTTCAAGGACCCAAGAAAGTTTGGGTACCAAAGTCAACAATTGTTTTAAATGATGTAGGTACTTTCCAAAGCCCAACGACGTAGAGGTTTGTGGTATCTTGATAGCGGTTGCTCAAGGCACATGACTTGGGACATCAACAACTTTGCAACCCTATCAAGATATCATGAAGGTGGCACCGTCACCTTCGGAGATGACGCCAAGGGTAAAATCATCGGTATTGGTAATGTAAAACTTGGCACCTCTCCTTTAATTGAAAATGTAGTTTTAGTTGATGGCCTCAAGCATAATCTCTTGAGTGTTAGTCAACTTTGTGATAAAGATTTTGATGTAGTTTTTGATAATGTTTCTTGTAAAGTAATTGATAGAACTTCTAATGTTTGTGTATTTTCCGGTTTTCGTGAAAGCAATGTTTATATGATTGATATGTTGAATATGTCTTATAATATTACTTGTTTGAAAGCCCTCGATGATGACTCTTGGTTGTGGCATAGGAGATTAGGGCATATTTCTTTTGATCATATTTCTAGATTAAATTCAAAGGAAATGGTGAAAGGTATTCCTTGCTTGAATTTTGAAAAGGACCGAGTTTGTGACGCATGTCAATTTGGGAAACAAACTAAGTCTTCTTTCAAGTCAATTAAGGATATCATGACATCACGTCCTTTGGAATTAATCCATATGGATCTATTTGGCCCAACACAAACCAAAAGTCTAAGTGGGAATAGATTTGCTTATGTTTTGGTTGATGATTTTTCAAGATTTACATGGGTTTTCTTTCTTGAACACAAAAACCAAGCATTTTCGTATTTCCAAACTTTTAAGAAAAGAGTTGAAAAAGAAAAGGATTCTTTGATTTTGAGAATAAGAAGTGATAGAGGAGGTGAATTCATTAACCAACCCTTTACTACTTTTTGTGATGAACATGGAATAAAGCATGAACTTTCTTGTCCTAGAACTCCACAACAAAATGGAGTAGTTGAACGGAAAAATAGAACATTACAAGAGATGGCTAGGACAATGCTAAGTGAATATGGTCTACCACATTATTTGTGGGCCGAGGCCGTTAATACATCATGCTACATATCAAATCGCGTTTTCTTGTGTAAAAATACAACTAAAACTTCTTTTGAAATGTACTTTTCTAGAAAACTAAATGTTTCTTATTTCAAAGTTTTTGGATGCAAATGTTTTGTTTTAAATACAAAAGATAATTTGGGAAAATTTGATCCTAAATCTTATGAGGCTATTTTTGTAGGTTACTCAAATACTAGTAAGGCTTATAGAGTTTTCATTAGATCATCATTGACTATTGAAGAGTCTATTCATGTTAAGTTTGAGGAATCTAACAAGTTTGTTAAGAATGTTGTAGAAATAGATGCATTGGATGAAGGCATGGAGAAAGTGACCTTAGAGGATGCTTCTACTATGGGAGACAAACCAAAGGATGATGAAGGAAGCAATGCTAAAGTGGAAGAGGCACAAGGAAATGAACATCAAACACATGAGGTGGAGCCTACTCAACCACTACCAAAGGATTGGAGATACAATCCACATCATCCCAAGGACCTCGTCATAGGTGAAGTATCAAAAGGGGTAACCACTCGCTCTAGACTTCATGACTATTGTGGTAACTATGCATTCATTTCTCATATTGAACCCAAAAATGTCCTCGAAGCCGAGGCCGATTCATATTGGTTGCTAGCCATGCAAGAGGAACTCAATCAATTTGAGCGCAACCAAGTTTGGCACCTTGTTCCTAGGCCCCACGATAGACCAACAATTGGTACTAAGTGGATCTTTAAGAACAAGTTGGATGAATCGGGTAATGTAGTTAGAAACAAGGCTAGGTTAGTTGCCCAAGGTTACACTCAAATCGAAGGGATCGATTTTGAAGAAACCTTTGCACCCGTAGCACGGCTTGAAGCCATACGGATGACACTAGCATTTGCCTCATATAAAGATTTCAAATTATTTCAAATGGATGTTAAAAGTGCTTTTCTAAATGGTTTTATTGAAGAGGAAGTGTATGTTGAACAACCCCCCGGGTTTGTTGATCCTACACATCCGGATTTTGTTTGTAAATTAGATAAAGCCTTTATGGTTTAAAACAAGCCCCTAGGGCTTGGTATGAAAGACTTTCTTCATTTTTGATTTCCAATGATTTTAAGAAAGGTAAAATTGATACAACATTGTTTACTAAACATGTAGAAAAAGATATTCTTATTGTGCAAATTTATGTAGATGATATTATTTTTGGTTCTACTAATGAATCTCTTTGCAAAGCTTTTGAGTCATGCATGAAGGATGAATTTGAAATGTCTATGATGGGGGAGCTCAACTATTTCCTTGGACTCCAAATCAAGCAAAGGAAGGATGGGATCTTCATCAATCAAGCCAAGTACACAAAGGAACTAATCAAGGGATTCGGGCTTGAAGGATCAAAAGTAAGCAAAACTCCCATGGCAACAACTACAAAGCTTGACAAGGATGAACAAGGTAAAAGTGTAGACATTAAACTTTATAGAAGCATGATTGGTAGTTTGCTTTATTTAACGGCTAGTAGGCCGGATATTATGTTTTCCGTTTGTCTTTGTGCACGTTTTCAATCTTGTCCTAAAGAATCTCACATAATTGCGGTTAAACGCATAATTAGATACCTTAAGGGCACTATTGAAATGGGTTTGTGGTATCCTAAAACCGGATTATTTGAAATGAAGAGTTTTTCGGATGCCGACTATGCGGGTTGTAGGGTAGATAGGAAGAGCACAAGTGGAACATGTCAATTCTTAGGTAATTGTCTTGTATCTTGGTCTTCCAAAAAGCAAATTCGGTAGCCCTATCAACCGCCGAGGCGGAGTATGTTGCGGCCGGAGCTTGTTGTGCACAAGTTCTTTGGATGAAACATACTCTCCTTGACTATGATTTACACTTTGATCATGTTAAAATATTTTGTGATAATACTAGTACTATTCACATGACAAAGAATGCAAATCAACATAGTAAAACCAAACACATTGACATTAGGTATCACTTTCTTAGAGATCATTATGAGAAAGGTGATATTGATATTGATTATTTTTCTACCGATTTTCAACTTGCCGATATTTTTACTAAACCTTTAGACTATGCTAGATTTACCTTTATTTGTGGTGAGTTGAATGTTTGTATTATGGATTCTTAAAATTAAAAAATTGTTTTGTTTTAACCCTTTTTGATGTATGACAAAAAGGGGGAGAATAAGTTTGTTTGATATTTGGAAAATAAGTGTTTAAGTTTTTTTTTAGTTTGATACTATTTAAGTTTCATTTCATGAAGAAAAAGAAAGTTTGTGTTTATTTGAGTTTTTGGACAAAAACTATTGTGTTTATTAAATGCTTTATGTATGCTTACATAGCCTTTCATATTCATGATAAATACATAGCATTGTTTGAGGGGGAGCTTTTCAAGCTTTTCCTCCTTTATTTGTTTCAATAACTTATATGTTTTGTCATCATCAAAAAGGGGAGATTGTTGGCCCAAGGTTACAATCACCCTTGTTTAGTGTATTTTGATGATTACAAAACATATTAGTTATTTGTACTAATAACATTTGTTGTTTAAGTGTGTTTTCAGATTTCTATTCATACTAGAAGTCTTCTCTCACAAATACATGGTTTTGGACTCAAGTCAACTCCAATTGGGCTCAAGATGCAAAATTGAAGATCAAGTGAAGATAGCCCATCTTGAAGCATTGCCTTGAAGTTCTTTAGAAGTTTGTAAGTTTAGAATGTTAAAGTTTGAATATAGGAAATTTGGCTCTAGGATTTGCACACACACTTGTTTCATGTATTTTCTATGTTTTGAAAATGGTTATTGAAAATGGTTATTTCTAAGTTTTATGCCTTAGTTTATATATACATGTACCAAAGCTTTATATCTTGAAAAACTTGTTTAAAACATGTGTATAAACTATTTTCTGTATAATACTTAGCTATATGTATTTTTAAAATAGTTTTACAAAAATTCCATCTTCAAAACAGTCTAGTTTTTCAGTTTCAGGCAACATCGGTCGACCGGCCCGGTCGACCGGCGCTGTGTCTGGACATGCACTGTTTGTGCATGTCCGTCGGTCGACCGGACCGGTCGACCGACGGAGAGCATTCTGCTCTCGGGAATTTTCGGTCGACCGGACCGGTCGACCGGAAGAAGGAAACTGTGTTTCCTCCTTTTGGGTCGGTCGACCGGGAGCCAACGGCTACTTCCAGCTAGGCTGGCGGTCGACCGGACCGGTCGACCGCCAAGCCTGCAACTTAGCAACGGCTCTTTCCTCTTTGGGATTTTCTGAAAAACTGTTTTCTTTTTCAGCTTTAACAGATTTTTGGAGAGTTGTTGGGGTGCTTTTGCAGGTTGAATTAGGTGTAAAGAAAATGTTTTTAACTTATTTTCAACCCTATAAATAGAGGAGAAGTCTCTCATTCATATCACTTAGAAAAATCCTCAAGTTTTGGTGTTTTCAAAAGAGAAAAGAAAATTTGTTTAAAGCTTTCAATTCCTACTCTTTTAAGTCTGATTTTTCAGTTGTGTTTGATTACTCATATCACTCTACAACTGAAGTTTTCTCACCACACGTCATAGAGCCAAAAATCCTATACTCATTCTATAGTGAAGTTGTAATTGAAGTGAGAGTGTTTGTAAAAGAGTTTGTGAAAAGTGTAGTGATCTTGTTGTGATCACTTTGTTCTTGTAATCTTTTCTTTGTGGAGCAACCTCTTCGGTAGAGGTCCTTTGTACTCGGTGGAGCTCGGTGCTCGGTCTTCGGTAGACCAATTGTAAAGGCATCCTCGGTGGATAGTGGAAACCCTTCACGGAGGTGAAGGCGGGGACTAGAGCAAGTGTGCTCGAACCTCGAAACAAATCATCTTGTTTGCGATTGCCTTTGCGTTATTCTTACTTTCAATTTCTCTTGCTTTATATTGTCTTGAATTATTTGCTTGAGAACTAACCCTCTACTTGTGCAATCTTGTCTTGATTACTTTACTTGCTATACTTGTTGTGTTACATTGTGTGCATTTCATTTCTCATCATCATACTTGGCATTGATCGATCACACCTCAATACAACACGGTTGCATTGCGCACCTCTAACCCATATCTAGGGGAATTGGGAGGAAGGAGTTCAGAACCTCGCAAGGGGTATTCGGCTCTTAGTCGTGTTTTGAGAGATCGTTGCATCACTCATTTAATTAAAGTTTAAAAAGATCATTAGATTAGCATTCACACCTATTCACCCCCCTCTAGGTGTTTTTCACATATTTATCATCACATTTACTATCACATTTTCATATTTATTCATATAATCATGAACTATTACTAATATTTTATTATTTATTGTGTGCAGGCCTTGAGTAATAAAAATAAAGGAATAAAGCCTTAAAAGAAGCCCAAAAAAAGCCCATGTTTAAAGCCCAATGCAAAAGTTGCAATTATCAAATGTCAAAGTTGCAATTACTAAGGGCAATAGTTGCAAATACTAAAAGAAGAGGGAAGGATAGACTTCTATTCAACCCTAAATGCTTGCAGGATGAGGATAAAAGCCAAAGAAGAGAGTGCAAAGATAACAAATTCGTTGTTAAAAGATATTGGAAGATTTGGATTTAGGGTAACTTGCTTCCCAAGTTATCTCGAAATCTCAAAATAAAGAGTCAGGATACAATTTCCAGAAGGATAAATCCAGATGGACGGACCATAGGAGGCTACGCGCGAAAGCGCGTGGCCAGGGACACAGCTAAGGCCGCGGAAACGCGGCCCAAGCCGCGTTTCCGCGGCAATCCTGACGAGGCTGGTGATCAGGTTTCGTAGAGAAGTCGTACCGGGACTCTACTTCTTCCAGCTCCTATAAATATCCCTGCAAAGCAACAGAGAAGAGCATCCAGCGAACTACAGAGCTAAATCTAGGGTTTTTAGGCTAATTTGTAGATTAGGTTTTATTTTCTTTTTGTAATTTTTATTTTTTATGTAACTGAGAGTAGAGGATGCTTTCATGGAGGAAGGAGTTCATGCTTGTACTGAGGTGACATCGGTGTAAGTCAAACTTTTCTTCCATTGTTAATAAAATCTATTCAAGGTTTGTTTTTATTTTTGTTTTTGTTTTATTTTTGTTCTTCTATTCTTGTTTATTTTATTGTTTCTCTCTGATGTCTTGCAAATCATGAGATCTGATCGCTTCGAGACTGCTTAGCCGAAGAAGTGCCCTTGATGGCCTATGGTGATGAACAAACCTTCTCTTGCTAGTGTAGTTTGTCTTTTCTTTTCGTAGTGTAGATCGAGAAGGGGGAAGATCCTATACGCCATGCTTGAATGCCTTCAAAGACAAGGTAAGTCGTTGCAACGGATCAAAGGTAAACAGGGCAGAAGAAGTAGGTATGTATTTTTTTAGTTTATAATTTTCTTTTCTTTCTTTAGTTTAGATAACCAACTCCACATCTTTCCAATTTCTTTCACACTTCTCATTGTAAATACCATTGTAAATAACAAAATAAATAAAAAAGAGATAACTTACTAAACAAACTTCCATCGCTAGTTCCTCCCTGTGGATCACGACCCGCATAGCCATTACTACAGCGGATAGAATTGAGCACCTTGCACAACCTTTTCTTAAATCTAAAATTCTTTATTTTGCGTGCAGGTAAAATCTCAATCTATTTTTCAAAATCTCATTTTCTTTTAAGGCAAGATCAAGTCTAGATTTCAATGAATCCCTTTCATTAGAAATCTCAACCTTCTTTTGCAAAACCAAGTCAAGTTTAGAAGACAAATTTTCATTTTCTTTATTTAAAGCAAATGTCTTCTTTTTCAAAATGTTATATTTTTCAATCAATTTTTCACACACAATTGAAAGTGCTTCATTCAAAGCATTTGGATCAACATAATCATCACATGAAGAACTAGCATCATTAGCATCTAATTGAGATTCCGATTGTACCTCAAGGGAGTCATTCCCTTGGACCATGTAGCATTGAGACTCGGATTCTCCACTAGATTCTTCCTCTTGTTGATTGGCAATTGAAGCTTGGAGGTGGAGGAGCTCAACTTGTTCCACACTACAAAAGCGGAATCAAGATTAGAAACAAGCATAAGATAATCTTTATTAAGCGTGCTTCTAATAGCCTCAAGGGCTAGTGTATTGGCCCCTATATGATTGCGGTTACCAAGATAGCATTTCTTGGTAGCGGTAAGAAAAACATGCAAGCCTAGGGTTTTTAGATACATGGACATTCTAAGTTTCCATATGTCAATGTTAGAAGCATCGAAATGGGAGGTGACAAGCAATCCATGATGTGTGTGCAAACAAATATACGTGCAAAATGCAAATGATAGATTAGCAAACCAAGATCTCACTCCTAGGTGGTTAAACCAAATATCAGGAGCATAGGCTCTGATACCAATTGAAATTACTTAGAGGGGGGTGAATAGGTGATAATGCTAATCTACAAACTAAATGCGAAATTTAAAACTAATTGCAACAACACTTAGTGCAACCAACGAGTGTAACTGAATTCCCCGTGAAGGGCTCTGGACTAACTCCTCTTGATTCCTCTGAATAAGAGTTGAGGTGCTATATGAAGCTCTCGTGGTTAGGCACAAGTGAGGCACACAAGCAAACACAACCAAGCATATAAGAATAGGCAATATGAATCAATGCAAGGCACAACACAAGCATATAAATGATATGACAATATGAATGATGCAATGCACACATAAAGAGAGAGAGAGAGAGTGTGTAGAGTCAATGGATCAAACGCAAACAACAAGATGTGTTTCGAGGTTCGAACCCCTAGCTCTACGTCCCCGCCTTCACTGAGAAGGATTTCTAATCCACTAACTTGTCCACCGAGGACTCCCACCGAGGGAACCTCCACCGAGGAGGATTTGTACAACAACCGAGAGTACCGAATTCCTCTCTCAACCAACAATACAACCTCCACCGAGGCAAACAATCACCACCTCACACAAGAGGGGTAGGCCCGTAACCAAACAACCACAATCCACCTCTACCGAAGAGGGATACAAACTACCACCTCACCAAGAGGGAGTAAACCACAATCTCAACCTCTACCAAAGAGGGAGCAAACACCAACCCAAATCAAAGGTTTACAATTTGGTGGTATCTTCAACCACAAACAATTTTCCCACAAATAAATGATCCTAATAGAATATGATAGAAGATAAGCTCAAGTGTGGAAAACAAAGTGTTTTGATCAAAAAAATTCTCTTGGGAAAACACCAAAATAGATATAGAAGTTTAGATCAAAAACTAATTCCCAAAACCCTAATTTCTTTGAAAAAAACAAAACACTTTTAAAACAAATAAGATGGATCTTTTGGCACTAAAAACTCTTTTAAAAACTTATTTTAAACACTAGAGAAATTCTGAAATTTTTGCTCTTCAAAACTTATATAAAATCCCCAAGAAATGGGGTATAAATAGCCTCCCACAAAAATATAGCCGTTGGCTGAATTTGTCAGCCAGAACAGCTGGCGGTCGACCGCCCGGTCGACCGCCAACGGTCATATTTTTGACCGTTGGGGGCATCCGGTCGACTGGCCGGTCGACCGCAAAAAAACAGAGAGCAGAGCTCTCTGGTTCGGTCGACCGCCCGGTCGACCGGCCCAAGTGCCAGGCCAGACGTGCACAGGCTGTGCACGTCGGTCGACCGCCCAGTCGACCGGCTCCTGGTTCGGTCGACCGTGCGGTCGACCGACAGAGCCTGTCAGGGCGGTTGGATGGGTGACCATGTACATGTATGCTTTATATTGAAGATCATTTTAAACTTGAGCATGATTGGGTGGTAGGTAATATGAGATATACACTTGATCTTATTGTTGTTTCAATTGGTATCATTGGATTCTTTCAATTGGTATCAATATTGACATTTTCTTGTATACTCATATATTTTTATGTATGTATGCATACTCTTCAAATAGTATCAATTTCGATTGGTATCTAATTTTTCATACTAGATCAATAGAGACCAATGAAAGTAAATGAGGTATTGATACCAATTGAGAAACCAAATAAAATCTTGATACCAATTAAAAGTATTATTCTTTTTAATCATATGATACCAATTGAAATTATTATTCCCTATAATCATATGATACCAAATTAAAAATCAATATCAATTTTTCAATATAGGGATATAATAAGTACAAATAAAACATATATATGTATGAAAAATTAGATACCAATCGAAATTGATACTATTTGAAGAGTATGCATACATACATAAAAATATATGAGTATACAAGAAAATGTCAAAATTGATACCAATTGAAAGAATCCAATGATACCAATTGAAACAACAATAAGATCAAGTATATATCTCATATTACCTACCACCCAATCATGCTCAAGTTTAAAATGATCTTCAATATAAATTTTCTTGAACTGAAGGAGGTAAAGACTGGTGACAGAACTAGAGCGCTCGTGCTGATACCGTATTGTAAAGCCCGAGAAACTATAACACTAAGATAGAGAATTTTAGAGAGATTAGAAGGAGAAATTCTTATTGATTTCTGAAGTGTACATAAAAATGAATCAGGAAGTGTCTATTTATAGAAAAACTTTAGGGTAATATACAGTCACTATTTGCATGTTGGCGTCATCGTTTGCATCAATGCATAGTAAAAATTACTATGTTTGGTTTGCTAGCAGACATTCATTTATAACAATGAAAAGTTATTTGCGCCGCTAAGAGATTTATTCCAATGATTGATGAGGGCTTGTCGGCTAGAGAATTTTTTTTAATTGTAGTTTTTTTAATAATTTAGTCCTTTAATTTCAAAAATCAAATTGAGATCTCTTTGGCTAGTGTTTGTAATTTACTAAATTACAGTTAGCTACTTCTTAAAATTGTCCTTAGCTATTGTTTAGAAATATCCATTCATAATGGATTTTTCTTTAACTCCAAAATTGTTTGACTAACAACACCACACTTTAGAAAACTGCTGTAGTTTGCAAATCTCTAACTACAACTCAAAATAAATTACACTTTAGAATCCTTGAAAGCCAAAATAGGCCCTCAGCGGTTGGAGAGGATTTGACTTAAAGAAAAATTTGACTAATGTTTATACTATAAGCTTAATATGATTCCTAAAAGAAATCTTTTATGGAGTCTTACGTCTAATTTTATTTCACTATATATTCATCTCTTTCCTTTTTCGATTTAGAACTAAAGCCTCTCTTTCCTTTTGTATCTATTTTGTCCATCTTAACATGAACGTAAATGAGCAAAATTCGAACCACAATCTCAGAAATCTCCACCGTAGCTTGATCCAACCAAAGAATCTAAATTTTTCCTTGGAGATCATATGTTAAAAAGTCTCTACCTTTTGTACTCAGTCATATAGTTATGGGACAGTTTATGCTAGATGGGACACTCGTGTCCGGGAAAATTAGTTTCTGACACAGATATCATTCCATATCGAAAAAATAGGGAAACATTTTCAATACTCTTTTAACACCATATTTATAATATTGAGACATTTCCCGAGCACTTTCTTAATGCTACCCAAGTTCACATGAAAAAAATCATGTGATACTAGATTTTATTGTTTGAAAATAAAAAAAAATTAAAAGTTAGCTGAGAGAAGACACTAGAAACACATTGACAAACAAGAAAAGTCTTGAAAGAATTTTTTACATAAATATGAAATATAAAGATTTTACTAGAATCAGTATTGAATCATGAATATGTACTGAAAATATACAATGAAAATCATATTTAAATTATATTTTCTATATAACTAGTTTTTTATTGTTAAAGCTTAGTTTTTGTATTTTTTTATAGAAAATCCTAAATCAGCTTGAACAGTTTGCAATGAGTTTAATTTTTATGCATATGAAACCAAAAATATTACACACATATATTGCATATAAATATATCTATGTTTCTTATATTTTTCGACAATACATGTCCCGTACTCGTATCACATATTGCATCCTGCTTTCATTTCTGGTATTGATATCTATGCTCTGTCAACCATGGTAACAACATGGTTCCCTGTCTCAAGGGATCAAGGAATCAAAATTAGTATATGTTTAAGGAAAAGTATGTTTAAAAAAATGAGAATGAATAAAAAAAAAGTCATCTGACCATCTACCTACCACCAATGACTCATTGCCTACAATCTTTGAAAAGGACTCGTTTTGATAATTTTGGAAAGTCCCCCACACAACTTATTCTTGTTTTCATGTGTGTCCGCGTATTCTTGGTATCAGATTACCCTTTCATGTCTTACAATCAAAGACTAGAAGACCATTGTAGTGGTCAATTCCCGATGCCGAAGTGAGATCGTGATACGTGACGAGGCCGAAGATGTGATGAGGGAACGGCTATCATTTGATCATTGATCGAGCGCCCCCGCCATCCAACCTCAAGTCAAGTGCTCAAAGAGCTCGGGTCTAACTCAGACTCGTCGGACCCAACATCATCTCCGATCAAGCGCCCAAGAGCTCGGGTCCAACCCCGACTCGTCGGGCCCTGCATAACCTCTCGAACCACCGACGAGCCCAATTCTCTCTGGGCATTGGAAGCTCCTGGAATACCCTTCCAGCATAGCTTAGTGACGGGATTCTCGAGAACTACCAGATCAGATCTCAACTGTGTAGATTGAATAGATATCTTCGGCGAACGAATCGTATCTCCAGCCAACGGATTTGATCTCCAGCCAACAAATCAGGCAGTTACGACCAATAAATCAGAACGTTGTGATTACGACCAACCACCCAAGTAAAGTAGTCATTCAAAGTTATTTCTTGTGTATAAATGCTTCACCCTCTCCAACGAGAGAAGGGTTGAATCAAAAAATCGTAGCGCACTTGTAATTACAGAGCTCCTGATTTTTTCTTGTAATTCTTTCGAATTAGAGTAGAATCTCTCTCTTTCGTGGTTGTCCCTTTTGAGTTTTCACGTTAAATCCTTCTGTGTCTGTTGTGACTGCTTGTTTGTGCGTGCCTTACATTTTTGTGCACGTGGGGAAGTCCTCAGAGAATTTTTTTACCGCATTTGGTGTTTTCATTGAGAGATATGAGTTTATACTCAAGATCTCCTTCCCTCTTTAGCCTCTTCCTCAGAAAGCCTGGTCCGACGGAGATGCCCTACCAAGAAGAAGCTCCTCTCAAGTCGATGTTGTCGCCTCCTCAAAGGGTGAATTAATTCCAACGGGAAGCATGAAAGATGCCAACCCTCTCCTCTCCTCGATGTCCTCACCAAAGATGTTGAGAAAGCGCACTCGTTCCTGACCGCTTCATCAGAGGCGGAGCCAATAGACACGGGGCTCGGCTCCCTCCTGAGGGCCAACTCCTCTAAATGCTTGCTAATCTCCAAAAGCAATAGGACGAGCAGTGGGGAGAAACAACCCGTGAACGCGAGCGGGCAGCCAGTGAGCGTGAGGAGCGTGTCAAATGCATCCAGAGTCGTCTCCTCGACCAATTCAAGGTCCTGCAAAGGTCCCCGTCTTATCATGATCGCGAGACTGGAGGGTCTCGGGATGACTAGTCATCACTTCGCCCCAACCACTCCACTGACGCCGAATCCAATCGGAGGCATGAATGGTCTTACAGTCCCAGCGATGGCGAACACTCCGAGCCTCCTAAACCATACAAGATCTTGAAGATTCCTCGATCGAGGATATCACCGTGTTGGTTCAGAAGCACATCAAAAGAGTGAACCGGCAGCCCCACCACGAGATGGATCCGTTCGGCCTGAGGATTTTCAGATCCCGCTTTCGGAGGAAATCATGCCCCACTATTTCTCGAGGAAATTCGTGATGCCGAGCTTTGACCTCTACTCTGGAGCGACTGATCTCATCTAGCATCTTCAGCAGTACCAAGATAAGATGACGGTTTATTCACACGATGACCTCCTCATATGAATTGGGTGTTCCCATCCAGCCTCAAGGGGGTTACCTTCGACTGGTTCTACTCTTGTAATACTCTTGTTATGTAATATCAAAAATAAAATAAAATAAATAAAAAATTTTATAAAAAAATATTGTAATAATAATAATAAAATATAATTGTGTGCTTAACTTGTTTATGCCAAGTTTTGAACTCATGTTCCTTTTACTAAATCCTAATATCTAAAAATAATGTCATATTGCTGTGTGATTGGGTAGGAGATCTAATTTATTTAAACAAATATAAAGTCAAATTTAAATTTTAAATTTCAACCGAAAGATCTCATGAGATTCTTATAAATCTTTATCTTCGCAAACTGATTTCTTCTGTTGAAACCTACGTGTTAAAAAGATCAGACTAGTGACATATGCTAGGTTACACGTCTTTGTTGGCCCAAAGGCCTTCCACCATAATTTTGATGATGATTAACTCATGTAGTTATGTTTACTAATAATCTTGTGTTGTTTAAGTTTCAGATCATTAACCAAGATATTAGTTGGTGATTAACTTCAACAAGGAGTTTAGAAGCTTTTCATAGTGATTTCAGGGCTCAAGCTTCAAGATCACACATTGCCTAGCCCATGGATGGAGTTTTGGATCGGGTCTACTTGAAGATGAAGATCATCAAGAAGACTTAGGTATCCTAGTTGTGTTTAGTATGTTTTAGATCCATTTGTAAAGCTTAGTATAGTTGATATGCTCAAGTGCACAACACACACGTTTTATGTTTGGTTTTTGATTTTCATGAATAGTTGATCAAAACAAGTTTAATTGATATATGTATAGTTGTTTCATTCTATACATGCATGCTTAATTTTTAAACAAACTTATTTTGACTTTCCTATTCATGTATTGAAAAATCAAGTTTGATAAAAATACAAGTGTTTGTTTTTGATAAAATTTGCAAGACTCAAAAATGATTGATATGTTGATATATTATTGTCTTGAAATTTTTATCACTAGTTTGTGTTTCAACATAAAATGTCAAAACAAGTTTAATAGAATTTTCAGAGAAGATAAAAGATTTTTCAAAATATTTTTAAACTATTTTTCTGACCCAGTATTCTGTTCCAGGCTTCAACCAGTCGACTACTCAACTGACCAAGTCGACTTGGGATGAAGTCGGTCGACCGGGTCGGTCGACCGACGTGCACAGATCTGTGCACGTTTGGCAGACACTGGGACGGTCGACCCGGGCGGTCGACCGGGTCTGAGAGCTCTGCTCTCTGTTTGTTTGGGTCGACCGTGCCGGTCGACCGGGTTTGCCCAACGGTCATAAATATGACCGTTGGCGGTCGACCGGGCAGTCGACCGCCAAGCCTGTCAGGCTGCCACATCAGCCTAACGGCTAGTTTTCTGATGGGCCTATATATACCCCATTTCTTGGGGGTTTTAACCAAGATTTTCAGAGCTAAAATTTCCTGACTTCTTCAGTGTTTTAAACAAGTTTTGAAAAGAGCTTAAAGAGCAAAAAGATTCATCTTCTTTGTTTTAAAGTGTTTTGGTATTTTCAAAGAAAATAGGTTTTTGGGAAATTGGTTTATTGTTCTTTAATTCAATATCTATTTGGTATTTTCCCAAGAGTTTTTCTTTGATCAAAACACTTATTTTTCACACTTGAGCTATCATACTATCCTATTCTATTAGGATCATTGTTTGTGGAAAAGAGAGATTAGTTTGTGGTTGAAAGAAACCACTTGTTGTAAACACCCTTACTTTTGTTGTATCCCTCTTTGGTAGAGGTTGATCGGGTGGTTGGTTTACTCCCTCTAGTGAGAGGTGGAGTTTTGGTTGTAACCCTCTTTGGTAGAGGTGTTGGTTGTTGTATTGGCTACGGGCCTACCCCTCGGTTGTGAGGCGGTGTTTGAGAGAGGACTTCGGTACTCCTAGTGTTGTAACAAATCCTCCTCGGTGGAGGTTCCCTCGGTGGGAGATAGTGGATTGGAAATCCTACACGGTGGTGTAGGCGGGGATGTAGAGCTAGGGGCTCGAACCTCGAAACATATCTTGTTGTTAGCGTTTGATCCATTATCTCTCTAACCCTCTCTCTATTTGTGTTGTGCATAGCATCTTTCACTTCATTCATATTATTCATATTGCTTGTGTTGCCTTGCATTGATTCATATTGCCATATCTATTATATGCTTGGTTGTTTGTGTGTGCCTCACTTATACTTAACCACAAGAGCTTCACATAGCACCTCAACCCATATCTAGGGGAATCAAGAGGAGTTAGTCTAGAGCCCTTCACGGGGAATTCGGCTACACTTGTGTGTTGTATTAAGTGTGTTGCAAGAATAGTTTTTTAAGCTTCCGCATTTAGCGCACTTAGTTCACTAGATTAGCAATTACACCTATTCACCCCCCTTCTAGGTGTTTTTCAATTGGTATCAGAGCTAGTGCTCCTGATACTTAGGCTTAACATCCTAGGAGTGAGATCCATTTGTTTGCTAATCTTGTTTGTATTTGCTTGTTTGCACACATATAGTTTGGACCCATAGACTTCATGACCCCACCTAGTTTTGACCCTTCCAACATTATTATTTGGAAGACTAAGATGTCCGTTTACCTACAAGCCCTAGGTTATAAGGTTCACCTTGCCATCACTAAGGAATCCTACCTAGTGATAGCAAGCATATAGGGGCCAATGCACAAGCCCTTGAGGCCATTAGAAGCACACTACCTAGAGAATATCTTATGCATGTTTCTAATCTTGATTCCGCTTTTGCAGTGTGGAACAAGTTGACAACCACCACCACCTCCAAGTTTCATTTGCCAATTCAACCAGAGGAAGAATCTAGTGGAG
Organism: Agave tequilana; assembly: GCA_038442645.1. NCBI lineage: Eukaryota > Viridiplantae > Streptophyta > Magnoliopsida > Asparagales > Asparagaceae > Agave > Agave tequilana. The sequence continues at coordinate 218,048 of JAVJIF010001694.1, forward strand.
AATCCGATTCACAATGCTATATGATCCAAGGGAATGACTCCCTTGAGGTACATTCGGAACCCCACTTAGATTGTGATAATGATGCTAGTTCTTCATGTGATGATTATATTGATCCCCATGCTTTGAATGAAGAACTTTCTATTGTGTGTGAAAAATTAATTGAAAAATATAATTTGTTAAAAAAGAAAAGTCTAGGCCTTAACAATGAAAATAAAAGTTTGCATGCTAGACTTAACAATGTTTTGCAAGAGAAGGTTGAGGTCTATAATGAAAGGGATTCATTGAGATCTCAATTAGAACTTGCACTAAAACAAAATGAATTTTTAAAATCTAAAAATGATTGCCATGCTATCTTAAAGAAGAATGAAAACTTGTCTTATAAAGTAGATTTTGTTTTAAAAGAAAATGTTGCTTTGAAAAATAAAATTATTTCTATTTCAAATGAGTTGAATGTTTGTTTAGATAAAAATATTGTTTTGAAAAATGATATGTCTTCACATGTTTGCCATGCTAGGGTAGTTTCATCTAGATCTCCCATTGCATGTACCTCTTCTTCTAGGATTAATGATGATATTTGTTTGCTTAAGAAGAGTGTAGATTGTTTGGGCTCCACTTTGAGCCAATGTGTTGTTGGGCATACACGTTTGGAATCTTTGTTTCGAAAGAAACAAGTTCCATCTATTATTCATGCACACCCTCCACGGCATACACATGCTCCTCACGGATACCATCACACGTATGCTCATGTGTACACTTGTACACATTGTGGACGTAAGGGCCACCTTGCTAAATTTTGTTTTGATCGTATACATGTTTCTAATTTAGCAAATAAGTTTGTTTGGGTTAGAGAAGGTACTAACCCTCATGGACCCAAAGAGTATGGGTACCAAAGACCACCTCTCCTTTATTTGATGTAGGTGTGGGCTCTCACATGACGTGAGAGTAGAGGCACCTTGGAGTGGATGCGTTCCGAGCTTAAAGGAAATCATTTGGATGCATCACTTTCAAGGGAAGATTTGGTGGAGATGACCACCATGTTTTGGAGACAAGGAGAGTTGCTTCTTCGGTTTTGGTAACAATCCTTTACTCCCATTTATTATTTACATGCTTTCATAATTAAAATTTATAGCATGTTTTGATGTTTTATAGCATGTTTCATTGTCTATGGATTAGTATGTAAATACCATGTTTATTAGATCATTGACATACATGTATAGTATTTGAGACACACATGCTTATATGAACCCATACTTAGTGTTCTCACTTTTATTTAAGCTATAATGTACATCATGAATCTAATGCATGTGAATTTACATAGTGATCATGTTTTAGTTCTATCATGATGATTTTTATATTTGTTTTTGATGCTTCATGTGTTGATTGCATGTTTAGATGTTAGTTTTCATTAAGACTAGGAATTATACTTGTGCATATAGTGGGCCGCAAATAAATCTATATATGTTTGGGCTTGATTGCATATTTGAACCCATTAGATGTGCTAGTATAGTCTAGTTTTGATGATTCATACATTTTAAACCTGTATTCCTATTTTTGGATTTGTTTTATGATTGTGTGTTTTCATTTCATGTATATGTGTATTTTGCCAAACTTTAAGATATACATGTATACCCCTTGAGTCATTTGCCTTTCATGCAAATCTATATATGGACTCAATTGTATTTAGGGATATGTATGTATACTTATTGTATTGACAATTCATACATATACCTAGAAATGAAATTTGTTTTGGTGAAGATTTAGTTTTTCTTGATTTTGTGTTTAATTGTTTAACTTCATGTATATGTCTATCTTATCCAAACTATTAGATATACATGTTTATCCTTTTTGAGCCACGTGCCTTAATGCATATATTTTGTGGACTCATTGTGTTTTGGATGTGTATGTATGCTTTAGTTTGTATAAGACATACATATACCTTGAAGATTAAATAGTTTTGATGATTTTCATGTTTTCTTGTTTAAGGAATAATTGAGCTTAATGAAAAAATTTCATGATTATGATATTCACACTTTATTTGTACACTCACATTTATTGCTTGCTCATGTTTTGTTTTCATGAGTCATATTTATGCCTAATTGAATTAGAGTGTTGATTATCATGTGGATTTCATGTTTTATGAAAAACTATTTTGTGTTATTCCTTACTTGAAGGATTTCGTACTAGTTAACAAAATTTTTCATTTTAACTAGTTCGTTTTCTTCGTTGTGTTATGAGGTATACACATGCTATTATTGTTATGTCAATTGGTATCATTGAACTCTTTCAATTGGTATCATTTTGATCTTTTTGTATACTCATATGTTTATTGTGTATGTATATTTTCAATTGGTATCATCTATTGGTGATTGGTACTCATTCTATTTTATACACATATACTTGTTTTATTTGTACTATTATATTTCTATATCTTGAGCACAAATCTTGTTTATGCTAGAGCTTGAGCTTCAACTATTATTTCAATTGATTTAGTTTTCAATTGATATCTTATTTCAAGCCTACGCATAGTTTTTGTTGGTATTTCATAAAGAGGGAGAAAAGTCGATTTTCATATTTCAATTGGTATTTGTATTTCCACTCCCTTACTTTATGATAAAGAAAAATACTATCTTTTGATATCAAGATGTCTTGTGTTTTAAATTGGTATCTAAAAATTTTGTTTAAAGAAAAATACAAAAGTTTTGATTTGTATTGACTATATGCAAGGAGAGCTTAACATCTCTTCTACATATAGATTCATGATGAGTGTATCTTGTATTGAAGAGCTTAACATCTCTTCTTTATGTGGTACACGTGTGTAGGAGGAGCTTCACATCTCCTCTTATGCATTACATAATGTGTGTTATGTGAATTAGTGCTTAACATCCCTCCTTCATGTAATGCATATGTGTAGGGAAGCTAACTTAGCGTCTTCCTCTTCATGAATGTATATAGCATATAACATTTATTGATCTTTGTATATTTTCAATTGATATCAAGATGCTTCATTGACATATTTTTCTATTGATATCATGTTATTTAAAGTCACCCCTTATTGACTTTGTTTTTTTTTTGTTTTAGACAAAAAGGGGGAGAACATTGTTTTATTGTTTTGATTGACAAAAAGGGGAAGAAAGATTTTTACCCCTCATTTTATTGTTTTGATTGTTTACCCCTTTGTTGATGATTGACAAAAAGAGGGATAATTATTTGTGAGTTTAACATGCATTATATAAAACTCATAGACTTCAATAGAGAAGATGTTTTTAATATGCATGATTTGTTCATGTTTTATATATGCATATTTATGTTTTTGTTTTATATATGCATATTTATGTTTTTGTTTTATATATGCATATTTATGTTTTTGCATATATTAAGTTTAATATAGTTTAATGTTAATTGGTATCTAGAGCATGTTTTGTTTTTGAACATTGCATTGGTATCTAGAACCTTTATTGTTTATGCATATTTATGCATTCATATTCCTTGCATATTATGTTTATTTGTTTATGCATGAGTTAAGGGGAGTTTCTTTGAAGCTTAACTTTAATCCATGCATATATAACTCCATGAGTTTTGTCATCATCAAAAAGGGGGAGATTGTTGGCCCAAAGGCCTTCCACCCTAGTTTTGATGATGATTAACTCATGTAGTTATGTTTACTAATAATCTTGTGTTGTTTAAGTTTCAGATCATTAACCAAGATATTAGTTGGTGATTAGCTTCAACAAGGAGTTTAGAAGCTTTTCATAGTGATTCTAGGGCTCAAGCTTCAAGATCACACATTACCTAGCCCATGGATGGAGTTTTGGATCGGGTCTACTTGAAGATGAAGATCATCAAGAAGACTTAGGTATCCTAGTTGTGTTTAGTGTGTTTTAGATCCATTTGTAAAGCTTAGTATAGTTGATATGCTCAAGTGCACAACACACACGTTTTATGTTTAGTTTTTGGTTTTCATGAATAGTTGATCAAAACAAGTTTAATTGATATATGTATAGTTGTTTCATTCTATACATGCATGCTTAATTTTTAAACAAACTTATTTTGACTTTCCTATTCATGTATTGAAAAATCAAGTTTGATAAAAATACAAGTGTTGATTTTTGATAAAATTTGCAAGACTCAAAAATGATTGATATGTTGATATATTGTCTTGAAATTTTTATCACTAGTTTGTGTTTCAACATAAAATGTCAAAACAAGTTTTATAGAATTTTCAAAAAAGATAAAAGATTTTTCAAAATATTTTTAAATTGTTTTTCTGACCCAGTATTCTGTTCCAGGCTTCAACCAGTCGACTACTCAACTGACCAAGTCGACTTGGGATGAAGTCGGTCGACCGGGTCGGTCGACCGACGTGGGACAGTCGACCCGGGCGGTCGACCGGGTCTGAGAGCTCTGCTCTCTGTTTGTTTGGGTCGACCGTGCCGGTCGACCGGGTTTGCCCAACGGTCATAAATATGACCGTTGGCGGTCGACCGGGCGGTCGACCGCCAAGCCTGTCAGGCTGCCACATCAGCCTAACGGCTAGTTTTCTGATGGGCCTATATATACCCCATTTCTTGGGGGTTTTAACCAAGATTTTCAGAGCTAAAATTTCCTAACTTCTTCAGTGTTTTAAACAAGTTTTGAAAAGAGCTTAAAGAGCAAAAAGATTCATCTTCTTTGTTTTAAAGTGTTTTGGTATTTTCAAAGAAAATAGGTTTTTGGGAAATTGGTTTATTGTTCTTTAATTCAATATCTATTTGGTACTTTCCCAAGAGTTTTTCTTTGATCAAAACACTTGTTTTTCACACTTGAGCTATCATCCTATCCTATTCTATTAGGATCATTGTTTGTGGAAAAGAGAGATTGGTTTGTGGTTGAAAGAAACCACTTGTTGTAAACACCCTTGCTTTTGTTGTATCCCTCTTTGGTAGAAGTTGATCGGGTGGTTGGTTTACTCCCTCTAGTGAGAGGTGGAGTTTTGGTTGTAACCCTCTTCGGTAGAGGTGTTGGTTGTTGTATTGGCTACGGGCCTACCCCTCAGTTGTGAGGCGGTGTTTGAGAGAGGAGTTCGGTACTCCTAGTGTTGTAACAAATCCTCCTCGGTGGGAGATAGTGGATTGGAAATCCTACACGGTGGTGTAGGGGGGGATGTAGAGCTAGGGGCTCGAACCTCGAAACATATCTTGTTGTTAGCGTCTGATCCATTGTCTCTCTAACCCTCTCTCTATTTGTGTTGTGCATAACATCTTTCACTTCATTCATATTATTCATATTGCTTGTGTTGCCTTGCATTGATTCATATTGCCATATCTATTATATGCTTGGTTGTTTGTGTGTGCCTCACTTATACTTAACCACAAGAGCTTCACAGCACCTCAACCTATATCTAGGGGAATAAAGAGGAGTTAGTCCAGAGCCCTTCACGGAAAATTCGGCTACACTTGTGTGTTGTATTAAGTGTGTTGCAAGAATAGTTTTTTAAGCTCCCGCATTTAGCGCACTTAGTTCACTAGATTAGCAATTACACCTATTCACCCCCCTTCTAGGTGTTTTTCAGTCTTGACATTAGTGATCAGAATACCAGTTATATATCGTGCATAGTTTTGTCCTTGACATTGATTGTTCTGTTATGTTTCATTTCAGTTATCATATTGTTATTGCTTGCGTTGTTATGCACGACCACTTTTTTCTTTACACACACACACACTCATTAGGTCGCTTCTGACGACCCTGAATTCGCACGTCCAGAAATTTTTGGACAGCTTTTTATATTGTTCAGGTGTTCGTGTGATCGTACGCATTACGAGCAGTTGGAGTCTCTCTTTTCTTGATTATAGGTATTCTTACTCTTTTATTCATGTTATTTTCTGATTCTATCTTTATCGCATCTAATTGCCATTTTTCTTCTTTTATTCATCTGTTATCATTGTGTTAGATATTTATATGTCATATTGCAATGATATTGATTTATCGTAATAGATTTTGTAACTTGTTCAGGTTACTTTAGGCTTAGCGTGTATGCGTGGGGTATTTTCCTCACGCATGTACGTCGCCGACCTTCATCGCGACTCCGTTTTCGCGTATTTTGGGAAGCGGGGCGTGATAAGGTTTTCTTTCCTAACCTAAAGATCTTATCATTCCTCTCCTTATGCTTCTTAAAGAAAAAAAAATGAACGACAGACAGAAAGAAACTCATATCTAATTTCTTCATCCTCTCTTCACCTCTTAGCTTGGAATTGATCGTGACGAAGGAACGTGTCCGAGGCGTGAAGATTGTGGAGCATGCTAAGGGAATCAATTCAAGTAAGTAAATCAAAATTTTTTATGAATTTAAAATTTATTGAAATATCATGATTAGATTCCTTTTTCCATAAATTTTTCATCAAGAATTCTTATCTAAAGATCTAGATAAAATTAATTTGTATGAACAAGAATTTAATGAAATATTATGTTTAAAATTCTTTTTATGAAACTTAAATCTCCCCTAAGATCTAAATTAATTTATATGAACAAGAATTTAATGATATATCATGTTTAAAATCCTCTTTTCATGAAACTTTAATCTCATCCAAAAATATAAATAAAATAAATTTTGTACGAATTAATATTCTATTTAAATTGAAATACCATGCTTAGATTTCTCCTTTCATGAATCTTTTTCTTCATCAAGAACCTCACCTTTATTTTATATATATATATATATATATATATATATATATATATATATATATATATATATATATATAAGTAATATATCATTACACTAATAGAAAATTTTTAAAACAAAAATTCTAGAATATTAAAAATAAAAAGAATTTTGTTTGGATTAAAAGTTTACATATTTAAAATTTTCCCTTCCATAAAATTTGAAACTCACCCTAACGATTTAAATTAAATATATAAGGTAATATACCAATACATTATTTAATGAAGAATTTTTAGAAGAATTTTCAAAGTTAATATATATATATATATATATATATATATATATATATATATATATATATATATATATATATATATATATAGAGAGAGAGAGAGAGAGAGAGAGAGAGAGAGAGAGAGAAAAATGTATATCAGCCCGCGGGCTGAGAGTATTCTCTCAGCCTGCGGTGACGTGGCTCAATTTGTCACCTCACTGACTTGCGTCCCGCTTTTATGTAGAAGTTAAATTACCAAATACCCCTTATGATAACTTTTCCTTATTGTTTATTATTATTTTTCCCCCCTTTTATTTTTTGCCGCTATTTATATGATATAAATTACTTTTCAGCCTATTTCCTTACCTCTTTTTGAAAGATCTAGTTTCACCTTTTCAGTCTGCGATAAACTTTTTTCTGAAAATATAAAATCTTTTCAGATCAATTTTTTTCTGCAAAATATTTAATGTCGACGTCTGAGCAGTATACCGGCGATCTTAATATGGAAGATATTGCATCTGGTTCTACTTTCTCTCAGAATATTGAAAATCTTGAAGGGTTGACATCTCTGCATGCCGATCAACAGGTTTTAATTGTTTATATCTATTTTAAAAACAATTTCTTAAATATTTAATGTTTTCTCTTTAGACTGTGAGGTACTGCGACCGTTTTAATATTCGGTCGCAATCTTATTTGAAAATAATCTCCGGCTGTGAATTCTTTTTTTCTAGGGTATGCGTCTTAGGTCGCAGTCTTTAGTAAGGAGTAATATATATTTCTTCACATACGGATAACTGCGACTTAGGTCATAGTCTTTAGTAAGGAGTAATATATTTTTCTTCACATGCGGATAACTGCGACTTAGATCGCAGTCTTTAGTAAGGAATAATATAGATTTATTCACATACTGATTACTGCGACTTAGGTCGCAGTCTTCAATAAGGAGTATTATAGATTTCATGCCGTATGTGAAATCTTATTTTTATTTACTACGACTTAGGTCGCAGTCTTTAGTAAGAAGTAATATAGATTTCTTCTCATACGGATAACTGCGACCTTGGTCGCAACAGCTGATAAGAAGTAAATTGTTTTCATCTCTTATGCGACCTTGGTCGCATTTATATAACTTATATTTTAGAATACAGTGATATCTGAAAAATATTTATATTCATTTAATTCGTGTAAATTCTTTTTGTAGGATATGAATGCACATGCAGAAATGTCTGGAAGCTCAGATAAGTTTATAGGGAAACAGTTCCTGTCGCATATGGAAGCATACAATTTCTACAATTGTTTTGCAAGGAATAGAGGTTTTAGCGTGAGAAGAAAAAGTACAGATAAGTCACGGAAGCCTCCTCATGAGATTATTTGCAGAAGATTTTGCTGCAACAAGGAAGGGCTGAAGAAGTTGTGTGACAAAAGACAAGAGGGGCTTACAGTGCATCGTCGAGTTAACACTAGAGTATCTTGTCCTGCTGAGATGCATATCCGTCTTCGTTTATTGTTGGACTCAACTCGATATTGGGTTATCACAAAATTTGTTGATACTCATTCACATGAATTATCAAGCCCGGATAAGGTACATCACCATTACTCTCACCAGAATCATCGTTCAAAAATTAGCAGAAGCATTATGACCAATCTGGTTGATGTTGGAATGCGGCCTTCAAATATTTCCCACGTTGTTAATGCAATGAGCCAGAGAGAAGGCTGTGAAGAAGTGCGCCCTCAACAAGTTATTGATTTCACTCATCAACGTAGAAATAACTACGGTCATGAGTTTATTGCTATTATCAAATATTTTCAAGAGAAAGCCGAGACCGATCCAGAATTCTTCTTTTCAAGTGAAGTTGATAACGCGGGCACACTTAGAAGCATTTTTTGGGCTGATGGAAGAGCTATTTCGTCGTATCTGAGCTTCTGTGATGTGATCGTTTTTGACACCACATACAGGACTAATCACTTGAGCTTGCCATTTGCTCCATTCACTGGAGTAAATCATCACCGGCAGTCAATTTTGTTCGGCTGTGCAATGCTTGCTGATGAGCAGAGGGATACTTTTGTTTGGTTATTCCAAAAATGGCTCAAGTGCATGCATGGAGTTGAACCGAAGCTGATTATTACTGATCAGGATGCGCAGATTGGTGAGGCCATCAAGATTGTTTTCCCGACGTCTCGACACCGTTACTGTTTCTGGCATGTACGGAAACATATTGCCGAGCAACAAATCCCAATGGCTAACAAGTATGGAGAAGATATGGTCTCCGATTTCCATGCTTGGTACACCTCCCGCGATATAAGCACTTGTGAGGAACGATGACGTCTGATGAGTGAAAAATATCAGTTAGAAGAAGAAGATGGCAGTTGGTTGATGAAGATGTACAGGCTTCGTGGACATTGGGTTAATGCATATCTCAAGGATGTTTTCTGTGCTGGAATGACAACCAGTCAGAGGTCCGAGAGTATTAATTCCTTCTTTGATGGTTTTGTTAACTCAAACACTAAACTAGTGGAATTTGTTCACCAATATGATAAAGCCGTTGCTTCCCGTCGTGCATCTGAATCTCTTCAAGATTTTAGGGGTTTGAATTCTGTGCCCAATTGTACATCCAATCCATATGAGATACAGGTTTCGAAGTTGTATACACCGAAGATTTTTCAGTTGTTCCAAAGAAATGGGCAGTTGTAATGACACTGTTTTCAGAAGAGGTGGAACAGGACAAACCTGGATCAACATATTTGGTTGGTAAATTTTCAGAATCAAAAGACAGTTGGGAAAAGGTCAGTTATGATAAGCGAGAGGAACTTCATGTTTCTTGCAGTTGCTCGTTATTTGAAACAGAGGGTATCCTATGTAGACATATTCTGTGTATTTTGTGGCGCAATCACGTTACACATATACCGGAATCATATATACTTCAGAGATGGAGGTTGGATACTCGTTACAAAAACGTTGCAATTGAAAATGGCATGAGGCCTTTTCCCAGTCAAGGCACTCCACGGACGGCTAGATTGTGGTCAGTTCGTTCAAAATTTAATGCAATTCTGGACATGGTCGCTGATTCTGATGAAAATATTTCAAAGTTGGAGGGAGTTTTGGAAAGTTTTGCCCAAAATACCACTAGAGAATACAGAGCAATGTCAAGAAATGATCATTCATCACATCCTAAGACTGCCGTTGGTTCTAGTGGATCCGTTGTTATATTGCGAGATGGTGAAGAATTGAATATACGTGATCCAATTGGTCCTGTACCAACCAAGGGGAGACCTAGAGCTGCATCCAAGCTTAAGTCTGGTTTTGAAGATTCTATATATCAGAAGGAAGTTAAGCATCGAAGATGTGGTAACTGCCAAGAGCTGGGCCATTACAGGACTGGTTGTCCGTTAATAGTATATTACATTAAACCTGTTAATCATTTTTTTTTATAACGATTAATCTTTTAAATTCTTACTATTTATTTTTTTTATTGGCAGAAGAAGTTGGTTTGGGTTGCCTCCATCTCGAAGGAATAAAGACTTCAATTTTTTATGAAGTGCGACCAGGGTCGCACAGTGTAGAGAGATTAAGTCGCATTCTGACACTGGCGTGTAATTATAATCAGATTTATTATCATTCTTTGATTTCTGCTGTATTATTTTTGTATGTACTTGTACTTTAAAGTTTTAATGCTACAAAATTCTACTTTATAGTTTAATTTTTTTGTACATAATGTAGTCAGAGACTTTGGGTCGCAGTGTACATGGTTCATTGCGACCAAGGTCGCAGTGTTCTTATTGATAAAGATGGCCAGCAACTGCAATCTAGGGTCGCACTACATGTACTGCGACTTAGGTCGCAGTATGTTAGGTAGGTGTTTCCTTTATATTAACACGCATAGCGACCAAGGTCGCAGTGTTGTAGTTGATTAAAACATTGCCGCCATCAACTGCGACCAAAGTCGCATTGTATTTTACTAAGGCTGCGGCTATCAACTGCGACCAAAGTCGCAACCTTCTTTTTATAATTTTGAGATGGTGAAGACTAAAGTCGCTGTACGTTAGGTAGGTGTTTCCTTAATATTAACACGCATAGCGACGAAGGTCGCAGTGTTGTTGTTGATTAACACAATTACTGAAGGCATGTTTGTTTCTAACATCAGTACGCAATAGTAAAAGCCAAGTTGTAACAAATGAAGACTGTAAATAATCAATGGAACTTATAATATATAAATGTATAGAACTGTGTATAAATTAAATCAATACAACAAAAAAATTATGCAATGAATTGCACTTGAAATATTTTTTACATTTATAAAAAAAAATTGTGGTATATCAATAATTTGCACGGAGATCAGTCTTCATATGTCGTATGTCGTATAATGTCTGTTTCTTCATCCCAACTCTTCTCTACATCTGCAAGTATCATATATGCAAGCTCACTTCTTAGTTTCTATACACCATCAACCGTAACAGCATCAGCAGCTGATAGATGATAGCCAGACGCTATACTTTCCATGTACTTGCATACATATATAGCGCAATCAACACTGAAATTTCCATAGAGCAATCATTAAATGAAATTAGTTTTTGTACTAAAAAAAAGTAGAAAATATGAAATGAAATTACATGTCAAAAATTTATATACCTGTTTGCTTGTTGGGGGCATTTTGCGTATTTTATTTTATTTTTTCTCATTTTTTTTTTGGAATGAATCTCAAAAATCTCTAATAATCTATCTTTCTGCAATGTCAATAGGAACAAAAATTAGTATTAACCAAATTAATTGCAAGTTTCCAGTAATCAAAATATTAAAATTTAACTCACCATTATTCTTGCATCTGTTTGGTAAAGTTTTGTTATACTACTTTTTTTGTCAGCTGGGACCAAAGAGTTGTAAAAAATCCACTCTTCTGTGGAGCAATCGAATACCAGCAAGGTCCAGTGAAATCCCGATTCGTCGGCACTATGTTTGTGATTGATCGGGAAGAACATGTACTGCACGTCAGCTGTCCAGTTTTTCAACAGCTTCTGCTTGATGAAATGACCTTCCAGATCTTCAATTTTATTTACAACACCGTGCTGCGGACAAGAAAAAAAAATTTAAATCAAATACAAAATGAATTAAAAATATAACAAAAAATTATAAACTGCGATCTTAGTCGCACTATATTATTTAGTCGCACAGCTCCGACCTTGGTCGCAGGTCGCAGCTGTTACATTTTGTCGCAGTACCTGAGTTAGTAGCAGTACATTTTAATTATAAACTGCGACCTTGGTCGCAGCTCCGACCTTTGGTCGCAGGTCGCATCTGTTACATTTTGTCGCAGTACCTGAGTTAGTAGCAATACATTTTAATTATAAACTGCGACCTTGGTCGCAGCTCCGACCTTGGTCGCAGATCGCAGGTCGCAGCTGTTACATTTTGTCACAGTACCTGAGTTAGTAGCAATACATTTTAATTATAAATTGCGACCTTAGTCGCAGTACATGTGTTAGTAGCAGTACATTTTAATTATTCACTGCGACCTTAGTCGCAGTACATGATTTATGCCTACACAGAGATAGAGAATATTAGTAATCTTTTCCAGAGTTGATATTACATTAAACCGTAAAGGAGAAAGTAGATTTTTACCCAAACTTCGCTTCGGAAGAATATGCTTTTTAATCCTTCTCTTTTCTCAAGATGCTGCATGTAGAAATGAATTACATTTGCATCTAAGTCTCTACTGAACATCAGGTCCTCAATGTCATTCCTTAAAATGATGATTGCATTATTGGTATCCTGATACGCAGTAGAACTGCAAGATATTCAAAACAAAGTTAGTAATTTAATTGTTCTTATATAAAGGTATAACAGAAATTTTTTTGCTATGAATTAACTTACTTAGAGTAGGACTTGTCGAAGAAATGTTTTATAAGAGCTTGTTGATGGGGCTGCAGAATTCTGTATGATGTGGTTTCGGTCAATTCTCTCGATTTTGGCTCATTGGAGGAAATCTCTTTGTCGCCGAAACCAGCGGTAGAACTCGCAGCCGCAGGCTGTGGAAGAGGATTTTCATTTTTTTTCTTCTTCTGTTTTGGATAAACAAAGTCGGAGTCATCGCGATCTCTTTCAGCGCGCTTGCGTTCTTTGACTCCCCTTTCTATTGTTCCTTTAGAGGTTTTCAAAACAGCTTCTTTTGAGGATTGCTTCTGAGGCGGAGTATGTTCTTGAATTTCTTCTTCAGAAGCTCTATCTCTTTGGATTTCTTGAGTCATTTGACTTATATTCAGAGAAAAACTTGGCACATCTTCTCCAATAATATTTAAAATAGACTCAGAACCCATGATTTTATCCTCTTCCAGTTTTTTCTTCTTCTCCTCTTTAGCCTGCTTCTCCATCTGCTCCTTCATTCTTTTGTTCTCCATCTGCGCCTTCCTCCTCTTCTTCTCATTCTCTTCCTTCTCCCTCCTCCTCCTCTCCTACCCCTCCTCTTCCCTCCTCCTCTTCTCCTTCTCCTGCTCCTCCTTTTCCCTCCTCTTCTTCTCCTTCTCCTCTTCTTCCCTCATTCTCCTTTCATTCTCCTCCTCTTCCCTTCTTCTATTCTCCTTCTCCTTCTCCTCCACTTCTCTCCTCCTGTTCTCCTTTTCCTTCTCTTCTTCCCTCTTCTTCTCCTTCTCTTTCTCTTCCTCTTCCCTCTTCCTCCTTTCATTCTCCTCCTCTTCCCTTCTTCTATTCTCCTTCTCCTTCTCCTCCAATTCTCTCCTCCTGTTCTCCTTTTCCTTCTCCTTCTTCGCAGCAGCGGCTGCTCTCAGCAGCTCTTCTTCTTCCTCTTCTTTTACCTTTAATTTCCTCTGCTGCCTTTTTTGTTTTTTCTTCTCTTTTTTTTCTCTCCTTTTAAATTTTAATTCAGACTTGAGTCTTTTCTCAGTCTCCATATTTTCAATCTTTTTTTCAAGCTGAGAAACATAATCTCTCAAGTGCTGATTTGCAGACCTCAATCGTTTTATTTCTGCTGCTTGAACATCCGGTGGAGGTGGCAAATAACCTTCAAAAATTGGTTCTTGCTCACTCGTTTCAGCCGTTTCTGGCTCCTTTTCCGCCGGGATGTCAGTCTCATTACATGTATGGCCTCCTTCATCTCCTTCACTTTCACCTTCTTCTTCTTCTTTTTCTTCACCTTCATCTTCTGCTACTTCTTCTTCCTCATCCTCTTCCCCTTCAACAGGAAGGCCAACCATATTCTTTTCATCATTAGAGATGTTGGCCATTCGACTCAAAATCTGAAAATAAACAGAAAAAGGTAAACTAAAAATAAAACAATGAAATAATGATACTGCGACCATGGTCGCAGTTTATTTATGAAATATTTTGGATAAGAATGCGACCATGGTCGCAGTATGTTTGTCGTGCCAAAATTTATCTGCCAAGACATGCAGCTCAACACTGCGACCATGGTCGCAATTCTGTTGAAAAGGGTATTTTCAAGAGAATGCGACCATGGTCGCACAATATTTGTCAGGCAGAAAACGAACTGCGAAAGGTGGCTCAATACTGCGACTATGGTCGCATTTTATTTGTACTACACATAAAAAAAGTTTAACTTACAATATTGCTGTCAATCTTTTTTAGATCAACTTCAAGTAGAGATCTGCTAATATTTTGGAGGTCCCATCTTACTGCGCGTGGTGTTTTTTCCTCCAAACCAGACCTCTGCTCAAAAATAGGTGCCCTCTCACACAGCCAATACTGCAAAAATAAAAATTAAATTAGTTTCCACAAATTTTCTCGATTTATGGGTAAATTTCATACAATGTTGTCCAAATTTGAGATTTGTACTTACAATAATTTGCACTGAGCATCCTTGCAGCTCGTACGTGCTTTGCCTGAAGATGTCCATTGAGTCAATCAGGAATTGCCAAACAGCTTTTGCCCAGCATATTGTCCTCATCAGTTGCATATTGGCAATCTGTTCCACAATATACCACGGCACCGTGCATTTACTGCCAGAGAAGAAAAGAGTGGCCGACATGTATAGGATGACTAATGTGGTAAAGTCTTGAGCTGCAAGTCTATTTATATCTCTTATAATTTCTTTTATAGACAATTGCTGCTCAAATTGTTCATCCGGTGTCACATCTAATATATCCCTCTTCCTTCTCTTGACAAGAAGATCATCCAAAGCATCTTCAATAGATATTTTTGTGATCTTCTTTATATTGGGGAAAAAATGTTTTATAACACCTCTATCTTTCATCGTACATGTCTTATTCATCACAAAATCTGCCCCATTGACAGGTAGACCAAAAGTTAGGGCAACATCCTCCACTGTTAACTCAATCTCTTTGCCCCCAATTGTAAAGGTCTTTGCATTCCTGTCATACTGGTCTAAAATACGCAGTATGGCAACGTTTAATTTTAGAGCCTTTTCAGTCCCAAATTCTTCATTGTAGAACGCCATGAAGATTGGGCCAAATGGGGTATTCTTCATCGCCTCTACGAAATCAGGCTGTATGTACTTTTTAAATTTCTTCATTAACTGGCACATTGGTTTTATGCTTGATCTCAGAGGACGAACCTGTATCTGTTGTTTACCTACGTAGGAAGAAAAATTAAACACTTTAGACCAATGATTATTTAAAAATTATAAGGGAATAAAAAGCATATTTGTTTTTTAATAAACTGCGACCTCGGTCGCAGTCATGCATTGCAAAAAAAAAACAACTAGAACCAGGACTACACTGCAATCTAGGGTCGCACTACATGTACTGCGACCAAGGTCGCACTGCGACCAAGGTCGCATAGGACTACAGTGCAATCAGAACAACTGAGACCAGGGCCAACACTGCGACCAAGGTCGCATAAGACTACAGTTCAAAAAGAAACAACTGCGACACAAGTTTGATAAAAACATATTATTTAAAATAAACTGCGACCTTGGTGAAGACTTGAGACTACAACTCTTATTTAAACAACTGCGACCCCATGTCGTCAGTATGTGAGAAAAAAAAAGTAAATTTCATATACTGCGACCTACGTCGCATTCATCTACAAGGAAAGGTAAAAAAAAAAATTCCAAAGTCGCACAGATCTGAACTGCGACACAGTAAAAATAGAAGTAAATAATAAAAACTTTCAAAAAATAGGACCTTTATCGTCTAAAGTTTGAAAATCTCTTTCGTAATTGCGACCATGTTTCCAATATTTAAAAAAAATTTAAAAAAACATGCGACTTTAGAAATAAATCTTGAAAAAATTTAAAACTATTAAAATACACAAAACCCTAAAATTTTTTGAAAATATCAATTTTGTAGTACCTTTTTCGACGGATGATTTCTTAGGCGCCATCAGTTGCAAATATTTTTTTTCAAAAACGGATGAAATTTTTGAAGGAAAAGAACTAATTGGATCAGAACCGCCGGTTGAAGTTTTAGAGCTGTAAATTTTTTTGGAAGACAATTTTTTTACAATAAGGTAAAAGGTTGTGATGGAGGGTATTTTCGGAAAATACAATGTTGAGGTGACTGGCATTAAATTGGGCGGGATTTTACAGGATTTTGTCCGCCAAATTTTTTAACAGATGTGGGGCGGTGATGTTGCCACGCCCGCAGGCTGAGAAAACTCTCTCAGCCCGCAGGCTGAGGTACAGTAAGCCCATATATATATATATATATATATATATATATATATATATATATATATATATATATATATATATATATATAGAGAGAGAGAGAGAGAGAGAGAGAGAGAAATGTAAATCAGCTGACACAGGAGGTAACTCTTCCTATGTCGCACTCAAAAATCATACTTCCCGAATGAATTTTCAAGATCCGACCACACATTATCATCTTCATATTCTATGATATATAGATATAAAAAATCAAGTGATTTGAAGTTTGTTTACTATATTTTTTTTAGGTTCAAACATTAACGGTTTCTTAACAATAGAACAAAATAGAACGTTTAAATCAATGAGTAAACGAATTTCAAATCACTTGATTTTTTATATGTGTATATCTTAGAATATGAAGATGATAATGTACGGTCGGATCTTAAAAATTCATTCGGGAAGTATGATTTTTGAGTGCGACATAGGAAGAGTTACCTCCTGTGTCAGCTGATTTACATTTCTCTCATATATATATATATATATATATATATATATATATATATATATATATATATATATATATATATATTAAAGAATGTTTTCTTCTCCTCTTTATATATATATATATAATTTGTGGGCTGCTCTCAGCTTCTACTGCTGTACAGACCCAAAAGGGACCCAAAAGGGGTCTGTGCAGCAGCCGCCCCCCCATTTGGCTAGGGCCAGTGGCCTGGGCTGCCACTGAGCCACACAAAGCTCAGAGAAAAAAATAAATAAATAACAGGGCCTGCTCACAGCCAGGCCGAGTGCAGGGCCCTTAGGCCGCCCGGCCCGGGTGCAAACAACACCTGGGCTTGGCCTTATTGGGACAGGCCAGAAAAAAAGAATATATATATATATATATATATATATATATATATATATATATATATATATATATATATATATATATATATATATATATATATATTAGTTTCTGAAGCCCAGTTTCAGAAAGCCCAATTACAGTTCAGCCCACTGATTTTGGGTTCTATTCTATTTGAACCCGACATATACAAAAAAACAGACCCGTTAACTTCTTGAAAAATAATTTTATTGACTAGATAAAAATTTGAAAAAAAAAGTAAAAATAGGGATAAATATTTAGATAACCCCTAGAATCTACTGAAAATTTTTTAAAAATTTGTAAGATTATAAATATTGGTGTTGTATAAAAAAAGATTATTAATTTATCTAGAATCACTAAATTCCTCTTGATTAGAATTCATTGAATTATTTAATAGAAATAGAAATTATTAAAATTGTTATTTATTGGAAAATATTTAAAAGAAATTAAAATTTATGAAATTGCAGAAAAGGAATGTGATATTGGATTTTTATATTATATATTGACTTTATGTGCAAATTGCCATATTGTATTGGATCATAAGAACATTGAAAATAGGGATCATGTTACCATTGTCACTGGGTAAGTATTATTTTATTCACATAGTCATTGTTATTGTATTGTTCATACCTAGTAACTTAGGTGACATAATCATTAGATAATTTACACCTGGGGATGGGGAAATTGATAAAGGAGACAGTGTTGGTATTTTAGGTGGACTTAGAATATAGGTTGCGCAGGCGAAAGACGGTTCCATTGCAAGGTTCCGGGGGATGACTGACTTCCTGTATTGTTCATATTGTTATTGTTATTGACTACCTAGCGGTAGGACGTGGTTCAGCGCCAGGTGATTGGGCCGTGGTTCTGGGTATGCACAGAACTCACCTAAAACACAAATTACCATCTCCAATTATCAGTTTCAACAACAAGACATTAAGAATAGACATACACAGATATTTTGACAACATGACTCTATCTGGACAGATTATAATTTATAATAGGGTTATGTGGTGTATATTATTATGCTATAACATGGTTCTAGTATGGTAATTACTAGTATGATAAACTACACTAAGCTGTGTATATTGTTGCTACTTTTGCATTTTCTTTATATCCCTCATTTTATCACTCACTTAGGTCGCTATTTGCGATCCTGAGTTTGTTGCTCAGGTTCTGATCCAGAGACTCCATAGGATCAGGAGTACTTCGAGCATATCGCAGATCTCCAGTAGGTAGTTAGCTTCTCAGTATGTGAGATACTTTTATGGCTATATTTTCTACTGTTTCTATTATGTTGTAATAAGTGGAACCCTTAGTGACATTAAGTATTTGTTTTTTTTAGCCAAAATAATCGATAAACTTTGTTATTTGAATTAATGTACTGAGGCTTAACGTAATTGTTTTGAAAATATGTTGCCAGCTCTCGTCACGTACCCCTTTTTATTGTATATTATGGTTGCGGGGCGTGACAACTCTCTTTTGAGCCACTCGCTTCGAGGCTTTGAGGAGGTGAGGCAATCTTTCTATAATCAATTCGATTCCCGACACGAATTCACGAAGAGCAACAATTACCTCCTCACCGTTAAGATGAAGTCCGGGGAGAGCCTCAAGCATTAGGTCAGTTATTTCCAAAGCTAAATGGCTCAAGTATATAATTGCAGCGAAGATGTTTCGACGACAACATTCATCAGTGGGTTGCAGGTCACCCACTCCTTTTAGAAGCACTTGGTGAAATACGAAGTCACTAAGATGAGGGACATCCTCTTCTTAGTCCAAAAGTACATCCAGATTGAAGATGTCACCGAAGTGCAACCAACCGCTCCCCTAAAAAGGGCGTTGAGGGGTAAAAGCTGACACTGCAACTAGCTACATCCAAGAAGAGCTGGAATCGGGCTTCCAACACCATCAGTAAAAATCACCCTCAAAATCGGGCAAAGACTAACAAAAAAGAAGAGGAGTTCACACTATTCAAAATCTCCATCGGTCACGTCTTCAGTGCCATCAAGGACCAACCTTGGCCTAGGCACCTGAGGTCACTCCTGCCTAACCTGAAAAGTCCAGGAGATGAAGAGTGTTGTGCTTTACATGACGGGATGGACTACCAAATCGTCGATTTTTGATACCTTCAGAAATAACTTCAGGAGTTAGTGAATCAGAGATACCTCAAAGAGTTCATCCTTAAACCCGAGCACAGAGAGATGTCCACGAGACTTCATGGTCAGAGGGTCAGGCGACTCAAATCCTCATCCACTATCGGGAAGTAAACATCATCTTTGGCACCTCACTGATAGAGAGCACCACCATGAAGAAGAGGGTCATTTATGTTAACATGGCCCATCGAATGGTCCTGATGGGGTTAGGCTGATCACCTTCTCTGACGAATACGCTCATATCGTCTTCTTCCTATACAACTACGTCCTGATCGTCACCATGCAGATCGGGAATTGCCGAGTGTCCAAGTCAACATCATGCATGGGGGTGCATTAGACGGGATGGAGGACACTCCAAAGATGACCTGAGCCATGAACAATCTGCAAACCCAGTCCCATCTATACAGGTTTGAGGGTAACAAGATTCACTCGTCTAGCACAGTCTCACTCTCAATTCGGACGGACCCATACAATGTCATCACGAGTTCTATGTGATCAACATGGAATCCTAACACAACGCCATTCTTGGGAGGCCTTAGATCTACATGACGAAGGTCCTACCATCAAGCCAACACCAGCTTCTACAGTATCCCGCTATGACATGAACACGATCATACAGGGATACCAGGAGATGTCCCACACCATCAGCGCAATTGCCAGGAAAAAGCTAGGGTGGGTGACGAAGGTTGCCAAGATAGCAGCGACGGTGATTCCCCTGTGGGGAAGAAGCAAAAGGGATTGTTGATCAATAACAATCACAAAACAACGAAATCCAAGATTCTGACTCCGCCGATGAGTCGAGAAGTCCAGACAACAAGTCATGCAGACCCCTTGCATCCGGAACGAGCTCTCCGGATTGGGACAAGGGGTAACACCTCGTTATTGGAATACATACTTAGATACGTGTTTCGATTTTTCAATCATATTTTTTTAATTTATTTTCTATATTTATTTTTGTTTTATGATTATATATGCAATTGTTTTGCATTGGATTCAGATTCGTGGACTCGGAGTTAGCAAAAGTCTAAACCGAGGACCTGATCCTATTTTATTGCTCGATTTGACCTTTTTAATAGCCAAATTAGATCGATTTCAGTTTCAAACATTATTCTTTAATATTTTAATTTTTGATTTTTTAGAATTTTTCTGAACTAAATTATAAAATCTTCAAAATCGGTATCGACTAGCATCGTTGGTGGATTCTAAAATTTTTTATTTACAAATAGAGTTGAAATTTCTAAAAACTTCTTTCATATGACTTCTTAGAATCATATTTTTTTTTATCTAAACGCATTTTTGAGAATTTTCTAAATTTATCAAAATTCGACTAGATTTGGTGTCGACTAGTATCGTCGTGGATTTCAGAATTTTTATTTTAAAAAAGGGATTGAAATAAAATCCGATTTCACCATGTATTTTAAAATTATATTTTCTATTTTTATGAATTTTTGAGGATCTTTCCGAGTTACTTTCATTTTCGGACTTTTTTGATATTTTTGGGGTTTTCCTAAATTCCGTAGTTTTATCCAGATAATTTTCTTTACCTTTTCTCTTTTCTACCACACAAAATCTTCCAAAATATCTTCTCCTCCCCCACTCATTTTCTCTCCTCCCTTCTCTTTCCAACCCAAGATGTGGGTCTGGCCGACCCAAATGCTGATCCAGACTCGACGTGGGTCCAGACCCAATGCGGGTCTGGCCTAGGCAGGACGCGAGTCTTCCCCCTTTTTCTTCTTCCTATTTAATCTCCCATTTATTCTCTCTTTCTCTCTTAATCTCACTCTCTTTTTTTTCTAAATCTCTCTCACTCTCTCCCTCTCATCTCCTCCCCTGGTGACTGACGCCACCCACGCCCCCCTCTCTGGCACACCTCCGGCGAGCTTGGCCCAGCGACCTAGGTCGGCGATGGGCCCCAACTCCAACGGCTAATCTCCCCAAGCTTCTCCTCCATCTCCAACTACACCACCACCATCCCTATTTTCTTCTTCAAAATCCACCACCTCCAACTCAAAATCCTCCACCTCCTCCCAAGCTCACCACCCATCACCAACTCAACAACCTCCGCCCTCTCCTACTTCACCACGTTCTTCAATTTCACCAAAATCAACCATCACCATCATCTTCTTCCCCGAAATCCTTCTACCACCACCAACATCAACACCCCCACTCCTCCTCTCATCTCTTTCAACTTCACCATCTTTCCCTTCAATTTTAACAAAAACCCCATCACCAACTCATCCCTCCACCACAAACACCACCCATCAACAACTCCCCTCTACTTCCCCCTCTTCTCTACCTGGCTGGCACACCGCTGCCCTCTGGTCAGCGGCGGCCAGCTCAGGCCGGCTTGGGCCCCACCAAGCCGTGAGCTCACGTCTCCCTGGCTGTGAGCAAGGCCCTTCTCTCCCTCTCTCTTTAATTCTTTCTTTCTCCCTCTCTCTCTCATTCTCTCCCCCCTCTCTTATTCTCTCTCTCATCCTTTGACTTCTTCTCTTGATCTCTCTCCCTCTCTCTCTTGATTTCCCTTTCTATATTCCACTATATATATATATATATATATATATATATATATATATATATATATATATATATATATATATATATATATATATTAATATATTGAACGCATACGCGCATTGATATTGGAGCATCCGGACTTCGGGAATTTTACAGTATTTATTTTGTAATTTTAAGGCGAGTGTTCTCGCTTTCTTTCTTAGTTTCCCCGCTTCGTCGGGTTAATTTGTATTCTTGTAATTGTATATTCATTGTACCGGTGGATTTGTATTTGTACCGATGATTTCGTTGCTTTATATTGTATGGTGATATGGACTGTATTTTGCATGGAGAACGTTTGTAATAGTATAAGTGATATGTATGTTGTGTGTTTTGGTGCTAACATTTTATGCAAGTACTTATACAGTCTTCGGGCTTAACCGCTCTGCGGTTCTATACTATAACCTTCAGGTTTAACCTTTGTGGGATTTTTAAAGTCCTTTGGACTTTGTATATACTATGCCTAGTAGACGGACTAAGCGTCAAACTTTATCGCTAACTCCGTTTGAGCGTAGTTATTCCATGAGCGATAGTATGGCATCCATGCTGTGCCGTGAGCGGTAACCACGCCGAGCATGATAGTATCTAGTGTTGCACATTACCTTCTCTCCAGCTTACTTAGCTTCGCTTGGATGATTGCTTGCTTGCTTACTCTCTTGTTGGTTCTCTTGCCTGCTAGCCATATATGCATGTGTGATGTGTGGTACTAACATCTCCCGCAGGTACATACTCAGCCTCCAGCCTTAATCTCTCCAAAGTGTATTAATGTCCTCTGGACTTTCTAGGTACGCCTGGAAAAGTAGGTTAGCGCTTAGCGTTTTACCACAAAACATGCTTAGGTGGAACTCTGCCAGATTTTAAACTCGCATCTTTAGCCGAATCGTTTCTGAATTCTACCAGGTGCTTTGGTGACTAAACACAATTCGCTAATCTTGTACCCAGCATTGCTTAATTTCATTTGGATGTTCGCTTGCTTGCTTACTCGCTTACCCCCTACTCGATAACTCGATTAACTCTTTTATTGATAGTTGTGAAGAGTTTGAAATCTTTACTTATACCATTTTTCAAAACTATATCATTTTTCTGTATTCATACCGATCTCCTGTGTCAGTACTACTTTCCTGTATTTGTACAGATCCCCTGTATCGGTACTATTTCCTGTGTTGTGATATATGATAATGATATCTACTGTGCTTATTACTCGACATGCCATTACTTGACACCTGACTCCTGCATGCTATCACCTGACACATATTCGATATCACTTATCACCTGCCACCAGATATGTTACCACTTGTCTTGTGGTTATCATATTTCTTGAATCATGTCCTACTATCCTGTATTATATACAGTGACCTGTATTTTTAGCACTCATGTACTTCTGTTACTCCTGTAATTCCTGAACCTGACATGCCCCTGATATTCTCGTAAATTGATAATTACATAATAAATTATAAAAAGGCCAACCTACATCGGGTAAGGGAAAACTGATGGATTTCAAGTGGTGAATATGTTTACAGTAGTATTAGTTATGTTGTGCAACTAAAAACTTTCGGATCTACCTAAGGGCCTCCAAGTGTTCGAGGGAGCACTGGCTCCCTACCTCCTGTTACTTTCCTGAATGAGCATACAATAAGACCCACCTCCTGTTTACCTAGCGGTAGGTTTCGGTCAGCACCGGAACATCCTGGGTCATGATTCCGCATATGTACGGGACCTATTATAAACATAACCATTAGTTTTATGATCACTTTTGAATAACCACCTTGACTTACACATATATGGATGTATGTGGGATGGAACGTACACCTGTACACATACTTAGATATCCGGGTCAGACGAGTAATAATAATAAGATACTAACTAACAATTCTTTGTGTTATTTTGCAATACGGATTGTATACACTCGGATTACGATGACTTGGGCAAAGGTATATATATTAGGGTTTCCTTATTTGGATTATTTCTTTGACGTACTTACCTCATGAAGACGTAATCTAGGTTGTACCGCTGGTTTTGCCGTAATTTCTTTCCTCGTATTTTAAATCAGATTTTTAATTTTGTTTTTATTATTATTATTATTATTATTATTATATATATATATATATATATATATTATATATATATATATATATTATATATATATATCCTTAGCACTTGTGTACTATTCTACTGGTCTCCTGTTGTTGCCATACTGTACATAGCCTGTCTCTTACTTGACATTACACTAATACTATCGTACTTAACCTCCTGACTTACTTACTCTTGGTTTTATACAGATTCTTTAGTTAATGTATAATCACTGCTTCTTGTTGATTTATACTGTTCTCTTTGTTGTTATTGTGGATAGCTCGAGTTGTGCGTACTCAGTCGATGGAGACATGAGATATATGATATATAGATGAGGGTTTCCTTGTCTGGATTATCCCCTCGAGGTATCAATCTCAAGAATCAATCTACTTAGCCCGTACAACTGGTTTTGTCGCTTCTATACATCTCATCACTTGATGCTTCATTCATGTTCGGATGTATTTGCTCATGACACGATTTTCAATGCATACTTTTAATTCAGATTTATCGATACACGTGTGCTTGTCCCTGCACGTCAGTTGGCATTCATCAAACCACTCGTTGGGGAGTTTCTGACTCTCCTGGATCTGCATATCCAGATCCCGGAGCTTGGAGCGTGTGATTCTCTCGGTTGCTGATTAGAGATGCGCAGAGGAAGCGTGAATCATCGACAGATCGTCCAGAGCCCTTTTCTTCCAAGCCCCCTTGTTAGTCTCTTGAGTTTTCTTTTTGTAACTCATGAGCATCTTTTGTACAGTTCATATTTGTATATCTTTTTGTATTCTCGCACTTGCGTCTATCAGTGATGTAATATTCTTTTGACATTGTATCACATCTTGTGATAACTTTGTAATTGTACTCTTATATTGGAATGTACAATGCACCACGTACTTTCATACTCTGATTCTTCTCAGTATTGATGCTCAGTGTATATATGCGAGAATATTTTTTACCTACAAATATACGTCGTAGTAACGTCTCGTACCCGCGGGATCGGGGTTTTACACGAGGCTTCCTGGTGACAAGAAGCTTATGTTCAAACAATTTCTCTCCAACAATGTGGATATGTTCGCATGGGCTTCCGCCGACATACCAGACATCAACTCCACCATCATCTGCCACCAACTTGCCATCAACCCCAGGGTCAAGCCGGTGAAGCAGAAGCCGAGGAAGATGAATGAGGAGAGGAGCTAAGCTCTTAGCGACGAGGTCGACCGACTACTCTAAGCCGATTTCATCGAAGAGACATTATAGCTGAACTGGCTCGCCAATCTAGTCCTCGTAAAGAAGAAGAGCGACAAGTGGAGAATGTGTATATACTTCACTAACCTCAATGAAGCTTGTCCTAAAGGCATCCTCCCTCTTTCGAAGATGTTGGCCTAAAGTAACAATCACCAGTTTCTTATTTTGATGATTACAAAACTCATGTAGTTATGAGGTACTAATCAAGTTCTAGTGTGTTTAAGTTTTTCAGGGTTCAGGAAGATTTAGGTTTCTTTCTTCCCCAGAAGGAAGGCGTTGAAGTACTTAAGTTAACTCGAGGAAGGGATTCAAGGTCGAACGATCAACGAATGGACTTTTGGAGAGGCCCACTTGAAGAAAACTTGAAGGCTTGAAGAACCTATGCAAGAACTTAGAATGTTTAAGTGTAGGATGCTGAATTGATGCTTAAGAATACACACACATTCAAAATTTCAAAGTCTAGTTTTTTATTTTTGGTGTTTTAAACATGTTTTACAAAATGTATATTGATACATGTTCCATATTTTTCAAAATTTTTATAACCAGTTATATACTTGTATCACATAGCCTATATGTTGCCAAAACTAATTTTATACATATATAATTTAATTAAAAATAAATTCAATTTTAAAAATAGCATTTACAATAGTTTTTGGGGTAGGTCGGTTATCTGACTGGTCGATCGCTCTATGTGCGAAGGAAATGCACAGCAGCCGGTTGACCAAGTGGTCGATCGTTTGTGCACAGAATGTTTGTGCATATTTTTCGGTTGATCGCCAGGTCGATTGCCAAACCTTACTCTCTCTATTTTTAGTTTCAGTCGACTGGGCAGTCGATCGACTGACAAGTTTTAAAAATTCTAAGTTATTGTTGGAGGCTCGGTCGATCGGGCGATCGACTGATAAGAAATGGCTAGTTTTGAACTAGCTTGCCGATTGACCAGCTGGTTAACTAACAGTCTGTCTCTGCTATAGTAACGACTAGTTTTCAAATCTGATTGATTTTTTACTTTCTCCAACGGGTATTTTTACAGTTTTGGGGTCCACCTAATACTCTGGTTTACCCCTCTAATGACTTTTACCTATTGCCTATATATATTGCTCATTTATAGAGAATTAAAAACAAGTTTATTCAAGAAAAATCAAGTTTTATTCAAAGAGAAAAGTTTGAAAAATTTTCTAGTTTTCAAGTTTCAAAAGATCTCAATTCCAAATTAATTTCTACAAGTTTTAAGCTTTTAAATTCTTTCTTTTAAACTGAATTTTTTCTCGCACAAACTTCTTGAGTTTCATTTCTCCGTTCTGTACTTTAGAAAGTGGTAAAGAGAGGGTTTGTGATTTTTGTGGTCACCAAGAGCTTGTAAACTTTATTGACTTTGTGCTACCTCTTGTGTAAAGCATTGAAAATTGGAGTTATAACTCCGAGTCTTGTGTAGACCATTGTACTTCCTTTGTGAACATCCTATGTGGATAGTGAAAATTCTTCACGCGGTGAATGCGAGAATGTAGAGCGAGTTGCTTAAGCCTCGAAAACAAATTTCTTGTATTTGCGATTGCTTTTTCTCTCACTCTCATTCTCTCTATATTGCTTACACTTGTGCCATTGCTTTCATTGCACTTCACTTTACTTTCTATATATTGTGATTACTCATCAATGTTGCATATTTATTGTCACATTCATATATTTATTCTTAATAAAACTCTGTTGTTTTATCCTCTTTTTGCTTAGTGATGTGCAAAATTTTATAAAAAGGAGAAAAGAAGGAAAAGAGCCCAACAAGCCCAAAAAGCCCAAAAACCCAATAAATTTAGAGATTTGAGGCAATGATATTTGTAGATTAAAAGAAAAATTCAATTAAATTTGTAATTGAAAATATATTATTCTCCAAGTAAAGAAGAAAGGATATTCTCAACATAATTAGGGTTTATATTCAAATTCTGAGAATATACTCTTTGATTACATGGCAAGATAGAGTCACAGAAGGAAACTCTAAAAATCTACAATTCAATCAAAATTCGGATTCAGACTGGGTATTATTTAGTAATTTGATCATAACTTTTGTTATAAAAATGCAAATCTGATGATTCAAAATGATCTAGAAAGAAGACTTAAAGGTCTATAATTCTTCTGTTGACTACTATTTTCATTTCAGCCATTTGATGAGTCATATTCAGAAATAAATATGACAGCTAGCTGCAACCTATCTCAATTAAATTTTCAATTAAGAGAAGAAAAGGATATTCTCAGCATATTCACAGTTCAACTCAAAATTTTGAGAATATACCTTTTAATGAGTCAGTATTTTAATGAATCACTACCCCAGGCTTCCTCCTATAAATATCCTAGCAGAAGCATGAGCAGAGAGACATCTCAGAGATACTTCCAGAGATCAAAATTAGGGTTTAGATTAGTTTAGTTTCAGTTTTTTTTTTCCGTTTTATTTTCTGTAACCAAGATTGGAGAAGAGATTCATATGTCTAAGAGAGAATGGAGTCAAGAGTGACAATTGATGTAAGTTCCTCCTTTTTCTTATTATTTTTCTATTTAATCAAAAGTTACTTTTATTTTATTTCTTGTGTTATTTTCTTTGTATTCAATTCTTCTACAACACTTTCTTCTCTCTCGGTGTCTCAAATCAAGTGAATCTAATAGATCAAAATAACCTTACCTTTGTGAGTGCTATTGATAGTGCATGATGATAGAATTACTTTCATAGTCTTCTTATTTAATGCTTGTCGTTTGAGTTTTGATGATCTAATGTTGACGAAACCGACTCCAACTTATGAGCTATGCTTTGATTGCCTCCAACTCAAGGTAAACCATTGCCAGTGATCTAGGGTTAGATAATTGATTAAAGAGGCAAGTTCTCTTGTGGAATACTTAGCATGAATTTCTTTTTAAAAACCAAAACTACAAATACTTATCCTTTCTATATCTTCTTTCTACTAACTTTAACTTAGGATTTTTTTATTTTCTTTTTCAAAACAAAGAAGAACACTTAACAATTTAATAAACATACTGAAATGCTTCAATCACATCTCTCCCTGTGGATTTGACCCGCATAGCCACTCTACCGCAGATAAATTGCGATAAGCCAGAGACACCGTCAACCTACAGATAACATCATTCTAAAACTCTAACTTTTTCATAATCAATTTATGGCGCCATTGCCGGGGAGGAAATGGTATTGTTATTAATTACTAAGTGGTTAATTTTTCTTCTTTATTTTTGTGTGCCAGAGTATATTACAGGAAGTTGGCAATTACAAAAGGTAACTCTGCAGTTATTATATTTTTCTGTTAAGTTATTCTGCACACTATATTTTGTTTTAATTCAACAGTAACTCATGTTTGTAATTAATTAAAAAATGGTTAGACTTTGCATTTAGACATTTGTCTAATTTCGTTTACATTTTACATTACTGTGCATAGCATGTAGTATAGGAATTGCTTACATTACTTAAGTATTGCTTTTCATATACATGTATACGTTGCACTAAATTGATTTAAAAGCTTGTCCTATAAACGAGATAAGATGGGAAAGTCATTACCCTCCATTAGCCCACAAATAGTCTCCCTATTCCCTAACCAAAGCCTAACTAAAATTGAGTAGACGTTGGCCCTAGGGATATCTCAGACTCAATAGGAGACTGGCCTAAGGGGAAAGTTGATTAGAATTTGACTCCTGTCAAATCAGTGTCAAAGGTTGGGGATTGAGGGACGAAACCCCGAAGACTGATGGTTTGGCTTAATTAGGCTCGTCGCTTTTAGCGCGGTACCTCCCACCAATCTTGCCCCTACCTGACCCATTAACTTTTGGTTAGATTCTGCAATATACCTCCTATGGACAGTCTAATCAGTTAGGAGTCTAAAGTCTACCCTAACTTAGGCTATATTTTTCTCTTTTGTTCATTTGTTTATTTTTCTTTGTTTATTTTTGACATTCTTATGTGATATGGATTATAATAACAATTTTTTCAATTTTAATCGTAATCCGTATTACACCCCGACCACTTTTGACTCGGATATTACCACCCCGACATATCATAATTTAAACCAAGTGTATCAGATTAGTCTTATCTGAATTAATACATCCCCAGTCCCAATACTATGAACAAGACTGGAAGCACAGAGCCAATGGGGATACAACTCCCCCGAGTCATATTGTCAACCACCATTCCAATAATCAGCTTATAATTTTCCTAGTTATGATTAACCAATAGAAGAAAAATCTGAGACTATGAAAGTATAGAAGACATGATTGAGTCTCAAGAACTAAAGCTAAAAATAATAGACTCACAATTCCCACAAGACTCCCAAATCCAAGAACCTTACTCCATGTTTCAAGTCCCACAACAAGAAGCAGAACCTATGGACCCAGATAGAAGTATGAAAAACCTGATTCAGTCTAAAAATAATTTTTTTCAATCTATCAATAGGCTATAAGTGCAACTGAGTCGTATGATTAATATAGTGAAAGAAAGAAATGAGGAAACTCTACCTAACATATGTTCGACCATTCCCGATATTCTTAACCATATTGATAGGAACCAAGAATCTTGGTGTCCTGGAAACTTTGATCAAGACTCAATTTCATTACACAAACTTGAACTTGACCAATTCCAAACCTTGGATAAATTGACAAGTTTTTCATTCAATGAGATTGAACTTGAATGTGAATGTGACCCCAATCTCCAACCTTATGATTCAGTTCCCATCTTCGATTATATGTTAATCCCGATATTCTTACCCAATTTGGACCAATTTCTGGAGCCAACATTTATTCTCGTACCCATAGAACTAGAAATTGAATCACCACTTTTGAATAGTCACATTCCATTGACGGGAAAGAATGTGAATTTCAATTATTTGATTTGAACTCAACTTTTGATTCAAAACTGACTCTTGAACCCAAAGCTAATTTTCCCGAGTTAGTATTGGTTACAAAACTCAAGCCAACCATTCTACAAAGTCACATTCTTTTGTTGGACATAGGTATAGATCATGATGACTTTGTGATGATTTTTTAAGACTGGTCATGTAAAGGAAATAAGTTTCATGATAGGGTCGTTCATGATCCTATTCATAATAGGGATTGTAAATATGTTAATAGAAAAGAGGACAATAAAGGTGGATTCTGTGAACCACCACATTATCTTGATTGGGTAGCAACGCTTGACCCAATCCGACCACCACTGATTGCAAAGTGAAAGCAGTGAGAATTACTGTCTAACTTTGGGCTAACGGGTCATGTCCACGAGGAGGAATGCGATGAAAGCTTTTCGGTGTTTTTGTTTAAAAAGCAAAGAATGGTATTGGTTTTTTTAATTGAAAAACAGAATGGAGAGTAAGGAAGTGATTAAAAGAAAAATCGAAAAATTAGAGAAGGTTTTGGAAAAGATGATTTTAAAAGGGTTGAAGATTCATTTGTTATTTTTAATATATGAAAAACATCTGGGCTCACCATCTTACTACTCAACGATATGTTCTTCTCTTCAAATTCTTAGTGCCTCAACTTGATTATAGGCAAAAACTTAAGCTTGAGTTTCAAAAGTCTTAAGCAAAGCAAATAAGATTGTTTGAAAAGGTTTAACTCCTTTTTTTAAGAAATCCTCTTGAACTGAATATTAAATCATCAAGTTGTCTTTCAAGTATGAAATAAAAATAAGTTCAAGTGATGTTTTAAAAGAAATAGAAGTTTAGAAATTCAAACCCATTCTCATGTGCTTTCAAGAACACTTTCAAAGAAGAAAGGCTTAGTTTAAGGCATACATATGATTCCGTTGGGTTCTTTACATCAAAACCATTCAAAATAAGAGGATCGAAGAGAGAGATGATAGTGAGCCCAGAAAAAAGAATTTAGCTACTCATAATTAAGGTAAAGTAAGACATGTAAATGAAATGAGACATACCCGTGAATTGTAGAAGAAGAAAAATCTTGATCCTTTATTGATGTCACTTCAACTTCAGGTTACAATCACTCTTTTCCTCTCTCTCTCACTGGTATTTGGACTGAACTATAAATTGAAAAATAAAGATATAACTTCTCAACACTATCTAATAAAGAACCTAAACCCTAAAAATAAAGAGAAAAACTTAAACTAATTCTGGTCCCTTTTTCTCTGAAAAGTACATTCTTTATATGGAAAAACCAAGCGGGAGAGGTCGTGCGAAGATAGGGGAGCAAACGCTCCCCTAACTAACTCAACCAAGCTGCAAAAACACGGCTTTGGCTGTGTTTCTACGGCAGGGACCTGGCCACACCCAATTGGTGGTACTCCCCGGTTTAGTGATACGTCTTTATCTCTTGCTAGTTTTCCTATTTCAGCTCCTAGATTTGACAAAACTACCTTTGATTTTTGGCTTTAACCAATTAATTTGGGAAGATTTATTTTTACCAGTTTTCAACTTCTCTGATTCGTCATGATCTACCCTGATTTTCTGATTTCAAATTAATTCTAAATTAAATCAGAATTTTGATGGGCTTTGAGCTCATTTCTCTTCCCTTTCCTTTAGTAATGGGCTTACATTTTATAAAGAAAAATAAGACTTATTAATAAGATTTATTAGATAATAAACATGATAATGTGATAATATATATGCAATATATATGACCGATCATACCCCCACACTTATCTTTTGCTTGGCCTCGAGCAAAACATCAAAACTAATCCTAATCAATTATTAGACCACTTTTACAGGTCACTCGATTACACTGAGTATGTGCAACAAGCCGTTAAACCTCTAGGTTATCCCTAGAGGACGAATTTTATCTCGTGAGGGTTTTCAGTGGATTGCACCCACAAAATCCATAAAGTAAGAGAAAAAATGTTAGTATTTTTGAAAAGTATTTTGAAAAGAGAGAAAATATTTGAAGTATATTTGTAAGAGTTCAAGTAATCTATAAGTTATAGGAAAATCGAACTTTTCATTCCTAGACTTAATCTCTATTCAAAAATATGTCATCAATCAAACTAAGGAGCCAATTGCATTTCTCATCTAATCTATTACTTTACCCTAATTCATATGCACTTTCGTGACCGTGAAGTTTTGACTAAGGGTTCTTTAACATTACTCTTATGTCTTATTTATTTTTATTTTTTGGTGGTATTTATTTCTCAATTCTATTAGGCTTTCTAATCTGCCCATGTAACAACCTTTTAATCGGTGACACCCAAACCGGACAGTCTTAGGGCACCAGGTGAGAAAACACCCCTAAAGATTTAAACACTCGAGCAAATAAGGTCACAAAACTAAGGGTTTTTATTTATAAAATGTACCCCTATTAGGCGTGAATACTTATACTTCATGAGGCACAAATACACAGCTTAATCAGAGGAATTAAGTATATATATATTTTTAAACTTATCTAATCATCTTTTGCATAAATACCAAGGCTTGCTTAGGTCAAAGCACCTAGCTAAACAATAATTAGATTTATTTATTTTTCATAGATATACATATATATATGTTTTTTTCTCTTTTTTTTATAAGGCATAAGAATTTTTGTTTTTGAACCCTAAGTGTGTACGTATATAAAGTGTGCATATTTCTAAAGGTAAAGATCGAGACTAAATTACTTTCACCAATTTTCTTCCTAACTCTAGAAATCAAACAAGTCCTCTTATTTTGACTAAGTAAAAGAAATCCTAATTATGATTTTTTATTCTATAAGATTAACTTAATTTCTTACAAAAAAATATATCAAAATATTGTTCTTTTCTTTCAAAAAGTTTTTTATATATTTTTCTTTCTTTATTTTTAGTTATATTAGTCATGTTGGAGCCCTCCTCCACACTTATCTCATGAATTGTTCCCAATGTATGAAAGAAATGTATAAATGCATGAAATGGAATGTAAAAGAGGAAAGTTACCGGTACACTGGGTCAAAGAGACCCATAGCCGTTTCTTTTACCGGCACCGATTCCAAGAAAGGTTTAAGGTGTTGACCATTTTCCTTAAAATCATTTCCATTCTTGGTGTCACTGATCTCTACAGCATCATGTGGAAACACGATTTTTACAACGAATGGCCTAGTCCATCTTGATTTTAGCTTTCTTGAAAAAAGATGAAGCTTAGAATTATAGAGTAAGACTTTTTGTCTCGGAACAAATTTTTTTCTTATGATGTATTTATTATGAAAAATCTTAACTCTATATTTAGTGATCTTAGCATTTTCATAGGCCTCATTTCTTAACTCCTCTAATTTGAAATTTTGTAATTTTTGAAGTTCACCGGCCTTAGTCAAGTCAAAATTTAACTGCTTGATTGCCCATAAGGCCCGGTGCTCTAACTCAACGAGTAGGAGGCAAGCCTTCCCAAAGACTAACCTATAAGAAGACATCCCTAGAATCGTCTTAAAAGCGGTTCTGTAGGCCCATAAGGCATCTACAAGTTTGGTGGACCAATCTTTCCGGTTTGGTTCACAGTCTTCTCCAAAATAAGCTTGATTTCTCTATTGGAAACCTCAACCTACCACTGGTTTGAGGATGATAAGGTGTGGACAACTTGTGAGTTATGGTATACTTTCAAATAAGAGCTTCAAAGAATTTATTGCAAAAGTGAGTATCATTATCACTGATGATAGCACGAGGGGTTCCAAAGCGTGAGAAAATGTTCTCTTTCAAAAACTTTATGACAACTTTGTTATCATTAGTTTTACTTGAAATGACTTCTACCCACTTGGAAACATAGTCCATAGCAACCAATATTTATTGGTTTCCAAATGAATTAGGAAATGGACCCATAAAGTCGATGCCCCAAACATTAAAGAGTTCTATTTTTAGAATTGGGCTGAGGGGCATCATATCTCATTTTAAGATCCTTCCTACCATCTAGCATCTAAGGCACGTCTTGCAAAATTCATAAGTATCTTTGAACAAAGTGGGCCAATAGAACCCACTTTGCAGAACCTTTTTAGCAGTCTTGCGGGGACCAAAGTGTCCACCGCATGCAAGTTCGTGACAGAAGGATAAAACACTCTTAATCTCTTCATTGGGAATGCATCTCCTAATAATTTGGTGGCACTCACCGGTTTAGTGATACGTCTTTATCTCTTATTAGTTTTTCCATTTCAGCTCTTGGATTTGACGAAACTGCCTTTAATCTTTGGCTTTAACCAATTAATTTGGGAAGATTTGTTTTAACTGATTTTTAACTTTTCTGATTTGCCATGATCTACCCTGATTTTCTGATTTCGAATTAATTCTGAATTAAATTAGAATTTTGATTGGCTTTTGGGCTTGTTTCACTTCCGTTTCCTTTAGCAAAGGGCCTGCATTTTATAAAGAAAAATAAGACTTATTAATTAGATAATAAACATGGTAATGTGAAAATATATATACAATATATGTGACCGATCAACCACCGGAACCACCACCTTAAGATAATATTTTCCTTCCCTTTCTTCTTTTTCATGTATTTATATATTCATTCATATATTGAGGACAATGCATAAGATAAGTGTGGGGGAGGGTTCTAACATAACATAGGTTTTCTTTTCATTAAAAAAATTTAACATTTTCTTTATTTTTTTAAAAAAACTTTTTAAAAAGAGAAAAAATATTTTGGCCTATTTTTTATAAGAAATTAAGTTAATTTTAAGGAATAAGAGAATCATAATTAGGATTTCTTATATTTGGTCAAAATAAGATTATTTGTTTGATTTTTAGGGTTAGGAAGAAAATTTGAAGAAGTAATTTAGTCTTGATTTTTACCTTGATGAAAAATGTATGCTTTATACACTTATACTCTCAGGGTTCAAAAAAAGATTCTTATGCCTTATAAAAAAAGAAATAAATAAAAAATAAAAAATATATATAATATCAAAAATTCTCTAATTAAGCTGGGTATTTGTGCCTCTTAAAGTATAAGTATTCACGCCTAGAAGTAGTCTATATAATAAAATCCTTAGTTTTGTGGCCTTGTTTGCTCGAGTCCTTAAGTCTTTGGGGCGTTTTCTCGCCCGGTACCCTAAGATCGTTCGGTTTGAGAGTCACCGACAAAAGGCTCATTACATGAGCATATTAGAAAACCTAATAAAACTAAAGAATAATACCACTAAAAATATTAAAAAAGAAGAAGAAGAAAATAAGACATAAGAGTTATAGTTGAATCCCGAGTCAAAATTTCACGGTCATAAAGGTGCATTTAACTTAGGGTAAAATAATAGACTAGATAAGAAATACAGTTTGACTCCTTACCTTGATTGATAACATGTTTTTGAATAAAGACTAAGTTTAGAAATGAAAAGTTTAGTTTTCCTATAACTTATAGATTACTTAATTCATACAATAATACTTCAAATATTTTTCTCTTTCAAAATGTGTTTTCAAAATACTAACACTTTGTTTCTCTTTCTTTATAGATTTTGTGGGTGTAATCCACTGAAAACCCTTACGAGACAAAACTCGTCCTCTAGGAAAAAAAACTAGGGGTTTAACGGCTTGTTGCACATGCTCACTGTAATTCCGTGACCTGTGAAAGTGGTTTAATAATTTTTTAGGTTTAGTTTTGATGTTTTGCTCGAGGACGAACAAAAGATAGGTGTGGAGGTGTGATTACTCATCAATTTTGCATATTTATTGTCACATTCTCATATTTATTTTTAATAAAACTCTGTTGTTTTATCCTCTTTTTGCTTAGTAATGTGAAGAATTTTATAAAAAGGAGAAAATAAGGGAAAAAAACTAAAAAGCCCAAAAATCCAATAAATCAGAGAGTTGAGGCAATCATTTTTGGAGATTGAAAGGAAAATCCAATTAAATTTGTAATTGAAAATCTATTATTCTCAAGTAAAAAAGAATGGATATTCTCAACATAATTTGGGTTTAAATTCAAATTTTGAAAATGTACCATTTGATTACATGGCAAAATGG
Organism: Agave tequilana; assembly: GCA_038442645.1. NCBI lineage: Eukaryota > Viridiplantae > Streptophyta > Magnoliopsida > Asparagales > Asparagaceae > Agave > Agave tequilana. Next base: position 254,311 of record JAVJIF010001694.1, read on the forward strand.
AGTCACAGAAGGAAACTCCAAAAATCTACAATTCATTCAAAATTCAGATTCAGACTGGGCATCATTTAGTAATTGATCAAAACTTTCATTATAGAAATGTAAATCTGATGATCAAAATGTTCCAGAAAGAATACATAAAGGACTATAATTCTTCTGTTGACTACTGTTTTCATTTCAGCTGTTTGATGAGTCAAATTCAGAAATCAATATGACAGCTTGCAGCCCAACTCAATTAAATTTTCAACTAAGAGAAGAAAAGGATATTCTTAGCATATTCACAATTCAATTTCAAAATTTTGAGAATATGCATTTTGATGAGTTAGCATTTTGATGAGTCACTATCCTAGGCTTCCTTCTGTAAATATTCCAGCAGAGACATGAGTAGAGAGATATCTCAGAAATACTTTCAGATATCAAATTTAGGGTTTAGATTAGTTTAGTTTTAGTTTTCTTTTCTTTTTTATTTTCTTTAACCAAGATTGGAGAAGCGATTCATATGTCTAAGAGAAAAAATAGAGTAAAGAGTCATAATTGATGTAAGTTCCCCGTTTTTCTTATTGTTTTCCTATTTAATCGAAAGTTACTTTTATTTTATTTCTTGTGTTATTTTCTTTATATTTAATTCTTCTACAAAACTTTCTTCTCTCTTGGTGTCTCAAATCAAGTGAATCAAATAGATCAGAATAACCTTGCCTTTGTGAGTGATATTGATAGTTCATGATGATAGAATTACTTTCATAGTCTTCTTATTTCATGCTTGCCGTTGAGTTTTGATGATCTAATGTTGATGGAACCGACTCCAATCTTATGAGCTATGCTTTGATCGCCTCCAACTCAAGGTAAATCGTCGCCAATGATCTAGGGTTAGATAATTGATTGAAGAGGTAAGTTCTCTTGTGGAATACTTAGCATGAATTTCTTTTTAAAAACCAAAATTACAAATACTTATTCTTTCTATATCTTCTTTCTACTAACTTTAACTTAGAATCTTTTTTATTTTCTTTTTCAAAACAAAGAAGAACACTTAACCAATTTAGTAAACATATCGAAATGCTTTAATCGCATCTCTCCCAGTGGATTTGACCCGCATAGCCACTGCTACCGCGGATAACTTACAAAAAAATCAGAGATACCGTCGACCTATAGATAACATCATTTTAAAACTCTGGCTTTTTTCACAATCATATTGCTTGCGTCATTCATACTTATCGGTTTTCCTTATCAAGCAAGAAGGTAATTGAGCGCCTCAATTCTTAATCTAGAGGAATTTAGAAGGAAAGTTCTAGAACCCTTAATAGGTAACCTGACTTCACTTCTTGTTTTTGAGTTAACCGTTTCATTATTCATTTTAATTGTTACATTTTCACATTTAATTAGCATTTCACTTATTCACCCACTCTATGTGAACTTTCAATTGGTATCAGAACTTGCACTCTAGTTTTTGATTTAATCACCTTAGAGAGATCCACTTGTTAATCTTTCATTTGCATCTTTTGTTTGTTAACACTAGTATCTATGGCCGAAGGTATCAAGACCCCACCCAAGTTTGATGGCCTTAACCTTCCCAGATGATCGTGTTCTTGCAATCCCTAGGAAGCTGAATTGCAAAGACGGTGATCAAACCCTTTAGTGTACACTATGGTGATGAGGACACTTGGTCTAATATTACCACCAAGGAGTTTGATGCTAATGCTAAGGCACATTATGTCTTGTTCAGGCCTTGAATGATGATGATATTTCTAAGGTAATTCATTGCAAATTTACCTCAGAGATTTGACCACACTTGATTGTCATACACGAGGGAACATCGCAAGTCAAGAGAGCCAAAATTGATCTCTTACATTTCACATATAAAAATTTTAGTATGAATGAGAATGAAATTATTGATGATATGATCACCAAGCTTACTAAAATCACAAATGATATTACTTCTCTAGGTGATGAAATTGACAATAACGAAAAAGTGAGAAGGTCATTCGTGCTCTTCCATCTTAGAAAATCAAGTCTATTACTTTGAAGGAGCTCAATGATAAGGAAGAGATGAAGCTCATTGATCTTATTGGGAATCTTAAGACCCATGAGATGAAAAAAAAAATCTAGAGAAGAGAAAGCATCTAAAAAGGAGAAGATTCTTGCCTTCAAATTTACTCCCACTATCTCCGATGAAGAAGAAGATGACCAAGAAGATGATGAAACTTTGTCCCTCTTCGTAAAGAATATAAGGAGAATATACAACAAGGCCAAGTTCAACAACACCGTAAAGATGGCAAAGGAAGGAGAAAAAGAAGATAGTTTGCTACAATTGTAGGAAGCTCAGACACATCATTACCGATTGCTCGGAGATCAAGAGCAAACCTACTACCTCCAAGAAACCCTACAAAAAAAAAGACTTTGAAAGCAACTTGGGATTCAGAGAGCGAATCTGAGGAAGAGATGAATACGACACATATATGTTTCATGGCTAATGAGAACACACCGAACGTAACTCCTGAACTAACTCTTGATGATTGTGGGTTATCAATGAATGAACTTGGTGAAGCTTTTGTAAAACTTTCAAACAACTATGATTTTCTCAAAAATAAGTATTTTTCTTGAAAATGAACTTATTCAAAATCAATTAGTTATTATTTCAAAAGAAAAAGAAATTTAATCTTCTTCTCTTCAAAAAAACACAAAATGATTTTGATGCAAATAAGATTTCTTGCAAAGCCAAATTTTCTAGTATTGATGAAATGAGATTCCATAATGAAAAATAATAATAATTTGAGTAATATTTTAAAAAAGTGCAAATTTGACAAAAAAAGATTAAAAGTCATGTTTTCAAAGAGGCAAACTGATTGGTCACCTATATTGCATATTTAATGTCACATTCCAATACTTATTGTCTAATAAATCATGTATTTAGACTTATTTTTGTTTAATAAAATGCAGGCTCATTACTAATGGAGGTGGAAGAAAATTGAGCCCAAAAGCCAGCTTTAAATTCTGATTTAAATCTAAATTAAAGAAGGGATCAATATTCAGGAGGATAGCCATGATTCTAGTTGAAAATCAATGCATATCAAGGAGGATCACATCAAATAAAACTGGTTAATTCAGTTTTGTAAAAATCGGTTGGCATGGGGATCACCGAAGGTCAGATCAATACCAGATATCAAACAGAATTCGTTGGATAAAAGGGGATAAAACCAGACGCCAACAATATCTCCCCCTGGATGTGGCCACATCTAGGCCGCGGAAACACGGCTTTGGTCGCTTTTTCATGGCTATCTCTTGGAGATAAGGGGAGCGTTTTCTTCCCTTATCTCCACACTCCTCTCCCCTCTGGATTTTTGCCTATGAAAAAATAGGAAGTTTACTGAAGAAGAGACTGAAGACTAGTTTAAGCTTTTCTCTTCATTTTAAGGTTTAGGATCATTGTTAGATAGTTAATGAGAAATTGTATCTAAGTTTTTAATTTGCAGTTCAGTCTAGAAACAGGTGAGAGAGAGAGAGAGTAAAAGAGTGATTGTAATCTGAAGTTGAAGTGACATCAATAAAAAATCATGACTTCTCTTCTTCTCCATTCACGGGTATATTTCATTTCATTTACATGTCTTATTTTACATCAATTATGAGTAGCTAAATTTATTTTTCTGGGCTTACTATCATCTCTCTTTTCGATCTCTCTTATTTTAAATGATTTTTGTGCAAAAAACCCAATAGAATCATATGAATGCCTTAAACTAAGCCTTACTTCTTTGAAAGTAATATTGAAGGCACTTGAGGATGGGTTTGAATTTCTAAACCTTCATTTTTAAAATATCACTTAAACTTATTTTTATTTCATACTTGGAAGATAACTTGATGATTTAACATTCAGTTCAAGATGAATTCTTAAAAAAAAGAGTTAACTTTTCTAAACAATCTTATTTGCTTTACTTAAGACTTTCAAAATTCAAGCTTAAGTTTTTTCCAATGATCAAGTTGAGGCGCTGAGATTTTCAAGAAAAGAATATATCATTGAGTAGTAAGATAGTAAGCCCGGATCTTTTTTATATATTAAAATAAATAACCAATCACTCTTCAAGCCTTTTAAAGATCATTTTTTCAAAAACTTTTTCAAGTTTTAAGTTTTCTTTTAATCATCTCTTTACTCTCCATTCTCTTTTCAACTAAAAATAAACACCAACACCAACCTTTGCTTTTGAAATAATACATCGAAATACTTTCATCGCATTCCTCCTCGTGGACACGACCGGTTAGCCCAAAGCTACACGGTAATTCTCCCTACTATTTCTTGCAAACAATTTTTGACGCTGTTGCTGGGGAGAGAATAGTGTAATTGTTCTTTAACAATTTTGGTGTTCTATTTTAGAGTGCAAGAAATCCGATTTAGTGTTCAAGTATTGCAGAAGAAAGCTTACTATTATGTATCCCTACTCTAGAAAGTAGGAAACAGAATTCTAAGAGATTGCCGCGCAAAACCTTTCTTTTTGGACCACTAAATATTCCTTTTTGCAGGACATATTACTTTGCAAAAAATACAGTTTATGCAAGTGTTATTTCTGATATTTACATAACCCTACTTTTAATCCAACAATAATCTGATTGATTTCTAATTGCTTAAAAAATGTTTAGACTTGCATTATAGGCATTTGTCTAATTACGTTTGTTTTTCAATTACTGTTGAAAAAGCTGGAGACAAGGTACATTTGCATAGCATCTAGCATAGGAATATTCTTGGGTGATTTATTTGTTTTTTGATTGTTACTTGCTTTATACTTGCACACTTGCACAATCAATCTTAAGGGTAAAACCAACACAAGATAAGGTATGGGAGTCATTACCCTTCGTTTGCCCACAAACCATGTCCAAGCACGCACAACCTAAGCCTAACTTAAAATCTAATAGACGTTGGCCTTAGAGACATCTCAAACTCATTAGGAGATTATCCTAAAGGGAATGTGCTAGAATTTGACTCCTGTCAAATCGGTATCAAAGGACAGGGATTGAGGGGCGAAATCCCGAAGGCTAGTGGTTTGACTTAATTAGGCCCATCGCTTTTGCGCGGATACCTCCCACCAATTTTGCCCTAACCTGGCTGATTAGCTTGTGGTCAAAATTTGCATGATACCTTCTGTGGACAATCAACCAGTTAAGAGTTGTTTAGATCCAAGATTTACTTATACTAGGTTTGGTTGCCTTTTCTTGTCGACTATTGGTAAACTTATTTTTGGTAGTGTTTGTGCATGCAAGTGTGGTCGAGAAACCCAAATTCATCTAGGTTAACTAGAAACACATCACCACCCAAGTTTGAACCAAAACTAGTTTCGGTTATGGCTCAACCAACATCATTGCAGGATAGGTTCTACCCATGAGAACCTCACTTCCATCTTGCATCCAAATTTCATCAGTTGGTGAACATAACTTTGAGTTCAAGTCTCAGTTCATCAACACACTCCCTAAGTTTCATGGCTTAGAGTCCGAAAATGCTTATTTCTTCAAAAGAGAATTTGAGAAAGTATGCTTAATGATGAAAATCTCATACCTTATAGATGATGCTATTAGGTTAAGATTTGTCCCATTTGCTCTTAAGGACTTAGCCAAGAAATGGCTTTACAGCTTAGCGGTTGGCTCTATCACATCGTGGAATGATTTCATCAAGGTCTTCTTAAAGAATTCTATCCAATTCATAAGATTGCTCTCATTAAAAAGAATATCATGCAGTTCAAGTAAGAACCTAGTGAACCGTTTTGGAGGCATTTTGAACGCTTCAAAGACCTCCTTGTCCAATGTCCTTATCATGGAATAGAGAGATGGTAACAATGTCAAATTCTCTATGACGATTTAGATTACTCAACCAAGACCCTCTTAGAAACCATGTGCCAAGAGGGATTCTTGCAAAAGGATAAAAATGAAGGATGAGATTTATATGAGAATCTAGCTGAAAAGACCATCCAATGGGAACCAACAAATGAAAACTCTAGAAATTCAAACTCCATCTCTTCAAAAGGAGGTTTCCATTTAATTGAATCATCTAGAGCTGCCGAGGTTAGAATAGCAAATCTAGCAAGAACAGTGAAAGCTTTAAAAATTAAGGAACCGTACTAGTCAACCAAGTCAGCCCAAACCAATTTTCAACTCTGAGTTGTACTTACTGTCAAGCCATGAATCATGTATTTGAGAAGTGTCCAGTACTCCAAGATCAACAACAATATCATGAATCAATGAATGTGGTCTTTTCAAGTCCCAGCAATAATTCTTACGCATCAACGTACAATCCTGGTTGGAGAAATTGCCCGAATTTCTCATGAAACCAAAACAACAATGACCATTCAAGGTCAAACCATTCAAACCACTTCCAATGTTCCAATCATTAACCCAATTTTTCAAATTACCATCATAATTCTATTAACCATCAACCTAATTTTTCAAAATATCAACAAAACTTTCTAAATCAAACTCCACAATCTTCCTTCCAAAATCCTCCACTCTAGAAGAGAATGACTGATTTTGAGAGGAACATAGAAAGATGCATGAAAAACCAAGAGTCCCTTATGCAAACAATATAGAACAGCTATAGACAAGCCATAACGAGGCTAGAGATTCAAATAAGCCAATTAGCCAATTCACAGAATGAGAGACTAAAGGGTACCTTCCCCAGTCAGCTAGTGACAAATCCTAAGAATTCTCACTAAGCCCATTTGGCGAGAATCAATCGTTGAATCAATGTAATGATGTTCATATATTGAGGTCGGGAAAGAAAGTTGATAATCAAGTGTCAACACTAACCAATCTCATTCAGCACAACCATACACAAGTATCCACTTCATCGAGTCCTAAGTCTTTCAAATCTGAAGAATCTGAAAAGGATAAGTCAACCAGTCAGGTGCACAAACCTATAATACCATTTCCTAATAGGCTGAAGAACAATAAGCAAAATGCACACATGGATAAGATGATTGAGATTTTCAATCAAGTTAAGATAAACGTGCCTCTTCTTAATGTGATTCAACAAGTCCCGTCATATACCAAATTTCTTAAGGATATGTGCGCCAAGAAGAGAAAGAATCCAAAAAGGTCTTCTTAGCTACTAACATTAGTGAGCTACTGTCGGGTCGATCTCTGTCAAGTATGAGGATCCCGATTGTTCTACCAGTGCTTGCACAATAGGACAAGCTGAAATTAGTCGTGCGCTACTTGACTTGGGAGCAAGTATCAACTTGCTCTCCTTCTCAGTTTATCAAAAACTCGGGCTGGGTAAGCTTAGTCCAACCCGAGTCACCATCCAACTGTCTAACCGGTCAGTGAAAGTTCCAAAGAGGAAAATTAATGATGTCCTTATCCTGGTCGGGGAGTTTATCTACCCTGTTGATTTCCTAGTTCTTGAAACGCAACCTGTTTCCAACCCTAGGTTGTAAACTCCAGTTATCTTAGGGCGTCCATTCCTTGCAACTGCCAATCAATTATCAATTGTAGGAATGGATCTATGAGGCTAACCTTTGGAGACATAAATAGAGTACTTAATGTCTTCAACCGTAGAAAACAACCCCGAGATATAAAAGACCAAACATTTGAAGTCAACTTCATTAAGAACATCACAAGTGAACATGGAGAAGAATTGAAACTAGAAACTGAGAGTGAATTCGAATTGGATTCTATGGATTCTGACCTTGATCAAATTATTAAGTCTACTGTGAATTGGGCGTCAAGCCCTGTTTCACCAAGTTTGGAGTCAACAAACTTGACTCCCCCTTCCATTGAGCCCTCCTTTTTATTAAAATTGAAAGTCTTACCTAAGCATCTCAAGTACGTCTATCTAGACAAACAAGAGATTTGCCCATCATAATTGGATATCATTTGACTGACGGGGAAGAAGAGAACATCATGTCAATTCTTAGAAAAAATAGAGAAGCCATTGGTTGGATTATGACCGACATAAAGGGATTGAGTACAGCCATCGTTCAGCATCACATTTATCTTAATGAAGAGGTGACACCCAAGAGAGACCCGCAGCGTAAGTTAAACCCTATAATGTAAGAGGTTGTTCTACTGAAATTTTGAAACTCGTAGACAACCGGATCATTTATCACATTTCTGATAGCCAATGTGTCAATGCAGTTCTGAAGAAATCTAGATTTACCGTAGTGGAAAACGAAAAATAAAGAGTTGGTCCAACTCGACTCCCGACAAAGGTTCAAGTTTGCATTCACTGTAGGAAATTGAATGCAGCCACTCGTAACGGCCACTTTCCTCTTCCTTTATTGATCGAATGCTAGAATGATTAGCTGCCCACGAGTATTACTGTTTCTTGGATGGATACTCGGGGTACAATCAATTCCTATAGCCCCCAAGGATCAAGAGAAGATGTTTACATGTCTATTTTGAACTTTTGCCTATCGTCGAATGCCTTTCAGTTTGTGCAACGCCCCTGCAACGTTTCAACGTTGCATGATGAGTTTATTTTCTGACATGGTAGAATGATTCTTAGAGATCTTCATGGATGATTTCTCCATCTACGGAGATTCATTCAATCAATATCTTCACCATCTAAAACTTGTCCTTCAACGTTGTGCTGAGAAAAATCTGACACTTAACTGGGAGAAATGCCACTTCATGGTAAGATATGAAATTGTCTTAGGTCATGAAATCTCTAAGAAAAGAATTGAAGTGGATAGAGCCAATATTGAGGTTATAATTAAGCTTCCCATGCCCAATTGCGTGAAGTATATTCGATCCTTTTTAGGACACGCTGGTTTTTACCAAAGATTTATCAAGGACTTTAGTAAGATTGCTAGACCCTTAACTAATCTTTTAACTAAGGAGGTGTCTTTCACTTTTGATGATGAATGTATAACTTCTTGGGAGAAGCTTAAGAAAGAGCTTATTTCTGCACCAATTATATCTACACCGGATTGGTTTAAGCCATTCAAAATCATGTGCGATATTTCTGATTTTGCCATAGGCGCTGCCTTAGGACAGCGCATTGATAACAAGTAGCACGTGATTTACTACTCTATTAGGACTCTCAACGTGCTCATATGAACTACACTACAATTAAGAAAGAATTCTTAGCGGTAGTGTTTTCTTTAGAGAAATTCGTCCCTACCTACTAGAGTCCAAAACCACAATTTCACCGATCATTTTGCTCTAAGATACCTCATGATGAAGAAGAATGTTAAAGCTTGACTTATTCGTTGGATCCTCCTTCAAAAATTTAATCCCGAGATTCAAGATATAAAAAAGGCGTAGAAAATATTGTTGCTAAACATCTCTCACGTATTCCAAACTCTTCATGCAACGAATTTCCCATCAATGATGACTTTTCCGACGAAAAACTCTTAGCTGTCTTTAGGGAACTTTGGTTTGCTGATATAGTGAACTACTTAGTCACAAATCAAATTCTGTCTCATTGTTCTAAAAATTATGTATACCGGTTCTTATCTCAAATTTGGTATTTCTTTTGGAGGAATCGTATCTTTTTAAGTATTATTCCAACTAAATCATTAGGAGATGCATTCTCGATGAAGAAATCAAGAATGTTTTGTCCTTCTGTCATGAGCTTGCATGCGGTGGACACTTTGGTTCCCCCAAAACTACTGAAAAGGTACTAGAAAGTGGGTTCTATTGGCCCACTTGGTTCAAAGATGCCTATGAATTTTGCAAGACTTGCTCTAGATTCCAAATGACAGGAAGGATCTCGAAATGAGATATGATGCCCCTCAACCTAAATTCTAGAAATAGAACTCTTTGATGTTTGGGGCATCGACTTTATGGGTCCATTTCCTAATTTATTTGGAAACCAATACATATTGGTTGTTATGGACTATGTGTCCAAGTGGGTAGAAGTCATTCCAAGCAAAACTAATGATAACAAAGCTGTCATCAAGTTTTGAAAGAGAACATTTTCTCGCGCTTCGAACCCCTCGTGCTATCATCAGTTATAATGGTACTCACTTTACCAATATATCATTTGAAGCTCTTATGTGAAAGTATGCCATAACTCACAAGTTGTCCACACCATATCATCCTTAAACTAGTGGGTAGGTTGAGGTCTCTAATAAATAAATCAAGCTTATTTTAGAGAAGACTGTGAATCAAAATCGGAAAGATTGGTCCACCAAACTTGTAGATGCCCTATGAGCCTGCAAGATCACTTTCAAGATGATTTAAGAATGTCTCCTTATAGGTTAGTCTTTAGAAAGGCTTGCCACCTACCCGTTGAATTAGAGCACCGGGTCTTATGGGCAATCAAGTAGCTAAATTTTAATTTGAACAAGGCCGATGAATTCAAAAGTTATAAATTTTTGAATTAGAACAGTTGGAAATGAGGCCTATGAAAATGCAACGATCACAAAAGATAGAGTTAAGATTTTTCATGATAAACATATCATAAGAAAATATTTATCCCTGGACAAAAAATCATACTCTATAATTCTAGGCTTCTTTTTTTTTTCCAGAAAAGCTAAAATCAAGATGGACTGGGCCATTCGTTGTTAAATTTATATTTTCACGCGGTGCTATAGAGATCAGTGACACCAAGAATAAGAATGACTTTAAGGTAAATGGCCAGCACCTTAAACCTTTCTTGAAATCGGTACCGAAAAATGAAATGGCTATGGGTCTTTTCGACCCAGTGTACCAGTAACTAACTTTACCTCTTTTACATTTCATTTCATGCATCTATTCATTTCTTTTATACATTGGGGACAATGCATGAGATTGGTGTAGAGTAGGGTTCTAACATGATTAACATAAGTTTAAAAAAGAAAGAAAAAAAGAAAAAAAGAAAAAGAACTTTTTGGAAAAAGAACAATATTTTGTCATATTTTTTGTAGGAAATTAAGTAAATTTTAAGGTATAGGAGAATCATAATTAGAATTTCTTTTACTTGATCAAAATAAGATCATTTGTTTGATTTCTAGGGTAAGGAAGAACATTTAGAAAAGTAATTTAGTCTCGGTCTTTATCTTGATGAAATATGCACACTTTATACACTTACACACTTAGGGTTCAAAAACAAAGATTCTTATGCCTTATTAACAAAATTATATATATATATATCAAAAATTCTCTAATTAAGCCGGGTATTTGTGCCTCATAAAGCATAAGTATTCACGCTTAAAAGAGGTACATCTTATTTATAAAAATCCTTAGTTTTGTGGCCTTATTTACTCAATTTCTTAAGTCCTTGGGGTGTTTTCTCACCCGGTACCCTAAGACCGTCCAGTTTGGGTGTTACAGACTAAAAGCTCGTTACATGGGCAGATTAAAAAACCTAATAGAATTAAGGAATAATTTCACCAAAATATATATAAAAATATATAAATAAATAAATAAATAAGGCATAAGCGTTAGAGTTAAAGAACCCTTAGTCAAAATTTCACGGTCACGAAGGTGCATGTGACTTAGGGTAAAGTAATAGACTAGATGAGAAATACAATTTGACTCCTTATTTTGATTGATAACAAGTTTTTGAATAGAGATTAAGTTTAGGAATGAAAATTTTGATTTTCCTATAACTTATAGTGTACTTGAACTATTACAATAATACTTTAAATATTTTCTCTCTTTTCAAAATACTTTTCAAAGATAATATCACTTTATCTATCTTTCTTTATAGATTTTGTGGGTGTAATTCACTGAAAACCCTCACGAGACAAAACTCGTCCTCTAGGGGTAACCTAGGGGTTTAACGGCTTGTAGTGCATGCTCAGTGCAATTGAGTAACCCGCGAAAGTGGTCTAATAATTTTTTAGGGTTAGTTTTGATGTTTTGCTCGAGGGCGAGCAAAAGATAAGTGTGGGGTGTGATTGGTCACCTATATTGCATGTCTAATGTCACATTCCCATAATTATTGTCTAATAAATCATGTATTTAGTCTTATTTTTGTTTAACAAAATGCAGGCCCATTTCTAATGGAGGTGGAAGAAAAGTGTCCCAAAAGCCCGCTTTAAATTCTGATTTAAATCTAAATTAAAGAAGGGATAATATTGAGAAGGATAGCCATAATTCTAGCTGAAGATCAATGCATATCAGGGAGAATCACATCAAATATAACCGGTTAATTTGGTTTTGTATGAATCCAAATCGGTTAGCTTGAGGATCACTGAAGATCAGATCAATAGCAGATATCAAACAGAAAATCTATCAGATAAAAGGGGATAAAACCAATTGCCAGTAATATCTCTCCCTGGATGTGGCCAAATGGCCATATCCAGGCCGCAAAAATGTGGCTTTGGCCTCGTTTTTGCGGCTATCTCTTGGAGATAAGGGGAGCATTTTCTCCCCTTATCTCCTCACTCCTCTCCCCTCTGGATTTTTGCCTATAAAAGGCAGGAAGTTTACTGAAGAAGGGACCGAAGACTAGTTTAAGTTTTTCTCTTTATATTTAAGGTCTAGGATCATTCTTAGATATTTAACGAGAAGTTATATCTCAGTTTTTAATTTGTAGTTCAGTCCAGAAACAAGTGAGAGAGAGAAAAAAAGTGATTATAATCTGAAGTTGAAGTGACATCAATAGAGAATCAAGATGTCTCTTCTTCTCCAATACATAGGCATGTTTTATTTTATTTACATGTCTTGTTTTACATAAATTATGAGTACTAAATTTATTTTTTTGGGCTCACTATCATCTCTCTTTGATCCCTCTTGTTTGGATGATTTTTGTACAAAAAACCCAACGGAATCATATGAATGCTTTAAACTAAGCCTTAATTCTTTGAAAGTATTCTTGAAGGCACATGAGGATGGGTTTGGATTTCTAAAACTTTCATTTTTAAAATATCACTTGAGCTTGTTTTTATTTCATACTTGGGAGAGATAGTTTGATAATTTAACATTCAGTTCAAGATGAATTCTTAAAAAAAAGAGTTAACTTTTTCAAACAATCTTTTTTGCTTTACTTAAGACTTTTAAATTTAAGCTTAAGTTTTTGCCTATGATCAAGTTGAGGTACTAAGATTTTTAAGAGAAGAATATATCGTTGAGTAGTAAGATAATGAGCCCGAATCCTTTTTTTATATATTAAAACAAACAACCAATCAATCTTTAAGCCTTTTAAAGATCATTTTTTTCAAAACCTTTTCCAAGTTTTTAGTTTTTTTTTAATCATCTCTTTACTCTTCATTCTCTTTTCAACTAAAAAAAACACCAACACCAACCTTTGCTTTTGAAACAATACATCGAAACGCTTTTATCGCATTCCTTCTCGTGGACACGACCCGTTAGCCCAAAGCTACATGATAATTCTCCCTACTATTTCTTTCAAACACAAACTCAAAGAAAATCATCCACACATCATGTTTCTCAAACACACCATCATGCTCACACAAAAGCATAACCACATGCTCATCACACTCCACATGCCCATGCTCATCATGCTCACACACATCATGCATTTTTATAAGCCAAGATGTGCAAATGCACCTATTATGGCCGAAAAAGTCACTTGACTAAGTTTTACTATGATAAGATGGATGCTTCAAATAGTCATGTATGGATTCAAAAAACTAACATTTTCGGACCCAAAAAAATTTGGGTACCAAAATCAACATCTATTTTAAATTATATAGGTCTGCATCAAGACTCCAAGACCTAAGGAGCGGTGGTGCCTTGATGTAGTTTCTCAAGACATAAGATATGAGATATCAACAACTTTACAATTCTATCAAGATACAATGAAGGTGGCACCGTTATCTTTGGAGATGACTCAAAGGGTGAAATCGTTGGTATAGGTAATATCAAGATTTGCTCATCTCCTTTAATTGAGAACGTTGTTTTGATTGAAGGCCTCAAGCATAATCTTTTAAGTATTAGTCAACTATGTGACAAAGATTAAAAGTTGTTTTTAATGATATTACTTGTGATATTTTAGATAAGATTGTGCCCTTTCCGATTTTCGTGAAAACAATATTTATATGATTGACATGTTGAATTTACAATACAATGTCACTTGTTTGAATGCTTTTAATGAAGATTATTGGTTATGCATAGAAGACTATGTCATATTTCATTTGACCATCAATCCCGAATTAATTTTAAGGAATCGGGGAAAGATATTCCAGCTTGAAATTTAAAAAAGATCACATTTGTAATGCGTGCCAACTTGAAAACAAATCAAGTCCTCTTTCAAATCAATTAAGAATATCATGACATCAAGACCTTTAGAGTTGATACATCTGAATTTGTTTGGTCTAACTGAAACCAAAAATCTTAGTGGAAACTATTTTGTTTTTATTTTAGTTGATGAATTTTCAAAGTTTGCATGGGTTTTCTTTTTGGAAAATAAAGATGAAGCTTTTTTGCCTTTTCATGTTTTAGAAAAAGAGTTGAGAAAGAAAAAGATTTAATTTTACGCATTAGAAGTGAGAGAGGTTGTAAGTTTATTAACTATTCTTTTATCACTTATTGTGAATAATGGAATCAAACATGAATTATCATGTCCTAGAACTCCACAACAAAATGGAGATGTTGAAATAAAGAATCACACTCTTCAAGAGATGACTAGGACCATGATTAGTGAATATGAAATCCCTCAATATCTATAGGCCAGGCCATAAACACTTCATGTTACATTGAAAATAAGATTTATTTTTTCAAAAATTTCAATAAACCCCCTTTAAGATTTACTATTTAAGAAAAGCAAATATTTTCTATTTTAAAGTTTTTGGATGCAAATGTTTTATTTTGAATACAAAAAGAAATTTAGAAAAGTTTGATTCAAAATCTTTTGAAACTATTTTTCTTAGATATTCAAATACTAGTAAGGAGTATAGAGTCTTCAATAGATCAACTTTGACTATTGAAGAGTCCATGCATGCAAAATTTGAGAAATCTAACTTTGTTGTGAAGAATGTTGTAGAGATTGATTCTTTAGGTGAAGACCTCGAGAAGATTTTCATGAAAGACTCACCGATACAGGAAGAGAAAGACCCACCGAAGTACAATGCAAATGGTAAAGTCCAAGATGTTGGAGCCAACTCAACCACTTCTGAAGGATTGGATATATGCAACAAGTCATCCCAAAGATCTCAAGTTACGGTGATGTATCCAAAAGGGTAACTACTTGATCCAAACTCCAAGATATATGTGGCCATTTTGTATCATATCACATATAGAGTCCAAGAATATCTCCAAGGCTGAGGGCGACTCATATTGGTTATTTCAATGCAAGAAGAGCTCAATCAATTTAAGCGTAACCAAGTTTGACATCTTATTTCTAGGCCTCATGATAGAACAAACATTAGTACTAAATGAATTTTTAGAAACAAGTTGGATGAGTCGGGTAATGTGATTAGGAACAAAGTTAGGCTAGTGGCCCAAGATTACCCCCAAATTGAAGGTATCAATTTTGAGAAAATCATTGCACCCATAGCACGGCTTGAAGCAATATGGATGACTCTTGCTTTTGCCTCATTTAAAAATTTCAAGATTTTTCAATTGGATGTTAAAAGGGCATTTATGAATGATTTTATCGAGGAGAAGGTGTATGTTGAAGACCCCCAGGGTTTGTTGATCCTACATATCTGGATTTTATTTTTAAACTTAAAAAAACTTTGTATGGTTTAAAATAAACTCCAAGAGCTTGGTATAAAAGACTTAGTAGTTTTCTTATTGATAAAGATTTTATTAAAGGTAAAGTGATACCACTTTATTTATAAAGCATGTTGATAATGATATCTTGATAGTGCAAATATATGTTAATGATATCATTTTTGAATCTACTAATGAAAAGCTTTGCAAGGCTCATGCATGAAGTAAGAGTTTGAAACAAGTATAATGGGAGAGCTCAACTATATTCTTGGACTCCAAATCAAGCAAAAGAGCAATGTGATCTTCGTTAATCAAGTGAAGTATACAAGAGAACTTATCAAGAAATTTGGGCTATAAGATGTGAAGATTAGCAAAACTCTTATGGCTACCACAACTAAACTTGATAAGGATGAACAAGGTAAACACGTTAACATTAAACTCTACCGTAGCATGATTGGTAGTTTTCTTTACTTAATGGCCAGTTGGCCGGATATTATGTTGTTTGTGTGCTAGATTTCAAACTTATCCTAAAGAGTTCAATTTGATTGCGATAAAATACATTATTAAATATCTTAAGGGAATCATTGGAATGGACTTGTAACCGGATAATTTTCTGTGACGAGTTATTCGGATATTGACTATACTGGTTGTATAGTGGATAAGAAGAGCACTAGTGAAATTTATTAATTTCTAAAAAATTTCCTTGTTGGCAACGACTAGTTCTGAACTAGCCTACCGATCGACCGACTAGTCGATCGACTAGTCGGTCGACCGGTTGTCTTTGCTTTAGTAAGAGCTAGTTTTCAAATCTAATTGATTTTTTACTTTTCTCCAATAGGTATTTTATAGTTTTGGGTCCACCCACATAATACCCTGGTTTACCCCTTTAATAACTTTTACCTATTGTCTATATATATATGGTTCTTATGTAGAGGATTAAAAACAAGTTTATTAAAAAAAATCATGTTTTTATACAAAGAGTAAAGTTTGAAAAAATTTCGAGTTTTCAAGTTTCTAGAGCTCTCAATTCCAAATCAATTTCTACAAGTTTTAAGCTCTCAAATTCATTCTTTTAAATTGAATTTCCTCTCACACAAATTTTTTGATTTTCATTTCTTCATTCTATACTCTAGAAAATTGTGAAGAGAGGGTTTGTGATCTTTGTGATCACTAAGAGCTTATAAACTCCAGGACTTTGTGCTATCTCTTATGTAGAGGATTAAAAGTTGGAGTTATAACTCCAGGTCTTGTGTAAACCCATTGTAGTTTCTTTGTGGAGATCCTAAGTGGATAGTAAAAATCTTTTACGCGATGAAGGAGGGAACGTAAAGCGAGTTGCTTGAACCTCAAAACAAATTTCTTATGTTTGTGATTGTTTTTTCTCTCACTCTTACTCTCTCTGCATTGCTTACACATGTGTCATTGCTTTCATTGCACTTCACTCTACTTGTTATATATTGCTTGCATCATTCATACTTATTGATTTTTCTTATTCAAGCAAGAAGGCACTTAAGCACCTCAACTCTTAATGTAGAGAAATTTAGAGAAAAAGTTCTAGAGTCCTTAACTGAGAATCCGGCTTCACTTCTTGTTTTTTAGTTGATCATTTCATTATTCATTTTAGTTGTTACATTTTCATATTTGATTAGTATTTCACCTATTCACTTCCTTCTAGGCGAACTTTCAGAAAATAGACCAGCTCATCGAGGCGATGGCGGGGCATGAGCTACTCATTTTCATGGATGCCTTTTTGGGATTCAACCAAATCAGAATGTACCTGCCAGATGAGAACATGACCGCTTTCACTCCTAGTTGGGAAATTTTCTGCTATAATCATGCCCTTTGGATTAAAGAAGCCGGAGTCACCTTCCAATGGATAATCGATCGAGTATTCAAAGTTCTGATCGGGTATACCATGAAGGTATACGTCAACGATATGCTTGTGAAGAGCGTCTAAGATTCTGACCATCTCTACCACCTGAGTGAAGCATTCGATCTCCTCCGAAAGTACTAGGTGAAGCTAAACCCAAAGAAATGCATCTTCGGGGTAATCTTCGGGAAGTCCTGGGGTATTTGGTCACTTAGCGGAGTATAAAGGCCAACCCCGACCAGCTACCCGTGATCCTAAATATGAAGTTACTGATGTGCGTCAAGGAGGTACATATACTAAATGGGCACCTCGCAGACCTGAACAACTTCCTCAGCCGATCCACAGATAAATGTAAACTAATCTTTTAAGCCTTGAAGAAAAATGTAGCAGACTTCCATTGAGATGAAGAATGCGAGCTCACATTCCAAAGACTGAAGAGGTATATGACTTCTCTGCCATCAAGCCAATCACTAGGGAAACACAGTTCCTCTACCTTGTCATGTCAGAATCCACTGTGAGCGGAGCTTTGGTTTGCGAAGATGAAGGCATCTAGAAACTGATGTACTTTGTCAGCAGCTCACTGACTGGAGCCTAGAACAGGTATCAAAGGATGAAAAAATTGGCTTTCTCTTCGTCACATTGAGAAAGCTTAGATGTTACTTCCAATCTTTTTCAATTACCGTATTGATGGAGCATCCTCTGCGGAGCATTATCGAGATTCCAAAATCCACTAGGCGGATAGAGAAATAGGTGGTGGAGCGAATCCATATGGTGTCAAATATGAGCCTAGGATAGTGATCAAGGAATAAATCCTGGCAGACTTTATTGTTGAGTTCACCCCTGGAGCTTCAACACAAAGATACTCATAGGAGGGGTGGATCCTCAACATCGAGAGGGCCTCAAACAACAAGGGAGCTGGTGTCTGAGTCATCCTCACTGCCCCCGAGGGCTTCATCATCGAACAATCCTTCGCACTCGGCTTCCCCGTAATGAACAACAAGGCCGAGTACAGAGCTGTTATCGCTAGGCTAAGAATGATGGTGACCCTCTGAATCAATGGGCTTGAGTTTCTATGCGACTCGACGTTGGTGGTCTGCCAAGTCGACGGGGAGTATGCGGCCAAAGACAAACGGATGGAGGCATAATTGCGACTTGTCCTTAGCTTAAAGGCCAAGTTTTCTCACTGCGACTTTAAACAAGTTTTGAGGTCCGAGAGTAATCATGCCGACTCCTTGGCCAACTTAGCATCAGTAACCGAGTATCAGTTTCGACGAAGATTCCTCTCGAGCATATCCCAACTCTGAGCATCATGTGGCCTGACGGGGAGATTCTCCGTCTAGACACCTCACCAGGGTGGAGGGACCCTATTTCGCCTATCTGAAGGATGGGACCCTGCCCAATGACAAAGTAGAAGTATAGAAGCTTCAGCATATGGCCACCAGGTACACACTTATCAGGAAGCTCTGATACAAGAAATCTTGGATTTGGAATTTATTTTTAACAATTAAGCGTCAAGATGAATTAGAATTAAAGAGATGAAATAAGAAATAAAAAATATTAACCTATGAAAGGCATTCATTGGAAACAAAAATAATAAAAGAAAATTCATAGAGAAATATAGGAAAAATGAAACCCGAATTTAACACAAAGTCTTGGATCTTGTCAAGTTCGATTGTGAAGAAGCCAGCTGCCCGAGCTCTCTTCCATGCATTATAAAAAATGATTAAAATAAAATAAAAGAAAGAAAACAAGCACAACATAAAAGAATTGAAAATAAAAGAAGAAACTTCTCTGTTATATTAAGCTCGCAGCTGATGATCTTCGAAGTACAAAGGCATTATATAAGCTCTCTCTAAAGAAAATAAAAATTACAACACTCTCTTTAAACAAAACCACCGACTAAACCTTTAATTAATTTACTAATTCCTCTGGTCTCACGAGTCTTCCACTGGCCCCCTCCTTTGTTGCTCTCTGCCTTCAATTTATAAGCTCAGACCTGAATCCCAACTATTTGATTCTAACTACAAGCTGTAGAGTTAAATCCCAACTGATGAACCAAATCTCCAATAAATAAATCAAATTCCCAACAAGTAAATCAAATCTCCAACAAATGAATCAAATCCTAAATCGCACCCGCATATAATTTTGAGTTTTTACAAGAAAAAACCTCAACAATAATTTATTATATAATAATTCATTTTCAATTTGGATAGATTCTGTAAATGATCGATACAGGCAGTCAAATATGTGATCCATTAGGAGCACTCAACATGAAACCTGTAGATTTACGAATTCTCTTTCCGTCGACACCTTGAATAATCTTTTTAGAATTCAAATGAAATTATAGTCAAAATATCCCAGCATGTTTGAAAAACACCCTTTGATCCTCATTTTGTGCAAAATTAGTCTATTCCACTTGCCTTTTCTCCTTTCCTTGTCAATTAAGCACAAGTACTGCATCACACTAACACATAGTCGAGAAGCATTATTTTGATACATAAAATAGATAAATGAGAATATAAAAATAACATAAAATAATGCTCATCAAATAGCTCACACTTATCTTTTACTAGTCCTCAAGCAAAATAAAGAAAAACTGAGAAAGTCCTAACTTACTTTCGAAAGAATCACGGTTACACTTAGCACATACAATAATCCTTTAAACCCCTAGCTCTCACACTTGTGGATGAGTTGTGTCTCGTGAAGGTTACAGTGATGTTATCCACAAACATTGAATTTTTTTAAGAATAATTTTTGATAGTTTATTAGCAGAAATTCTAAGCCACATGGTTATAACATATTAGCCCAACTTTCAATTCTTTTTCAAGTAATTAAGTTTAAATCCTTAAATTACTGTTAGCGAATTTAAAAATATGATTGAGTGCACAGTGAGAACTGGACTTACACAATTAAGATTCTTCGTAAAACAATTATCAACACATAGCAATTACTTAAAACCAGTCATAAACCTTAATTTGATTCAAAACCTTACTAGTCTACCCAGGTTCACAAGATGTTTGAATATTCACTTAAATACCTCATGGGTATTATCTGTGATATTCCAGCTTACTTACTTTTTTACACAGATGGCTTTCACGCTACTTGACTAAGGTCAACTTAACTTTTTTATTTAGTTTTCATAAATTTTCTTGCATTTTTCTAATTGCTTTTTCTTTTTCTTTTGTTTTTCCTTCTTCTTTTTGTATTGCTTCTTTTGCTCCTATGATGAATTTCCCGTGTAGCGAATAATCAGTCGACAACTCTTACACCAATTGGCATAAGGTATCAGAAATCAAGATTTCCCTACGGATCTATGTTTGAGGTCCTCATTACAAGCCCACAATCAGACCTTAACAATATGTCGCCATTTTTCTATGTACCTAGTTTAATTCACTGGATGCTTTTTTTTAAAAGTTTACACTCCCTATCTCTTCAAAGGAAAAACAAATGAACATGCTAGTCATAGTTCATCAGACTCTAGGTAATCACTAGGCTAACCATTACTACCTAGATCCATAAAGTGCGAGCATGTATGTCGTGAAAGTTCAAATTCAAATTTCAAATAATCTAAAAGTAAGTTAAGAATATGAACTCATTGTCAATTTCTTGCATTTTTCTAATTGCTTTTTCTTTTTCTTTTGTTTTTCCTTCTTCTTTTTGTATTGCTTCTTTTGCTCCTATGATGAATTTCCCGTGTAGCGAATAATCAGTCGACAACTCTTACACCAATTGGCATAAGGTATCAGAAATCAAGATTTCCCTACGGATCTATGTTTGAGGTCCTCATTACAAGCCCACAATCAGACCTTAACAATATGTCGCCATTTTTCTATGTACCTAGTTTAATTCACTGGATGCTTTTTTTTAAAAGTTTACACTCCCTATCTCTTCAAAGGAAAAACAAATGAACATGCTAGTCATAGTTCATCAGACTCTAGGTAATCACTAGGCTAACCATTACTACCTAGATCCATAAAGTGCGAGCATGTATGTCGTGAAAGTTCAAATTCAAATTTTCAAATAATCTAAAAGTAAGTTAAGAATATGAACTCATTGTCAATAACACAATAACTTAATCATTAGACTTTAAGATTTTTACCAAGTGCCTTATTATTTTACAACAATGTACACTGAAAAGATTTTATTTGAGAAAGATTGTAAAAGAAGGTTTTTTTTTAATTTTTTAATTTTTTTTCAAAAAATAGAAGAAGAAAATAGGGAGAAGGTTTTTTTCAATTTTTTTTGCGAAATAGAAGAAGAAAATAGGCATATTATCCTCAAATCTAAACTTGACATTGTCCTCAATTTATGCTCAATATGATGAATTATGAATGCAAACTCAAAAAGATATTGAAAGACAAGTGCTAGCATTGAAAAATGAATAAGGTGAAGGGTAGATAGTACCTTAGGAGCTGCAATAAGAAAATAAGCTAACAAAAGAAATAAGAGGTAAGAGTAAATAGAAAGATGAAGGCGCACTCTCAAATATGGATAAAAGCATCTCCCTATAGAAAAGAAATAGAAACTCTAGAAAACATAAAGGACAAAATAAAATAAACTATCTATAGAAAAATAACATCTCTGGGTTGCCTTCCAGCAGCGTTAAATTTAATGTTTTCAGCTAGACACAATCACATATCACTGAATCTCTATGTATGGTCTTATAATGTTGGACCAGAATATTAAACAGTTTTCTCACGTGGTCCTTGAAGCGGGACAATGGTGCGTTCAAAAATGTTGAAGTGTGTGTGTGTACAAGATTTTCTAATTTGAGTGTAAAATTCATTAAGTAATGTGGCATAGGCAGGCATTTGTTTAATCACATCTAGGAGTAGGATGCCGATTTTGACTAATTTAACATCTTCTAGAACTTCATCCATCATAATATTATTCTCACCAAAAGGGGAGGGCCGATCTAGTCATTTGGGAAAGGATGTATAGGGTACATCAGACACCTCAATGATTGTCTTAAATAGTGATCCCGTGAAAGATTCAGAAGAAGAAACAGATTTCTTCTTATTTAGAAGTGTATCAATTTCAAAATCATCTACTTGAACATGATCCTTTTCATCTGTTATATTTACCTCAACCCAGTTTTCAATTAGCTTCCCACTTTCTACATGTTTATTAAAAGAATTGTGTTGTTCAACCATAAATTGATCATTTGAGGCAAATGCATTAGGTTGTGTCTGAGATGAGATGGTACTCTGCTCTCTAGCACTAAAATGAGACTCAATTCTTCTTATAGAATTTCTTAATTCTTGAAGCTCATTTCTTGTCTCTGTGGTGATTTGAATCATACTTTCATGAAAGCTTGAAAGATTTCTTCAAGGCCTTTCTTTCTAGATGGTTGAGTCTGAAAAGCAGTTTCATAATCGGTTTCATTGTCTCAAAGATATGAGTTTAATGTAACACCATAGTTCTGTGACTACAAGGAAGAATTTATGTGATTCCACCACTCAGGATTGTAGGTGTTGGTTTAAGGATCATAGCTTGTTTAAGTATACGATTGAGTTGTATTTACAAGGTTTTGAAAAAAAATTCGGGTCATGATTTGTGTATGGGCACTTAAAGTTAGAATGACTTGTATGACTACATTGTTGTGATTTCAGAAGAGTACGTCCCCACGAACGGATCAATTGGGGCTGCGCAGCAGATACGAATCACAGGATCTACTAAGGCAACTTGAAGAAGAGAAGAAGAAGATGTTCCAAAGTAGATAGAAAGCCAACACACAATATAATGTGGTTCCACCGATCAAACAGATCATGTGTACGTTCACAGGAGAAGGGGGAAGAAACTTTATTAAATTTTAGAGGATACTTACACCTCACGCTGAGAAGTTACAAGCTTTTGATGGCCGCCAAGAACAGCGAACCCTTGTGACTAAGCTTCTCTCATGAATTTCTCACCCAGATGAATTACACCCTTAGGAGTTACAAATTCATAAGATTCTCTTGGAATACATTGAAGGTCACCCCTAAGGGGTTATTTATAAACCATAGAACTCTCCTAGTCCTAAACAAACTCCTTCAATCAGAATAAAGAAAACTTGAATCTAAATCGAACTCAAAACACCTTCAATCAGAATAAAGAAAACTTGACTCCAACTCAGACTCAAAACAGATTTAGAAAAGAACTTTTCTTGACTCCAACTCGGACTCAAAACAGATTTAGAAAAGAAAACTACCAAATCTGACATTAATTAACCTTCACGATATATTCACATCATAATTCTAACAATATTTCCCTTGACTTGAATACGTCTAAGTCCAAGAATAGCCACCACGTTCCATGTACTCGCATCCATGCACAATTGAACAAAGTTGATTTCATCTCCATCTCACTCCCTCTTCTCCATAACCCCTCATGGGGTTCACATCTTGATTTGGTCAAATAAGTTCATGCCCAACCTGAACTTTATTACCCAATGATCTTCTTGATCTACATAAGATCTATGAGAATTTGCTTCACCATAGGAGTAATGATCTGAACTACTTTGTTGTGCGCCTAGTCCAATCTCTTTTCGGGGTACAATTGAACATCTGAGCTCGAATCTGTTACAGTCTCTAATTGTTCCACAGTCACCGCTTTTGAAGTTGAGGATAACTGCAATTTACCAACTATAACCTCTGAATTCTGCAACATATATGCATTGCCGACACTTTTGGCTTGAAACATCACATGGGTCTTTTTGGAAACTTTCAAAAGATCACCTTTTAAACGAAAGCAGACCCTTCTCTATGTAGGGATCCAAGAGAGATGAGATTGTACCTTAATTCAGGAACATGACAAACACCTTGACGAGTAGTGATGAATCCATCATGAGACCGAAACTGGATTGTTCCTTCGCTACTCACCTTGCTTGTAGCGGAATTCCCCATGAAGACTTCTCCCCTTGAACCGAAGTGTATGAAAAGAACATCTTCCTATTAGAGCTGATATGCCGCGAACATTCAAAATCTATAACCAATCTATCTTTGCTACCAACTGGTCAACTGCAACAGGTAGAACGTCGCACTGTTCTTCATCTCCTTCAACCAGTTCAGTGACATTAGCATCTGGTTGTTTCTTCTTTCGAAGCCAACACTCAGATCTAATATGCCTTTTTTGTGACAATAGTTGCACGTTAAATTCTTGTGTTTTGAGTTACCCGTGGAACTTTCATTATTACACTTCTCCCTTAAATAATGAACTTGCTCGGAATCATCATGATGAGACTCACCCATTAACTGGGTGTCAATTCTGTCCTTATTGAATAGATGCTCCTTGACCTCATTGACCTTAATTGTTGACTTGCCTCCATAGATAAAAGCATCCCTAAAGCTCTAATATGAAGAAGGTAAAGAACATAGTAATAGAAGTGTTTGATCCTCATTATCTATCTTAACGTCTATCTTATCTAGGTCATTGATAATAGAGAAAAATTCTGCAATGTGAGACTTGATAGGTGTATGTTCATGCATGCGAAGAAGAAAGAGACACTGTTTCAGAATAAACCGATTCGCCAATGACTTCTTCAGATAGTGACCTAAAGTCGCTCCCATAGCGAGGACGCTATTTTCTCCGTATAAAACTCACCCAACACTTTGTCCGCCAAACAAAGCTGAATAGCTGTAAGGCTTTCTCATCCAACTCCTACCAAGTTTGTTCCTTCATGTCTTGAGGCTTTTTCTCCCTCCCGAGTAATGTTTTCTTCAAACCGCTCTGGGTAAGGATGGCGTTCATTCTAATTTACCACCTGCTAAAATTGATGACGCCATCGAACTTCTGAATATCAAACTTGATCGCAAACATCTTCAAGTTACCTTGCTCTGATACTAATTGTTGGAAAACAATATGTAAGCTCTAATACCAATTGTTGTGATTTCAGGAGAGGCTGACCCCACGACCAGATGGCTGGGATAGCGCAGCAGATACGAACCACATGATCTACTAAAGCAACTTGAAGAAGAGAAGAAGAAGATATTCCAATGTAAATAGAAAGCCAACACACAGTATAGCGTGATTCTACCGATCAAATAGATCATGTGTACGTCCACAAGAGAAGGGGAAGAAACTTTATTAAAACTTTGGGGGAGTACAATAAGAATTAATTACACCTCACGCTGAGAAGTTACAAGCCTTTGATGGCCGCCAAGAACAGCGAACCCTTTTGGCTAAGCTTCTCTCACAAATTTCTCACCTAGATGAATTACAAATTCATAAGATTCTCTTGGAATACATTGAAGGCCACCCCTAAGGGGTTATTTACAAGCCATAGAACTCTTTAGTCCTAAACAAACTCTTTCAATCAGAATAAAGAAAACTTGAATCTAACTCAGACTCAAAACACCTTCAATTAGAATAAAGAAAACTTGAATCCAACTTGGACTCAAAACAGATCTAGAAAAGAAAACTGCCAAATCTGACATTAATCAACCTTCACGACGTATTCACGTCATAATCCTAATAATCTCTCCCTTGACTTGAATACGTGCAAGTCCGAGAATAGCCACCATGTTCCATATGCTCATATCCCCGTGCAATTAAACAAACTTGACTTCATCTCCATCTCACTCCCTCTTCTCCATAATCCCCTCATAGGCTCACATCTTAATTAGGTCAAATAAGTTCATGCCCAACCTGAACTTTATTACCCAATGATCTTCTTGATCTACACAAGATCTATGAGAATTTGCTCCACTATAAGAGTAACGATCTGGACTACCTTATTGCGCGCCTAGTCCCAATCTCCCTTCGGGGTATAATTGAACATCCGAGCTCGAATCCATCGTAGTCTCCGATTGTTCCGCAACCACCACTTTTAAAGCCAAGAATAACTATAATTCACCAACTGTAACCTCTGAATTTTGCAACATATATACATTGCCGACACGTTCGGCTTGAAACATCACATGGGTCTCTTTGAAAACTTCCATAAGATCACCTTTCGAAATGAAACAGAACCCTTCTTTATGTAGGGCTCTAAGAGAGATGAGATTGTACCTTGATTCGGAACATGATGAATGCTTGTAATGATGCATCCATCATGATATCGAAACTTGATTGTTCTTTTGCCAATCACCTTACTTGTAGCAGAATTTTCCATGAAGACTTCTCCCCTTGAATCAAAGTGTATAAAGAGAACATCTACCTATTGGAATTGATATGCTACTAACATCCAGAATCTATGACCCATTTATCTTTGTTACCAACTGGTCTGTCTGTAATAGATAGAAGGTCGCACTATTCTTCATCTCTTTCAACCAGTTCAGTGACATTAGCATCTGGTTGTTTCTTCTTTCGAAGCCAACACTCAGATCTAATGTGTCCCTTTTTGTGACAATAGTTGCACGTCAAATTCTTATGTTTTGAGTTACCCGTGGAATTTTCATTATTACACTTCTCCCTTGAATAATGAACTTGCCCGGAATTATTTTGATGAGACTCACCCGTCAACTGGATGTCAATTCTATCCTTATTGAGTAAATACTCCTTAACCTCATTGACCTTGATTGTTGACTTAC
This sequence comes from Agave tequilana, assembly GCA_038442645.1. Taxonomy (NCBI): domain Eukaryota; kingdom Viridiplantae; phylum Streptophyta; class Magnoliopsida; order Asparagales; family Asparagaceae; genus Agave; species Agave tequilana. Next base: position 281,206 of record JAVJIF010001694.1, read on the forward strand.
CTCCATAGATGATAGCTTCCCTAAAGTTCTTATATGAAGAAGGTAAAGAACACAATATTAGAAGTGCTTGATCTTCATCTTTTATCTTAACCTCTATCTTATCTAGATCATTGATAATAGAGAAAAATTCTGCAATCTGAGACTTGATAGGTGTACCTTCATGCATGCGAAGAAGAAAGAGACGCCGCTTTAGAATCAACTGATTTGCCAACGACTTCTTCAGATAGTGATCCTAAAGTCATTCCCATAGCGAGGAAGTTATTTTCTTCGTAGAAAACTCATCCAACACTCCTTCCGTCAAGCAAAGCTGATAGCTCTCAAGGATTTCTCATCCAACTCCTGTCAAGTTTCTTCCTTCATGTCTTGAGGTTTTTTCTCCCTCCCGAGTAATACTTTCTTCAACCTTCTCTGGGTAAGGATAGCGTTTATTCTAATCTGTCACCTGCTAAAATTGATGATGCCATCGAACTTCTGAATATCGAACTTGATCGCAGACATCTTCAAGTTATCTTGCTCTGATACTAATTGTTGGAAATAATCTGCATGCTCTGATACCAATTGTTGTGATTTCAGGAGAGGACGCCCCCATGACCAGATCGACTAGGGCAGCGCAGTGGATAAGAACCACAGGATCTACTAAGGCAACGTGAAGAAGAAAGAAGCAGATATTCCAAATTAGATAAAAAGACAACACACAATATTACGTGGTTCCACCGATCAAACAGATCATGTGTACGTCCACAGGAGAAGGGAAGAAACTTTATTAAAACTTTGAGGGAGTACATTAAGAATTACTTACACCTTACGTTGAGAAGTTACAAGCCTTTAATGGCCGCCAAGAACAGCAAACTCTTTTGGCTAAGCTTCTCTCACGAATTTCTCACTTGGATGAATTACACCCTTAGGAATTACAAATTCATAGAATTCTCTTGGAATACATTGAAGGCCACCCCTAAGAGGTTATTTATAGATCATAAAACTCTCCTACTCCTATACAAACTCCTTCAATCAGAATAAATGAAACTTAAATCCAACTCGGACTCAAAACACCTTCAATCAGAATAAAGAAAACTCGAATCCAACTCGGACTCGTAACAGATCCCGAAAAGAAAATTGCCAAATCTGATATTAATCAACCTTCACGACATATTCACGTCATAATCCTAACATGCATATGGGACATGGCTCTTGAATGCAAGGTACAAGTGGTTGCTCTAGGGACATGAGGTGATCGAATCTTCTATTCAAGATATCAATTTGGTTAGAAAAATCATTGATATTCTATGTCTCATATATCCCTACTTTAAAAATCAGCAATTTCAATAAAATTATTTCTTTATCTTGAGCTTAATTTGAAGGTAATCAATTTTTTAATCACTAATTTTAAGAGAATAAATTTTTCCTAGTTAGACGGCTCTTAACTGGGTTGGATGGATTGTGGTCTGACCGATTAAAGCCATCAAATAAGCGATTCAGTCTTTCCTCCAGGTCAAGCACCGCTGCAATGGCTAAAGTTATCCTTTCTAAGATAAGAAAGTTCCTCTTTGAAAGCTTGAAAGTAATCATCGGAGTATTTTCACAATAGATCTACTTAATGAGCTCGAAATCCTAGTGGTCAAGTTCTAATTAATTTTAAATTAATTGAAGCTGAGGAGAACTTATATGAGATTGTGATTTTTCGAGACAAAGAATGGGTAATGAAATCCCGAACTTATATGATCGGGGGAAACACTTAAGATTTTTTTTTCATGCAAAAATGCACTAATGCTTCAAAAACACATTCAAAACCTCGCTGACAGGAGATCATCAATAGAGTTAGAAAGAAATAAATATTCTCAATGATTCTGAAGCAAGCAATATTTTTTCAAGCAGCGCAATTAATAAGCAAGAAAGCGCCCCTCCTGTCTGTTTAAATTTTCAATTGTCCTGTGGAATTTCTCTACAAAACAAGTTTAAAAATTAAATCTCCGAGATGATATAAAATAATATTTTTTAAATTTTTTTAATTTTTTAATTTTTTTACAACTAGAAAAAATTTAAATGTCAGTTTTCAAAAATAATTTTTGATACAAGTCTCCCGCAGCAGAGCCAAAATTTATTGTGACTTAAATATTGTAAAATTTCTCTTCATTGTTTAAATTGCGCTCAATTTAAAAATCACCAATTCTTGCTTTTAAATTTTTAGAAAAATAACATAATGGCAAGGAAAAGGGTCAAATTCAAAGAGAATTGTAGAAAACCATAGTTTTAAAAATCTGAAATTTATTTTTAATCTAATTATAATGATTTGGATTTGTAATTTGTGACAATTAAGCTTCAAGATGAATTAGAATTAAACAGATGAAATAAGAAATAGAAAATATTAACCTATGAGAGGCATTTACTGGAAACAAAAATAAGAAAAGAAAATTAATAGAGAGATAGGAAAAATGAAACCGAATTTAACACAAAGTGTTGGATCCCGTCAAGTTTGATTGTGAAGAGGCCAGCTGCCCGAGCTCTTTTCCCTACATTATAAAAAAATGATTAAAAATAAGACAGAAGAAAGAAAAAAGCACAACACAAAAGAATTGAAAATAAAAGAAGAAACTCCTCTGTTATATTAAGCTCGTAGCTGATGATCTTCAAAAAACAAAAGTAGTACTAAGCTCTCTCTAAAGAAAACAAAAATTACAGTACTCTCTTTAAAAAAAATCACCGACTAAACCCTTAATTAATCTACTAATTCCTCTGATCTCTTGACAATTCTTTCACTGGCCCCCTTCTTTTTTGTTCTCTGCCTTCAATTTATAGGCTCAGATCTGAATCTCAACTATTTGATTCAAACTACAAGTTATTGAATCAAATCCCAACTTATGAATCAAATCCCCAACAAATAAATCAAATTCCCAGTAAATAAATAAAATCCTAAATCCACTAGCATATAATATTTAAGTTTTTACAAGAAGAAACCTCAACAATAATTTATTACATAATAATTCATTTTCAGCTTGAACAGATTCTATAAATGATCGACACAACTAGTCAAATATGCGAATCAATAAGAGCACTCAGCATGAAAGTTGTAAATCTGTGAATTCTCTTTTAGTAAACATCTTGAATGACCTTTTAGAATTCGTTAGAAGAAATTATAGTCAAAATATCACAGTATGTTTGGAAAAATACCCTTCGATCTTCATTTTGTGCAAAATCAGTCATTCCACTTACTTTTTCTCCTTTCCTTGTCAGTTGGGCACAATATTGTAATCACTCTAACACATACCTAAGTAACATTATTTTGATATATAAAATAGATAAATGAGAGTAAAAAAGTAACATAAAATAATGCTCATCAGAGTGCTCGACGAAGAAGAATGCCAGATCCAAGTGCAACAAGATGTCATCACAGTTAGCCAAAGAGATAAGATAATCCAGAAAGGAGAGAAGTGTGGAGGAATATACAAGAGAAGAAAGAAAACTCAGTTCGAGAGAAAGTTTCAGGGATAAGCTTGAAAGGAAGCTCATCTCGAGGTAGAGCTTCAAGGGACACTGCGATGAAATAGAACATGGTTAAAGTTTTGCAGAAAAGAGAAAGAGTGTATTTGGGTAAGCCCCGAGATGACCCAAGGCATGATGGTATATCAGCTAAAGGCCCTAGAAAGAGGGAGCAAGAGTTAAGAGTTTCACAATGTGAAAAGAATCAAGGTATAATTTTAAAGTTTTCAAGGTGTTTTATTAAAGACTTGAAAAGCAAGTTGTAGTGGTCGGATTTTAATCTGCACCAGGATCACTAACACGTGTTCCAGCTCATCAGGACCATCGAAACAGACGATAAGACATGCCAGCAGTCACCTTCCCGGCACAACTCAATCGTTCTTGAGGTAACTCCTCCTTCCGAGGATACCACTGCCCCGAGAACTCTCATATTTCAAGCACTTTTCTGAGCACCACCCAGCCGTTCCCGATGTCACTCCTCCCGCTTCGAGCGAGACATCTACATCAACCGACCTCATTTATTTTCAGCTTCAACTCAGCAAACATGACACCTTTAATTCATAGAATCGGTTACGCCGCCAGATCATCCTACGTTTTGAACGTTGCAACATCCCATGTTCCAGAGCGGATGGTTACAGATGGCAGCATAAGTCGGTCTGAATAATTATGGATATAATCCGAGCAGTTATGATGAAAAAATACCAATGTGCAAATATTTTTGTTATGGAGAGTCGTAATATCCGCACTTTTATTTATGACGTACATGGTATTTATATACTTAGACCTCTATCAAATGAAAAAAGATTGAACCCTAAAGAATTGAATCTGTAACAGAATGCTGAGTACTCCTTGCAATCTCTTTAATTTAGTGAAATCTCTCTATTTGCACCGTGATTTTTTCTTCTGCGGATTTTTCATATAAATTCTCTGGTATTTGCATTGCTCCAGTTTCCTCTTACAAATTGAGTGTAGATAAATTTTCTCGAAGAAATTACCATCTACACAAGTCAAGATGGAGATTGTTGTAAATTTACCTAGTTTTCAAGTTGGAGATAATGGTCAAGAAGATCTAATGGAATTGGAGAAGGAAGAACTTGAAGAAGAAACAAATTCAAAAAACAGGTGGCAGTCGACGAGCTGTCAACTGCGCATAGAAGGTTGTCGACTGGGCCTATAGACAGAAAGATATAGAGAAGAAAAGGCAGTTTAGTCTATCGACAGGCAATAGACGCTGTCGATAAACTGGCACACCTGTCGATAGGTGATAGAGCTTATCGTAGCCAGAAGTCAGAATCAGATTCAGGCTTCTTTTTCTAACACGTTCAAGTTTCTTTTCTGGTAGACTCTGAATAGAACTCAATTTATATTCAATAATAATTTGTTTCTAAATTTGAAGTGTCTAGAATTCTTTTCGATCAATAAAATCAACTTCGACAGGGATTAATCAAGTTCTTCAAGCATCCGACGATCAAGATCATCTCATAGTTAGAACAGGGTTTGAATTATAAAACTCTATAAATAAATATTGTAACTTAGTATATTGTATCACAACAAGAAAGATAGGAAGTCAAGAAAGAGAGAGAAATATAACGGTGCATAGAGAGAAGATATACTCTTATAATCTTGTTAGATTCAAAGAGAAGGCGAATACTCTTGTGAGAATTAAGGGAAACGTTAGATCTCTTGTACCAATTTTATTAATAAAACTCTCCCAAGTTCTCAAGTTCTCTCCCTGTGGATATAGACTAAATTTGAACCGGATCACGTTAAATCCTCATGTTATTATTCTCTACTCTTTTGTCTTGGTTTTACTAGTTTACTCCACAATAGTTTTCCTTTTACAAATATTACATATGGTCAAGATTCTGCTGCGTGCAACAATTGGTATCAGAGCGCCTATTATAACAACAGTGACCCTGCCAGGCCCCGAATTTGTTCCCTGGAGGTCGCCGATGAATCCCATTGGCGGTTGAGTTAATTAACAAAAGAAAATAAAAATTCCCCTTGTGACTTTGTGAATGTACACTGCCTCAGCAATGATTGGAATAATGGAAACTACCTAATATTTATATTTAAATATTATTAAAATAATTAATGACCATATTTAATTATTAGAATTTTCCAAAAAACTAAATTTGATAATTAAATATTACAAAAAAATCTAAACAACGCAAATTACAGAGGCACAGTTTGTTGCCTCATGGCAATATTGTCTCTAAATACATGTATTTAGTTAAAATTAATGTCTCCGGCGATCTATTGACTACAATAAAGTCTATTTTATTTTTGAGGAAAACTATCATAAACAACTCTGTGAACTACTCAGGAGATCTGAGAAAAGAAATACAAGAGATCTTTTTTCCTTCTTTTATTCTCAAAGCCAAATAGAATAGGGAGCGGGTTAGCTCCTTCGCGCGAATGACCATCCGGCCTTTACGCGTTGTCGACTGTTCATCACAGCTGATGGGCGACCCGATGGGGGGGGGGGAGAGAGAGACGTATTGTGGTGGGGATTGAATAAATTAAATTTAAACTTTTATTTAAAGGAGATTGAGTAAATTAAATATTGATTGAAGAAATAAGAGCTTACATATTCCAATTTTCTATCCTGACCAGCCAACTATAGTCTCTGCTTTTATTTTTTAGTATAGGAGAGCTTATAGGATGCCTACTACTTCTCAGATTATGGCAAGCATGCATACTCCTTAGTGTACCTCTCTATGGTCAGACTCTTTATGGTTAATACCGCAGGATTATTTGTGAATTCTTCTTTCCCTAGCAAACAAGGTTGACCCTGCTCAAGGGTTCCTTTTGGACCTAGGTAGGGGCGGCAAAATGGGTTGGATCATATTCAGGTCGACCCGTAAATAATTGACCCGTAATCGATTCGCTGATTCGATGATTGGGTATGATTGACCAGTGCCTGACCCGCGGGTTAGCGGTCAGGTACAGGTTGACCAATAAGAAGTCCTTTTCTTCAAAAAAAAAAAAAAAAAAAATGCCGGGCTAATTTTTAAGGGACCAACCTTGGACCCAATCTTCCATGCCCATTAACACCAAAAGGAATGTTACAAATGATGATTAGAATCACTACCCTATTAATATAATCATAAAGTCATTTATTATTATTTATATTACTCTCAAACTTCACCAAACACATAAAACAAATATAAATGATTGCGTGCAATGCCTGGTTGAAATGCTGGTGTGCAACGCTCCACCATTGGTCCATGTGCATCATGATGAATAAAAGTTGTATAATTTTCTAAACATGTAATTTTCTCTAAAATTAAATTAAGACAAAATAATAATTAATTTAGCATACAATAACAACAATTATAGTTTGAAATAAAAAAAACAAAAGGAATCTGATTCAGAAAATGTAGTCGTGATGTCGCTGCCTTAAAAGATCGAAAACCCACCCCAATCGTCCGGATGTAGATATGCTTCGTCCCATAGCGATAAAAATCCCCCAAATTTTCCAGCACCTACTTTTGGAAGGAAAGACAGGCCTCTGCTCAGTGCATACCTTAGTTAATATTAATACTTGTTCAAATTACTCTCCCAGTGACAGTATTGTATATGCATTGGCAATGCACACTTACACGCCTAGCGGTTTTAGAAATAATAATGGGCCTTAGCCGACCTAAGTCACGATGGGTTGGCACAAAATTTTAAAGTTCATGGATGTCTAAAAAAATATTTGGGTCACGCTTGGGTCTCAAAATGACGTCTCATATTCTTTTGGGTCATTCTTGGACTCCTCTCCGCCTGACATGGCATGGCCCCGTACGAGACATGAAAGGAGGCATGAACATAATAGAATTATAACTCTTTTTTTTAGAAAAAGACCATGAGGCCAAGAAAGCACTGTGGAATTTCATTAATAAGCTCTTAACAAAACAAATAAAAGAATCAAGGGTACAAAGATATAAAGATACAAAATTAATCTTTCAAAGAAAAGAAAAAAACTCCAACGTGGGCTACCTTACTTCCAGACATCATAACGATGTATCGGTGTTGCATCTAGGCACCAGTGACCTTACAAGCGATGCTGAGTTTAAACCAACTAGATCCATCCTACTCCCCTCTGACGTAAATCGTCCACCTCACTCTATCCTCATATAACCTTACCCTCTTATTAAAATTCACTCCTCCATCTTTCTCCTTGTCATTATCCTTTTTTCTTCTTCCCGCGCTTCTGTAGCTGCGACCTGCTAAGGGGAACAAACCCAAAAGGTTAGCAAACTCATTTGGAAAACTGTTTGGAATCCCCTCACCCATAATGTTCAAAATAAATTCCTCGCTAATAATCGGATCGTGAGCATTCAAAGTACCCCCACTAGCAGATGTCCCTCCCATTATAAATCCTCTCTTCAGTTAGTGAGCTCTTACCCTTATCAGGTCCATTCAAAAAACTCTCTTTAAGCATTGGGCCTTTACCCTTTTAGTGCAGACCATTCAATTTAATACCCTCTTTGAGCTTCGGGGCTTTATCCTTACCTTTAGCTGGCCCAACATCACTTTCAGGATTTTCATAAGCAGGTCCGGTCCGCCCATTAGACAACCCAAATGGCCCAAGCCCATCTACCATCTCCTTCGTGGATCCAGTCCTCTTTAGACCCGACACCCATACTAATGGTCGAATCCACATCCCTTTAAAAAATCGATACTGAATTTGAATTGCATCGATCACCTCCCACGACAGAGCCGCCCTAGATGCCTGCGGTGTTGCCCACATTCCTTTTGCTTGCCAGATATCTCTGACCCTCTGCTGAATTGTACACCCTCTTCTCTGACCCTCTGCATCAAAACGCATTTTCAGTGCCACTAGAATCACCTATAGTCACCCCCAACTGCTCTCCCTCTGTCCTAGGAGAGGCAATGAGAGAAGGGAATTCAAAAGAACCAACCGTGTTCCCCGATCCCCTGTTAGCTCTTGATGATGAACCATTGGCGCAATCCCCTACCAGCCTCCTCCGGATCGCCTCCGTGAAGGTGGATGGTCGATCTCCAGCTGCAAGCTCCTCCACATAATCTCTGACCTCTAACCGGAGATAGAGGTCTCTTACCTCCTGTCATGCCCCACTTTCCCAAATACACAGTAGCGGGGATGTGATGAGAGTCGGTGATACATATACGCGAAGAAAATTCCCCACGTATACGCGCTAAGTCTTAGTACAGGAGAATAAACACAAGATACATAAAAAGTCCCGCTTAAATACATACAAGAATACCTGCAAATGATTCAGTGATCATAATACATATGGAGAATAGAAATGGATGAATAGATGTAATATCCTGATTCCAGAATACGTATCCTTATATGGTTTTCGACATTTTGATTATACACATGTCATTTCATGTACGTGTTTTTGTTGGCCCAAAGGCCTTCCTCTCTATTTTTGATGATGATTAACTCATGTAGTCATGTTTACTAATAATCTTGTGATTTTAGTTTCAGATCATTAAGCAAGATATTAGTTGGTGATTGCTTCAACAAGAGGAGTTTGGAAGCCTTCACTTGGTGATTCCCGAGCCCGAGCATCAAGATCATACATAGCCTTGCTCGTTGGATCACATTTGGGATCGAGTCTCCTTGAAGATTGAAGAACATCAAGAAGACTTAGGTATCCTAATTTTAGTTTAGTGTGTTTTAGATCCATGTGTAAAGATAAGAATAGTTGATATGCTCAAATACACAATACATATACACAAGTTTTATGTTTTGATTTTGGTTTTCATGAATAGTTGATCAAAACAAGTTTAAATGATTTATATATATAATAGATGTATTCTAGTTATACATGCATGCTTAAACTTCCTATACAAACTTACTTTAACTTTCCTATTCATGTATTGAAAAATTCAAGTTTGATAAAATACAAGTTTTGGTTTTTGGTAAAAATGATAAGACACAAAAATAGTTTTATATGCTTGATATTTGAGTTAAAATATTTATCACAAGTTTATATATCAATGCAAAATGATAAATCTATTTTTGGAGATTTTTACAAGACTTAAAAGAATTTTTAGAAATATGTTTAACTATTTTTCTGACCCAGTTTCTGACCCAGACTATGGCTGACAGGCCAGGTCGGCCGACCGGACGGTCGACCGAACCAAGGGCCAGCGATCGTTGCGGTCGACTGACGTGCACAGCCCTGTGCACGTTTGTCAGACACAGGGCCGGTCGGCCGACCGTATCAGAGAGCCTTGCTCTCTGTATCTGGGCGGTCGACCGAGCGGTCGACCAGAGCAGAGAAGTCTGCTCTCTGTATCTGGGCGGTCGGCCGGGCGGTCGACCGTATTGCCCCAACAGTCATATTTCTGACCGTTGGCGGTCGGCCGGCCAGTCGACCGCAAGCCTGTCAGGCTGCCAGATCAGCCCAACGGCTAGTTTTCTGTTTAGGCTATAAATACCCCATCTCTTGGGGTGTTTTGACAAGACTTTTAAAAAGAAAAATTTCAGAATTTCTCTAGTGTTTAAAACAAGTTTTCAAAAGTGTTTTTGGGCTTTAAACTTCCAAATTGGTTTTGTGTTTTAGGGTTTGGGAAAATCAAAGAAAATAGAAATTTGGGAGATTTGTTTTGTTCTTCAATTCTATCAGTTACCAAGAGTTTTCCCAAGTGTTTTCCTTGAGTTATTGTTTTCCAAACACCTAGTTTTTCCACTTGAGCTATATCTTCTATCCTATTCTATAGGATCTTTTGTTTGTAGAAAAAAGGAGAAGTTTGTGGTTGAGATATACCACTTGTTATAAAAAACCTTATTTGTTGGTTGCTCCCTCTTTGGTAGAGGTTGAGCTTTGTGTTTGCTCCCTCTATTGTGAGGTGGAGATTGTTTGTTGGCTACGGGCCTTATCCCTCTTCGGTAGAGGTGGATTGTGGTTGTATTGCCTCGGTGGCATTGTGTAACGCCCCGATCCCGAGGGTACGGAGACATTACTGCGACGTATATACGCAGGTCATAAGTACCCTTACGTATATACGCTAAGCATCGGTACAGGCAAGAATCACAGTACCACAATACGTAGTATTTATACACATGCCAACATAAGCAGTACAATTTACAAAGTTATCACAGAGTGTGATATACTATTACATGTATCGTATATCACAGCCAGGTACAAAAGTAAAATTTACAATATGAATACAAGATGCTCACGAGCTGAAGGAAAATCCCGCCAGCTGGAAGGAAGAGTCGGGTACGAAAGGGACCAAGATTAGTCAGCCTGCTCTGAGAGGAAAACTTGATCTTCGGTGGAGGGCTCCACTTCAATCCAAGCTTCAGAACCTGAACATACAAATTCAAGGGAGTCAGAATCTCCCAACAAATGTTCAGGTTACAGCCATGTGGCATAAGAGATAAGTGTATGAGAGTTGATATAGTATTATGAATAACCAGCGTGTAAAGGAGGTACAACGTATTTTAAATGGAAAAACCTGAATACATCGATATTATCACTTTTAATGCTTAATCTTATTACTCATCCTACTCATATGTCTAGGTATGTGCTATAGCGTCCTAACGCACATACATCCACATCTGAGTAGGTTGAGGCTGTTATTGGAAACCAGCGGGGGTATCAACGAACAATGTTTACAGTGGGTCCCGTGCATACCCGGGACCACGGCCCAGGATGTTCCGTTGCTTGGTGACGGAACCTACCGCAAGGCGATTCAGGAGGGTCTTATGGATGCCCTTATCAAGATGGTACCAGGAAGGAGGGAGCCAGCTCTCCCCTCGGTCCCCTGGAGGCCCACAGGTCAGACCGGAAGTTTTAGTTGCACAACATGCCTAATACCACTGTAAACACGAACATGTATTGATAGCCGCGAGTTTTCCCTGACCCGATGCAAGTTGTTCCTTTTTATGATTTATTATGCATTTATCAGATTCTGGGAATGAGCAGGAATAAGTCAGGAATACATGTATCTCAGGAGTACAGTAAGTACTATAAAGAAATCAAGATGTCAGATCATCATTCCCGTTGTCGTGATAATTATAAGAGTCAAGTGTATCATGCCGGGTATCAAGTGATAGCATGACAAGAGGGTGATATTCGTCAAGTGACAAGTCATGTAATAACAAGGGGCAATTATCAGGTAGTAGCTGAGCATAATCGAGTGGAGCTTAAGCAAGCTGGAGGCACAGATAGCTAACAGTGTTTAACACTGGAGCGTCTGGCAAGATTACCGGGACAACTCGGCGTAAAGTGCGAGTAGTAAATCCGGGAGCATCTTGCCTAGACGAATCTAGTGGTAAAGCACTGAGCGCTAAGTATGCTTACCAGATGGAGCTGAAAAACCTGACGGTCCCAATCACTTCTCTTTCGAGATAGTGAGAGACCGGAGGCTGAATGGTCTGGAGGCGGTGCTGAGAAACCTGACGGTCCCAATCACTTCTCTTTCGAGATAGTGAGAGACCGGAGGCTGAATAGTCTGCACGAGTTGTTCTATCTTATTACAAGCATTACAGTATATCAGTCCGGTTCAAATGAAGACATGCCCACAGATTACAACACACACACCCGTACAACCACATCGCACTGATATCAAAGACAACATAATAATGATTTTAGTACAAGTCTATTTTCTGGCGAGGAAAATCACTCGCCTAAAACGCCACTTTTGAAGCTTTGCGCGTCCGATTCCCCGGGAGAGGAAAAATACCAAGCGAGCAAAGGAAAGGGGGCTTGGCCTTTGGGTGGCCGCCGGCCCTAGGGTGGTGCGCCACCCCTTGGTGGTGGCCTAGGGAGTGGCCGGCCCCAAGGAGAGGGAGGAGGAGAGGAAAGGGAAGATGATTTTGTTGGTGGTGGTGGTATTTGGTAAAGAAGATGGATTTTTGTGGAGTAATAAAAGAAAGTAAAGGAAGTAGTGGAGATGAAGGTGGTGTTGTGATGGTGAACTTGATGGTGGAAGTGAAGATGGTGGTGAAATTGGTAGAGATGATGGTGATGAAAAAGGTTATAAAAAATATGGTGGTGGTGTCGTTAGTGTTGTCGTTGTAATCGTCACCGGAATGATTAACGAAATAATCTTAAACGATTACCAGAATAATCACCGGAGATGTTACCGACGAAGAAGAGCTCGGCCCCAATCCAAAGGAGGTGGCCGGCCCTTGAGAAGAAGATGGGGTGGTGGTTTTGTGGAGAGGTTTTGTTGTAGTGGTAGTTTTTGGAAAAGGTAAAGGAGAAGGTGGAGACTTTGGTGGAGTTATTGAAGTTGTGGTGGTTTGAATGGAGATGGAGGAGGAAGAAGATGAAGGTAGAGAGTTAGAGAAGTTGTAGTAGTTGTGGTTGTGGTGGAGATGAAGGAGGAGTTGGTGGTGGTTAAGGTGTTGGTGAAGAAAAAAATGAAGTGAAATGAAGAAGGAAAGGTTTATATAGGAATTGGATTTGTGAAGGTGATGTAAATAAATATTTAGAGAGGGGGTTTTTGTAAAATGGAGAGGGTGAGGTGTCCCTCTCTTTGGCCGGCCATGGTGATGGGAGAGAGTTGGATATTTTGGAGAAGATATTTTTGGAGGAAAGGAGATATTTTTGGTGGAAAGTTGTAGAAGATAATGGAAGAATGGAGAAGTTTGGAGAATTTGGTGGAAGGAAAAGGAAAAGGAAAAAGGAAAAGAAAATGAAAAAGGAAGATATTTTCTCGAAAGAAAATGGAAAAATAATTAGAGTGGCGGATTCCCGGGATTCGGTTGCGGATGCGGAAAACTTTCGGAAAAATACCAAAATCGTCCGAAAATCAAGTATCTCAGAACGACCCGCAAAAATTCTTAAAAATCAAGAATATTATTCTAAGAGTCATGGTGAAATTAGTTTCAAGAAATTCTTTATAGTTTTTAAATTAAAAATCCTAGAATCGGCCGTCAATATCGGTCGACGCCAAATCTGGCAGAAATCTGTTAAATTTTGAAAATTTCCCAAAAAATGAATTAAGATAGTAAATATTATTCTAAGTAGATATATGAAAGCGGTTTCTTAAAATTTGACCCCAGTTGTAAATTAAAAATCCAGGAATAAATCAGCGGTACCGATTAATCCCGATTTTAGGGTGTTTATAAAAATAATTCAGAAAAAATCTGAAAAATCATGAAAAATCTAAAATATTGGAAAATAGTGTTTAAAACTAAAATTGACCCAATCGGATTACCAAAGAGATCAAATCATGTAGTACTTTCATTGTAAGAGAAATAAAAAATAGAGAGAAAAAATAACAAAGTGTTTAACAAATCAGGATACGCATCTGAGTACGTATTCTGAGGATGGGGTGTTACAATCCATCCACCTAGCAAAAAATTTCGTCCTCGAAATTTTAGGAAGGGGAATATGATGGTAGAGAAGAATATGAAGAAAGAATTTTACCAACTAAGATGTAAATAGTTGAGGGTAACGCTCACGAATAACATCCTCTCGTTCCCACGTGGCCTCCCCTGGAACATGCCTATTCCAAGAAACCAATACTAACGGTATTGCCTTATTCTTCAGAGTCTTGATACTTTTGTCCAGAATGGCCATCGGTTGTTCCTTATAAGATAGATCTGGTTGAAGTTCCAGTTCAGAGTGATTTAGAATATGACTCTCATCCTTGACATGCTTCCGTAACTGTGATACGTGAAAGACATTATGAATTCCTTCTAATGACGGCGGTAATGCCAAGCGGTAAGCTACATCTCCCACTCGATCCAAAATCTCGAATGGGCCGATATATCTCGGACTAAGTTTCCCGCGAGTACCGAATCGGATTACCCCTTTTGTTGGTGATATCCTTAAAAATACATGATCACCTGCTCTGAATTCCAAGGGTCTTCTGTTAGTGTCAGCCCAACTTTTCTGTCGGCTCTGTGCTGCCCGGAGGTGATCCTTAATAATTCTGACTTTGTCTGTGGTCTGAATTAGTATATCTGGCCCCAAAAGTCTTCTCTCACCGACTTCGTCCCAACATAACGGTGACCTACATTTTCTACCATACAAGGCTTCATACGGAGCCATCTTGATACTGGCCTGATAGCTGTTATTATAAGAGAATTCTTCCAAATGAAGATAGTCTTCCCATGACCCTTTGAAATCAATCATGCAGGCTCGCAGCATGTCTTCAAGAATTTGGATAGTTCGTTCAGATTGTCCGTCTGTCTGAGGGTGATATGAGGTACTGAATTTCAGACGAGTTCCTAGGCTTTCTTGGAGACTTTCCCAGAAATGTGATCGGAATCTTGTATCTCTATCCGATACAATGCTAACCGGAACTCCATGCAGACGAACTATTTCCTTCATATATTTGTCTGCTAGAACTTCTGTTGTTTGACCTACTCTGAATGGTATGAAGTGAGCCGATTTTGTGAGGCGATCGATGATTACCCATACTGCATTATTACCCTTAGGACTGTGGGGTAGAGCCGTGACAAAATCCATGGTGATATGTTTCCACTTCCATTCGGGTATCGATAAGGGTTGTAGAAGTCCAGCTGTTCTCTGGTGTTCTATTTTTATCTGCTGGCAAACCAAGCATTTGGCCATATACTGGGCTATTTCCCTCTTCATAGTATTCCACCAAAATTGCTGCTTTATGTCTTGATACATTTTAGTTCCCCCTGGGTGTATGGAATAAGCCGAACTGTGTGCCTCTGCCAGAATTTTCTGTCGAACTTCTCCTTGGGGAACACAAATTCTGTTACCAAAATAAAGTGCATCATCCGAATGAATACGGATATCAATTCTTAATCCCACCTCTACTTGAGCTCTGAATTTCTGTAATCTGGGGTCTTCCTTTTGAGCTTCTTTAATCTCATTCATCAGGGTTGATTGAATTTGAAAAGCCATTAACTGTCCTGACTTATCAGTCCCTCGTACTAGCATTAAGTCCAATTTTGTGATGTCCTGAATCAACTCCTTCTGTTGAGTGAGTTGTACTAGCATTTTATTTTCTGGCTTCCTGCTCAATGCATCTGGTACTGTATTGACCTTACCAGGATGATATTGTAAGTCTATATCATAGTCTGCCATCAATTCAAGCCACCGTCTCTGTCTCATGTTTAATTCTTTCTGCGTGAAAATATACTTAAGACTCTTGTGATCAGTGTAGATTAACACCTTGTCTCCCAGAAGATAATGCCTCCAGATCTTCAATGCGAATATTACTGCTGCCAGCTCTAAGTCATGAGTTGGGTAATTTCTCTCATGTGGTTTCAATTGCCTGGATGCATAAGCTATGACATGATCATGTTGCATTAATACACACCCCAGGCCTTTTCCGGATGCATCACTGTATATAACCATCCCTCCTCTTCCTGAGGGAGTCCTCAAGACTGGAGCTGTAATGAGTCTTTTCTTTAATTGTTCAAATGCTGCAGTACATTCCTCTGTCCATATATACTTTTCTCCTTTTCAGGTGAGCTTTGTTAACGGGGCTGCGATCTTAGAGAAATCTCAGACAAAACGCCGGTAATATCCAGCTAATCCAATAAAACTCTTAATTTCTGTTACTGTCTTTGGAATTGGCCAGTCCTTTACTGCCTGGATTTTGCTGGGGTCAACTGAAATTCCTTCTTCTGAAATCATATGTCCAAGGAAAGCTATACAGTCTAACCAGAAGTCACACTTGCTCCGCTTAGCATGAAGTTGTTCCTGCTGGAGAGTCTGTAATACTGTCCTCAAGTATTCTGTATGTTCTCTGTCATTCTTGGAATATATTAAGATATCATCTATAAATACAACTACAAATTGATCCAAATATGGTGAGAACACTCTGTTCATCAAATCCATAAAGACTGCAGGGGCATTGGTAACTCCGAAGGGCATGACTAGAAACTCATAATGGCCATAACGAGTCCTGAATGCTGTCTTTGGAATATCTTCTTTCTTTACTTTTAGCTGATGATAACCCGATTGTAAATCTAATTTAGAAAAGACTCGGGCTCCATGAAGTTGATCAAAAAGATCATCAATTCTTGGTAAGGGATACTTATTGTTGATGGTAACTTTGTTCAATTCTCTATAGTCTATACATAACCGTTTACCACCATCCTTTTTGTTTGCCAATAGCACTGGAGCTCCCCATGGTGAAGTACTCGGCCTAATTAACCCCTTATCAGAGTATTCTTGTAGCTGTTTCTTTAGAATCTCTAACTCAGTGGGTGCCATTCTGTACGGAGCTTTGGATATTGGAACTGTGCCTGGAATAGTATCAATGGAGAACTCAACCATTCTGTCAGGTGGGAGTCCTGAGACTTCAGCAAACACTTCTGGGAATTCATCCCAAACCGGTACTTCCTTCTTCCGAATCTCGGTAGTAGTCATCTGAGTTTTTATCTTGACAGACTTAAGTTCCCCGTCAAATTAAAATTCAGGCTGAAGTGGAATTCTGAAATTAATTTTCTTATTTCGACAATCAATAACTGCATAGTATTTGCTGAGCCAGGTCATGCCTAAGATTACGTCGTACCCTTTGGTATCTAGTACGAGCATATCTATGGCCAATGTTTTGTTACATATTTCTACAGGGCAATTGATACAAATTTTAGAGGAGATGACTACCCCATTCCCTGTGCTAATCTCCCATTGGTGGTCTAAAGACTTAACAGGTATACAATGCAAGGCAATGAAATGATCTGATATGTAACAATGAGAAGCACCCGAATCAAAGAGGGCTAGAACAGGTTTTGAGTGTACCCTGATCTTACCTGTTACCACCTCTTCAGAAGTCTCAGCCTCTTCCGCTGTCAAGTTGTAGGCTTGTCCCCTTCCGCGACCTGCTGCAGTCCTAACTCCCCTTTGGACTGGGCGGATAACTTGCTGTTGGGGAGGGGGAGGGGCCCTTCTAGCCATTGGTCCCTGGTTCCTCTGTCCATTTGGTATTGGTGGTGCTGGCAAGGCTTGGTTCACCATTCCTGTCCTTTTATGGGGACAACCTTCTATTGTATGGTCACTGGAACCACATACCAGGCATAATCCATTTGCCCTACGGCAATTTTGTTGAGAGTGACCTGGTTTCTGGCAATAATTACAAAAAGGAAATGATTGGGTTATCTGGAAGGGGGCTGGTCGAAATGGTCGTCTCATTGTCGGAACTTTTGCAGCTCTGAATGGACTTCCTCTCCCCATTTGTGGAAGTGGCCTTTTCATGGCCTGGTTCTTTATCAGGTTAAGTTTCTTTTTCTCTAGTCCTCGCTCCACCTCCCTAGCTATAGTGAGGACCTGGGCATATGTTTTCAGCTGTTGAGGAATCAAAAGGACTTGAATATCCATTTGTAAGCCCTGTTGGAATCTACTTGCCCGCTTCTCTTCATCGGTCACCATATATGAAGCAAAACGGCTAAGCCTTAAGAACTCAGCGGCATACTCATCCACAGACCGGTTCCATTGCTGAAGTCGGATGAACTGTTCTTCCATCTCTTTCTGAGCTGTGGCAGGAAAGAATCTATTATAAAAGCTCTTAGAAAACTGGTCCCAAGTGATGGGTTTCTCCAGTCTTGCTTCTTCAACTAGCCACCAGGTCCTGGCTACATCTTTTAGTTGAATCTTGGCAACCTCTACCTGATTTTCTTTTGGGACCAGGGCTGCATTCAAGAGATCTGTGGTGTCGATCAGCCATTGTTCGGCATCTAGTGGTCTCTCCCCTCCTGTGAATATTGCCGGCTGCAACCGCCTGAAGTCTGATACGTTTCCCGGCCTTTGTTCCTTAGGAGTTGTTAACTCTTGCCGAAAGAGTTCTGTCTGCTTTTGTTGATTCTCTATCATATTCT
This sequence comes from Agave tequilana, assembly GCA_038442645.1. Lineage (NCBI taxonomy): Eukaryota > Viridiplantae > Streptophyta > Magnoliopsida > Asparagales > Asparagaceae > Agave > Agave tequilana. Next base: position 299,426 of record JAVJIF010001694.1, read on the forward strand.
GGATAACCCTCAGAATATCAGCATTCTCTCCCGTGGGTCCATTTGGTAATTGTCCGGAGCTGTTATGACCCGTCCTTCTATCCATATTTATGTTGGTAAAAGATGACTGGAAACTGGAAAGATAGAAGGATTTTAGGACATAGGGGAAGGAGTCAAGAAGGAATAGATAACTTTGTACATTGTAGTTGGATTGTATAACCGAGACTCATGCATAGCAATTGCAAATTAATATTCCATTAATTTGCTGCTTGATTGTATTGTAGGTGTGAGAGCCTAGGCTCTGATACCAACCTGTAACGCCCCGATCCCGAGGGTACGGAGACATTACTGCGACGTATATACGCAGGTCATAAGTACCCTTACGTATATACGCAAAGCATCAGTACAGGCAAGAATCACAGTACCACAATACGTAGTATTTATACACATGCCAACATAAGGAGTACAATTTACAAAGTTATCACAGAGTGTGATATACTATTACATGTATCGTATATCACAGCCAGGTACAAAAGTAAAATTTACAATATGAATACAAGATGCTCACAAGCTGAAGGAAAATCCCGCAAGCTGGAAGGAAGAGTCGGGTACGAAAGGGACCAAGATTAGTCAGCCTGCTCTGAGAGGAAAACTTGATCTTCGGTGGAGGGCTCCACTTCAATCCAAGCTTCAGAACCTGAACATACAAATTCAAGGGAGTCAGAACCTCCCAACAAATGTTCAAGTTACAGCCAAGTGGCATAAGAGATAAGTGTATGAGAGTTGATATAGCATTATGAATAACCAGCGTGTAAAGGAGGTACAACGTATTTTAAATGGAAAAACCTGAATACATCGATATTATCACTTTTAATGCTTAATCTTATTACTCATCCTACTTATATGTTTAGGTATGTGCTATAGCGTCCTAACGCACATACATCCACATCTGAGTAGGTTGAGGCTGTTATTGGAAACCAGCGGGGGTATCAACGAACAATGTTTACAGTGGGTCCCGTGCATACCCGGGACCACGGCCCAGGATGTTCCATTGCTTGGTGACGGAACCTACCGCAAGGCGATTCAGGAGGGTCTTATGGATGCCCTTATCAAGATGGTACCAGGAAGGAGGGAGCCAGCTCTCCCCTCGGTCCCCTGGAGGCCCACAGGTCAGACCGGAAGTTTTAGTTGCACAACATGCCTAATACCACTGTAAACACGAACATGTATTGATAGCCGCGAGTTTTTCCCGACCCGATGCAAGTTGTTCCTTTTTATGATTTATTATGCATTTATCAGATTCCGGGAATGAGTAGGAATAAGTCAGGAATACATGTATCTCAGGAGTAAAGTAAGTACTATAAAGAAATCAAGATGTCAGATCATCATTCCCGTTGTCGTGATAATTATAAGAGTCAAGTGTATCATGCCGGGTATCAAGTGATAGCATGACAAGAGGGTGATATTCGTCAAGTGACAAGTCATGTAATAACAAGGGGCAATTATCAGGTAGTAGCTGAGCATAATCGAGTGGAGCTTAAGCAAGCTGGAGGCACAGATAGCTAACAGTGTTTAACACTGGAGCGTCTGGCAAGATTACCGGGACAACTCGGCGTAAAGTGCGAGTAGTAAATCCGGGAGCATCTTGCCTAGACGAATCTAGTGGTAAAGCACTGAGCGCTAAGTATGCTTACCAGATGGAGCTGAAAAACCTGACGGTCCCAATCACTTCTCTTTCGAGATAGTGAGAGACCGGAGGCTGAATGGTCTGGAGGCGGTGCTGAGAAACCTGACGGTCCCAATCACTTCTCTTTCGAGATAGTGAGAGACCGGAGGCTGAATAGTCCGCACGAGTTGTTCTATCTTATTACAAGCATTACAGTATATCAGTCCGGTTCAAATGAAGACATGCCCACAGATTATAACACACACACCCATACAACCACATCGCACTGATATCAAAGACAACATAATAATGATTTTAATACAAGTCTATTTTCTGGCGAGGAAAATCACTCGCCTAAAACGCCACTTTTGAAGCTTTGCGCGTCCGATTCCCCGGGAGAGGAAAAATACCAAGCGAGCAAAGGAAAGGGGGCTTGGCCTTTGGGTGGCCGCCGGCCCTAGGGTGGTGCGCCACCCCTTGGTGGTGGCCTCGGAGTGGCCGGCCCCAAGGAGAGGGAGGAGGAGAGGAAAGGGAAGATAATTTTGTTGGTGGTGGTGGTATTTGGTAAAGAAGATGGATTTTTGTGGAGTAATAAAAGATAGTAAAGGAAGTAGTGGAGATGAAGGTGGTGTTGTGATGGTGAACTTGATGGTGGAAGTGAAGATGGTGGTGAAATTGGTAGAGATGATGGTGATGAAAAAGGTTATAAAAAATATGGTGGTGGTGTCGTTAGTGTTGTCGTTGTAATTGTCACCGGAATGATTACCGGAATAATCGTAAACGATTACCGGAATAATCACCGGAGATGTTACCGACGAAGAAGAGCTCGGCCCCAATCCAAAGGAGGTGGCCGGCCCTTGAGAAGAAGATGGGGTGGTGGTTTTGTGGAGAGGTTTTGTTGTAGTGGTAGTTTTTGGAAAAGGTAAAGGAGAAGGTGGAGACTTTGGTGGAGTTATTGAAGTTGTGGTGGTTTGAATGGAGATGGAGGAGGAAGAAGATGAAGGTAGAGAGTTAGAGAAGTTGTAGTAGTTGTGGTTGTGGTGGAGATGAAGGAGGAATTGGTGGTGGTTAAGGTGTTGGTGAAGAAAAAAATGAAGTGAAATGAAGAAGGAAAGGTTTATATAGGAATTGGATTTGTGAAGGTGATGTAAATAAATATTTAGAGAGGGGGTTTTTGTAAAATGGAGAGGGTGAGGTGTCCCTCTCTTTGGCCGGCCATGGTGATGGGAGAGAGTTGGATATTTTGGAGAAGATATTTTTGGAGGAAAGGAGATATTTTTGGTGGAAAGTTGTAGAAGATAATGGAAGAATGGAGAACTTTGGAGAATTTGGTGGAAGGAAAAGGAAAAAGGAAAAAGGAAAAGAAAATGAAAAAAGGAAGATATTTTCTCAGAAGAAAATGGAAAAATAATTAGAGTAGCGGATTCCCGGGATTCGGTTGCGGATGCGGAAAACTTTCGGAAAAATACCGAAATCGTCCGAAAATCAAGTATCTCGGAATGACCCGCAAAAATTCTTAAAAATCAAGAATATTATTCTAAGAGTCATGGTGAAATTCGTTTCAATAAATTATTTATAATTTTAAAATTAAAAATCTTGGAATCGGCCGTCAATATCGGTCGACGCCAAATCTGGCAGCAATCTGTTAAATTTTGAAAATTCCCCAAAAAATGAATTAAGATAGTAAATATTATTCTAAGTAGATATGTGAAAGCGGTTTCTTAAAATTTGACTCCAGTTGTAAATTAAAAATCCAGGAATAAATCAGCGGTACCGATTAATCCCGATTTTAGGGTGTTTATAAAAATAATTCAGAAAAAATCTGAAAAATCATGAAAAATCTAGAATATTGGGAAATAGTGTTTAAAACTAAAATTGACCCAATGAATTACCAGAGAGATCAAATCATGTAGTATTTTCATTGTAAGAGAAATAAAAAATAGAGAGAAAAAAATAACAAAGTGTTTAACAAATCAGGATACGCATCTGAGTACGTATTCTGAGGATGGCGTGTTACACATTGTAAGGTTGAGAGAGGAGTTCGGTACTCCTTTAGTGAATTGGAAATCCTTCTCGGTGAAGGTGGGGACGTAGAGCTAGGGGCTCGAACCTCGAAACATATCCTTGTGTTTGCGTTTGATCCATTGTCTCTTAACCCTCTCTCTTTATTTGTATTGTGCATAGCATTATTCATATTGCCATATCATTCATACTTGCTTGCATTTGTGCCTTGCATATTTCATATTGCTTATCATCCTTATATGCTTGGCTTGTTGTTTGTGTGTGCCTCACTTGTACTTAACCACAAGAGCTTCATATTGCACCTCAACCCATATCCAGGGGAATCAAGAGGAGTTAGTCCAGAGCCCTTCACGGGGAATTCAGCTACACTTGTGTGTTGTATTAAGTGTGTTGCAAAATTGTTTTAAGCTTCCGCATTTAGCGCATTTAGTTTCTAGATTAGCATTATCACCTATTCACCCCCCTCTAGGTGATTTACAGTTTTTCTCTATTTGACCCGAAATTTTTTGCACGAGACTCTACACTGGCACTAGATTCTACCCTAGAAATTTCATAATTTTCCTTTTTAAATAATTATTTAATTAAATATTTTCTCTCTTCTTCTATTTTCCTATTCTTTCTTCTTTTAAATTCATTCTTTTCCAATTCTCTCCATTTTTGTTTTTCTAGTATTTTCTTATGGGATATTTACACATAACCCCCTAACAATTATATATTTACATTTACATTTCTTTCTCTTTTTTCTTTTCCTTCTTTTCTTTTCTCCATTTTTCTAGAACTTTCCTTGGCTTCTTGAAAGAAGCCAAGGATTTGGATTCTCTTACAAGCCTCCTCCCTCTTAAACTCTATCCCCCTCATCTTCCTAAGGGCAACCAGCCATCCTCCCTCTCTTCCTTCACTATTCTCTCTCTAGAAAATCACTAAAACCTCTCCAAAAATCCTCAAAAAAACATAAAACTCTACCACCACCTCCTATAACCACTCCATGACTACCATAACCTCTCCTCCATCTTCCTTAAGCCAAAAACAATTTTCCTAATTTTTCCATTTCATTCTCTCTCTAAAAAATGGCCTAAATCTCACTTTCTCTCTCCTCTCACTATTGTCTCTCTACTTTCTTTCTCCACCTCCATCTCCTACCCCAGTCCAGTCACCTCTCTAGCCTTCTCCATGTGCTCCTCCACTTTCCATAAATTTTCCCATATTTTCCTCCCTACAAAAATCACTAAAATATCACTTTCTCTCTCTAGAAAACCAATTTTCCTCCCTCTACAAATCCTGCAAATTACTATAACTCCATGGCTGCTCCAAAAACATCCTAATATCATCTCTATACCTTCACACACCTCATATAATTTTCACTATTTTCTTTCTCTAAAAGCTCCCAAAATCACACTTGCTTTCTCCTCGCTCTACCTTCTCTCTACAATTTCTCTCTCCTCCTTTGGTTTCTTCCAGGCTGCCAGCATATGGGGAGTTCTCCCTCTCCTCCACCTCCTCACACCAATTACACTTCCAAAATCCCTTTTCTTCTCTCTCTACATCACTTTCTCTCTCTAAAAATAGGTTTTCCCTATTTTCTCTCTCTAAAGCAACACATCACAACCCTCCCTTCCTCCTACAATCCACGGCCAGCCCCTTGGCTGTCCACACACATGGGCACTCACATGAACACGTGCACATGGTATCGGGTATTTTCCGATATAGTTGAGTACTCTATCCTTATGAACACATACACATTTGTACACGTATATTTGTACATGTGCATGCATATTTGATATTCTGGGCATTTCTAAAATTTTTCTGTAATTTATAGACATTAACGGTGCATTTTTAACATTTTTATGTAATTTAGAATTTATCTGTATAATTTTAGGGATTTTCCTGTATTTTCTGGAATTAATTGTATTTTTAGGAATTATTTGTATTTTGTATATTTAGATACTAACATCTTTTGCATGTATCTACTTGGCCTTCTAGCCCTATTAGACCTTCTGATCTCTCTTATGCATACTTCCCGAAAGAGAGTGCGCTTAGACCTTACGGTCTTTCTTTTGGCGCTCATCGACGTTGATTGTTATTTATAATTTGCTTGTGTGTACTAACATCATTTTATGCAAGTTTCCAGTTGGCTTTCTGACCCTATTAGACCTATGGTCTGTCTTATGCCCACTTCCCGAAAGAGAGTGCGCTTAGATAGTTCGCGGTCTCTCGGCTTTACCTGGTTGGCATATTTAGCGCTCAGCGCTTTATCACTAGACTCGCTTAGGTGGAACTTTACCAGATTTTCGACTCGCAGTCTAAGCCGAGTCATTCTCGTAGCTTCGCCGAGCGCTTTACTGACTAAACATTGTTCGCTGTTTGTGCCTCCAACACTGCTTGTACCACTTGTTTGTGCGTTAAGTTGTAACACTTATTAATCATATATTTATGGTTGTGAAGAGTTTGAAATACCTGATATGATATATTCCTGAAATACATTGGATACTTGAACCTGTCTGACATCTGATATTCCTGATACTGCATTATAACTGATTATTGATACTGACGCTAAATACTAATATACTACTGACTTGACTGGACAATATTATTTACATCTGACTGTATATCAGACTTGATATTAACATCTGATACGGTACCATGACTCCTGACTCAAGACAAATACTCCTGATTCACTCCTGATTCGGTATTGTGAATCCTGAACAGATTAAATACAAGATTCACAGATATTGCTTTTACAGGGATATAATTAAACTTCTGATTACTGTATACCGTATTACTGAATCTAGAATAAGGATATACTGATACTCCACTTACTGATATGATGTGTGGAACTAAGTGTCACACGGAACAAAGTGTCATATCACACGTCTCTGTGGTGGGGGCCACCTCTTGAATCCCCGGGGGCCACCTATAGAATCCCACATCTCCTCTGTTACTGTTTCCCCGTAAATCAGTATCATGAAGCTCAACTGGAAATAATCCTAATATATAATAAAAAAAACAACTTACACTGAGGATGGGGGAAACTGGTGGACTTCAATAAGACGTCTTCATAACAGCTCGATGTTGCAACTACTATTCTGGATCTACCTGAGGCCACAGGAGACTGGGTGGGTTGAACTGGCACCTCTGTCATGATCCATTCCTATTACTGTTTCGGCTTAATGGATAGGATTGGAGGCCAGATCCAATCACACTGAGGTCGTTGTCTCGGGTATGCACGGGGCCTATCATGAACATGATGCCTTGATTTCTCATCAATTTCTAATAACCAACCTCGCACTATTCCTATGTGGATGTATGTGAACTAAGACGCTAGGTGATCACTTATGTGCGCTGTATATTTTCATATCTTATGTGTCACACTTCTGTATTTTTATTTAAATAAAATTCTGTTATAATATATTCTCATGTTTAATAGCGTGTAGGGTAATTAAGAAAGAAAAAAGAGAGATAGACAAATTTATCCAATTAAATCCAAAAGTTTAAAAGAAAGGTGATCGATTCAAATCCAGATGTTTTAAAGGTCATCTTATTTGAAGACCGGGTATATCAGATGAAATAATATCATTCAAATTCAAAAAAAAAAAAGATTATGTAACGCCCCGATCCTGGCGGATACGGAGACATTACTGCAACGTATATACGCAAGTCAGAAGTACCTTCACGTATATACGCTAAGCATCAGTACAGGCAAGAATCAGAGTACGGAAGCAAGTGGTGCATTATACATTCCAACACATGAGCACAATTACAAAGTTATCACCAGAGGTGATCCAATATTACATGAATATTACATCACTGACATGCGCAATTGCGAGATTACAAGCAGATGTACATGGATGAATAGTACAAAAGGGCACTCACGAGTTTACTAAAGGAAAACTCGAGAGGCACACAGGGGGCCTGGAAGAATAGAGCTCTGAACGGTCTGCTGGAGATCCATGCTACCGCTACGCCACTCTGATCAGCAACAGGGAGAATCCACGCACTTCAATCTCCCTGACCTGGACATGAGAATCCAGGGGAGTCAGATGAAACTCCCCAGGCGAGTGGTGAAGCAAAAGCCAAGTGGCAAGCAAGGGTAAGCACATGTAAAGCGATAAGACCAAGTAAAGCCGAGGACGAGCAAATCTGATTGTATGGTTTCAGATCACGGCTCCATAAGACTAGTACGTCGAAGGAATAATCCAAACAAGGAAACCCTCATATATATACCCTTATCTTATGTCACCATAATCCAAGCACATACAATCCGACTGCACTCAGGGCATGATAAGATAATGAACAGGAGGCAGATGGATACCAGGGATAAAGCAGGGCATGAGCAGTTAATACTATAATTCTCATAAAACCGGAAATCCGAGGTAAAACCAGTACAAGCAAATATGGTAAAAATGAAAGGGCATTATATAAGCTTAAGCTACGGCCTCATGAGACTAGTACCTCGAGGGAGTAATCCAAACAAGGAAACACTCATCTATATACCTTTATCTCATGTCACCGTAATCCAAGCGTATACAACACCCACAATTAGCGTCTTATTATTGTTATTATTATTATACTCGTCTTACCCTGATATCTAGCTATGTGAACTAGCGTCCCAGCACACATAGATCCATATCCGAGTAAAGCAAGGTTGTTATTGGAAACCAGCGGGGGTATCAACGAACTATGTTTACAGTGGGTCCCGTACATACCCGGGACCACGGCCCAGGATGTTCCGCTGCTTGGTGACGGAACCTGCCGCAAGGCGATTCAGGAGGGTCTTATGTATGCCCTTATCATGATTCAGGAGGAGGGAGCCAGCACTCCCCTCGGTTGCCTGGAGGCCCACAGGTCAGACCGGAAGTTTTAGTTGCACAACATGCCTAATACCACTGTAAACACGAACACATATTGATAGCCGCATGTTTCCCCCGACCCGATGCAAGTTGTTCCTTTTATGATTTATTAGGTTAATTATCAATTTACGGGAATAACAGGAACAGGACATGATCAGGAATTCAGGAGTTCAGGTCACTGTATATAATACAGGATAACAGGTCACTGATCATGATACAGGATATCAGGTCACTGTACATAGTACAGGATAACAAGGCAGGGTTCCCGTAAATGTGATAATCACAGGTCAAGTATATCATGCTGAGTGTCAAGGGATAGCATGACAAGATGGTGATATTAGACAGGTAACCAGTCATGTCAAGAGATTGATAATAATTCGGTGGCAAGTCATGTCATAACAAGGGGCCTTGCCAAGAAGTAGCATGTCAGGTGTTAGGTGATAGCGAATCAGTTGACAGGTGATATACATGTGTTAAAAGTAATATGAAAACGACAAGTAGTATAGACAGGTGTCAGGCATGAAGTAATGGCATGGGGTAGAATAGTAGCTGAGCACAAACAAGCGGAGCTGAGCAAGCTGGAAGTACAGACAGCAAATAGTATTTAACACTGGAGCGTCTGGCGAGGTTACCGGGACGACTCGACTGAAGTACGAGCGGTAAATCCGGCAGCAACTCGCCTAGACGAATCTAGTGGTAAAGTGCTGAGCGCTGATCATGATAACCAGGCGGAGCTGAACAAGCTGGAAGCACAGGCAGCGAACAGAGTTTAGACACTAATGCGCTCTGCGAGGTTACCGGGATACTCGGATCAAGATACGAGTAGAAAATCCGGCAGCAACTCGCCTAAACAAATTTAGTGGATAAAGCACTGAGCGCTAAGCATGCTCACCAGACGGAGCTGAGAAACCTGACGATCCCAATCACGCCTCTTCCGAGACAGTGAGGGACCGGAGGCTGAACTGAGAGACCTGCCGGTCCCAATCACCTCTCTTTCGAGATAGTGAGTGACCGGAGGTTGAAGGGTCCGGAAGCCAAGCATAGTATGAAGCAGTAGGATGCATCACAGGCATGGTATGTGTACAAGAAGGAAACTACCCTAGTACAAGCATTCGTCACAGAGCAATACATGTCCAGATATAGGCACTCGGCCATACACAAATACAGGGACTTAGCCCAAAACAAAATACATGAAGACATGAAGTAAAATACATATCGACCCGACAAAGCGGGGAATCCCAAATGGAGGCGAGAGCGAGGACACTCGCCTAAATCACCGGAAAGCCGGAAAGTCTGGAATCCATGGAACTCGCGCACGCGCCATAAAATAATATATATTTATGAGGAGAGAGAAAGTGAAGAGGACAGAGAAAGAGTAACAGGGAGACGCGAGCTTCCGAGAGAGAGACGCGGGGGACGCAGACGCGGGAGTCGCGTCGCAGGAATAACAGACGCGGGAAAGAGCAGACGCGGGGATCGCGTTGCGACAATACAAGAAGGACACAGACGCGGGAATAGGCTCTGCGCCGTGTCAAATGCAGAAACGCGGGAAGCGCGTCAAGGGATTGCCCAGACGCGGGGTTAAGATCCGCGTTAGGAGACAAACAGGGGAGGAAAGGTGCTTCCTTTGTTGTGCCCGACGAAGGGATGTTCGGCCCCAATCCAAAAGGAGGGTACCGGCCCTAAGTCTTGCCAACGGAGAAGAACGCGGACGCGGGAATCACAAACGCGGGAGTCGCGTTGTGAAGACACCACAAACGCGGGGATCGAGGCCCGCGTTCAAATCAGGGCACGAGGGAAACGCGGACGCGGCCGTGGGGTCCGCATCGCGTTAGCACGAGGAGATCACAGACGCGGGAGTTAGCCTCGCGTCGTGACGATACAGTAACGCGAAGGTCGCGTTACAAAGAGGGAGCCCGCACGCGGGGGTAAGATCCGCGTCGGCAAGTCACAAAGAGAGACAGGGAGTTGAGGAGAGAGAGAAATCCAAGGGAGAGAGAGGGACCCAGGAGAGAGAGTGAGGGAGAGGGGAATCCCAGGAGAGAGAAAGAGAGAATCCAAGTGGGAGAGAGAGATCCAGGAGGAGAGAGAGAGAGAATGGACCCAGGAGAGAGAAAAAGGGAAGGGGCTTTGCCCCTCTCTGGATCCACGCACACAGCGCCCCCAAGAGGGGCGCTCGGCCTGACCGCCGGCCAGGCGGCGGCGCCGGGCGGCGCCGCCCACCAGCAAGGGAAGGAGGGGGCGGCTGCCCCCTCACCAGAACAAAGGGGGGCTGTTGCCCCCCACCAGCAGAGCAGAAGAAGAGAGGGGGCTTGCCCCCCTCTCAGCCTGGGCACAGGGGCCCAGGTAGGCCCCTGGCGGCCCGCGACCGCCGACAAGGCGCCGGCGGCGCCGAGGTCCGGGGTGGCTCCGGCCACCCCGAAGAGAATAGGGGAAGGAGAGAGTTGGTTTTGGTTTGTGGTGGTGGTGGATTCGGTGGTTATTTGGAGGTGTGGTGGAGGAGAAAGAGCTAGGCTGGAGTTTTGGGGGAGTCCTCGCCGGCGACGAGGTGCTGGAGGTGGTGGCCGGTGATGGTGGTTGGGTGCGGTCGCCAGATGAAGAAGAAGAAGAAGAGAAAGGAGGAAAAGTGAAAGAAAAGAAAAGGGAAAGAAAAGAAAAAGAGAAGGAAAGAGAGAGAGTGTGATGGTGATGGGGATGTGATGGGGAATTAATGAGAGAGGGGGGAGAGGTGTCTCCCACGTGGGGAGTGGGCTGCAGGGTTGTTGGGAGAAAAGAAAGAAAAGAAAGAGGAGAAAAGATAAGAAAATAATAATATTATAATATGGCCGCGAAATATCGACTGTTCCGGAAAAATCCCCAAAAACACCCGGAGGTAGAAAACGTCATCCTGAGGAATAATATGAAATCGGTTTTCAGAAATAAAATCCCGTTTTCAAATTAAAAATCCGAAAGCCAACCGCTGATACCGGTCTACACCGGGTCGGCCGGGTTTTGATAAATTCTGAAAAATCCCAAAAAATGTATTAAAGAATAAAATATGATTTTAAGAAGTAAAGTGAAAGCGGAATTCAGAAATTCATTTCCAATTGTAAATTAAAAATACTGGAATCAACCAGCGATACTGGCCGATACCGAATCCGATGGAATTTTCATAAATTCATAAAATCCTCAGAAAAAGTATTTAAGTAGGAAATGTGATTTTAAGTAATAGTGTCTAAAGGCTCTTCTTGAAATTCTAATCCGTTCGTAAATTAGAAATCCGGGAATCGATCAGCGGCACTGGTCAACACCGGTTTTGAAGATTTTCAATTTAATTCAGGAAAATTCCAGAAAATCATAGAAAACCTGAAATATTAGAAAACGATGTTTAAAACTGAAATTGGTCAAATCGGAATAACGAAAAGGTCAAATCGAGCAATTCACTAGGATCAAATTCCCGGTTCAGACTAGGGCTGACTCCGAGTCCACGAATCCAAATCCAAGACAAAACGTTCACATGAATAATTCATAATACAAAACAAATACAAGAAGTAAATCGAAAAATACGATCGAAAAATCTGAATACGCAACTAAGTACGTATTCCGGGAGCGGGGTGTTACATTCCATCCACCTTACAAAAAATTGCGTCCTCGCAATTTCGATAAGGGGTGAAATGAACACAAAAAGGTAGGAATGAGGATTATGCCAATCAAGATATGAATAACTATGAGTTGTTTCCCCCAGATTGACTGAACAACTAACTCAGGACTAAAGCATCTCTGCACTTCTGCCGTATATATACATCCTCTGACGGTGCCATAATAATACTGATCTGATGTCTGCTTATAAAAGAACACTGCCAGAACTTCAAAGGACTAACCCATTCTGAACAATATAAAGTGAGCTGACTTGGTAAGATAATCAATAATACTTCGATCAGACTGTGAGCTAAAGCTAATGAAATCCATAGTGCTGAAGTCCATAATATAATATAAAACCCTGCATAGTAAGATGTTATCCTTTTGCAGTAGAATCACTGACGGGCTGCATACTGGGCTTTGTTAACTCTGAAAGACGTAGCCAAGAATAACTGTGAAGAATTTGGAATACTGACTTATGAATGATAAACCGACTGCAGATGAAACAGGAAGAAGATATCTGAGCCCTGCAAGATTTGTAGAATGGATCATTGACAAGGCCATGGCGATAGCTCCGATATAGTGATGGAACTCTGTTTAGCAGATCCATAAAAGTACGCTAGAAGAAATCCGAGGAATGGCTAGAGTGCCAAGCACTGAAGGGACTAGCCACGGATGAAACCAAGCCTAGATGAGGTCATCGCGTAACACAGCTCAGGTGTTAAACATTAGGGTGCCGCGAAGCTAACGCTCTGCGAGACTCGCATATAGCGAAGTTCACGCGACGAAGTCAGCGCGTAACACAACGCTAAATGCTAAGCACCAGGGTGCAGCGAAACTCACACCCGGTTAGGTTCACGGATGACTAGAACACGACCCTCGCTAGGCGAGGCTAGCGGAGCCTTTGGTCCACCAATTTAATAAAAACTGCCAGGAGTTGGTGGCTCTGAGAATATGATCAAGAAATTATAATAACTGAGACGTGTCCCGAATGCTGTCTTCTGAATAATAATCGGACGGCATATTAGCTCTGAGAAAACCCGAGTTCCATAATCATAATCGAAGAAATCATGATCGCTATTAGAGTAATAGAAAATATCATAACTCTATCTGCCAGAAGTCCTGATTCTGAAATGTCGTTATATATACTGACACTTCTAATGAATTGATGCAATCTATCCGACTTACATAAGTGACGACTACTCTGCTTGATGTGCTAGTCTCCCATGATGTATCCAGAATATAAGAATATAACGCGGGGCCGAAGATCTGCCTAATATAAGATAATGTGATATACCAGAGTCGAGAAGCGCCAGAACATAATTAGAACGAACCACATCTGCCCGGCTGTTACCTCACTAGTCAACACATATCTTAAGTTGGCATAAAGATCACGAAAATCAGAATAAATCAGAATAACAAAAATAGAAGAGATAGGAATCATGAAATAGGGAGAGAGATAGGACGGACTAGGATTAATGGAGATAGGGCAATGAAGAGGGTATGATATAGAGAAGTTTACCAACTCCCGGACATGCTAAAAATGGGGACAATGGTTACGGTCAGTCCTTCAAGGATTCCTCCTTCAGATATCGAACACCCTTTCTGTTCTTCCCCTTCAGCCAGATCATATGTTTGCTTCCCTTCACCATGTGCCCTAGTTCTTGTCTCCTTTGTATATGACTCCATGCTGGATGCTGGGGATGAAGTGAGGTTATTCTGACAGTAGGTCTTGGATTTCCTCACAACGGTGATACTGGATGAGTTGATCTGATTGGTGTGATGTTCTCTGTCTCCTTGAACAGTCAGTCACACTTCAACTAATCTCTGAACCCGTGTATGACATAATTCATGACCTCTCCGGTGGTTGTGTTATAAGTGCTCGGCTTCAGATGATACTCCCATGTCATGTGTTGAGGGCAAGGTTGGAGGGATGGCTTAGCTAATAGGGCATCCAAGGGCCTGTCTGAGCCTTCACTTCCATCAATTAAGAGGGTCTCTTCACCAACTTCATCTGCAACCCATCCTAATCTTTCTTCTCTGGGTCCATTCCACTTCCCGGATGATGACAAAAGAACTTGAGAATACCCCTTGGGCTGCTTGGGGATAAGAAACATCCTGCTCTTCATCTTCATTTCTCACTTAAGATATTGCTTGCTCGGTTCTCCTTATCGGCCACCATGTAAAACACCGTCCGACTTTGCCTTAGGAATTTTGCAGTGTACTTATTTACAATACAATCTCCCTACCGCAATTTGATAAATCATTCTTTCATTTCTTCCTGGGCTATTACAGAGAAGAATCTTCCTATAGAAATCCTTCGAGGACTAGTCCCAAGTGTTGGGCTTTCCCAGTCTCGCTGCTTCCGCCAACTACTACATCCAGGCTACATCTTCTAACTGTATTTTGATCATTTTCACCTAGTTCTCGTCAGGGACCCAAGTTGACTTAGAAGACCCATCAGGTTTACTGACCACTGCTATGCATCCAGGGCTTCTCCATGCTTGAAAAGATTGCCGGCTGTAATTTCCTGAAATCCAACATGTCGCCTGGCTTCTGTTCCCGGAGTGCAACCAATGATCCTTGGTGCGGGACCTTCGCCTGTACTTGATCGTGTCTCATCATATCTTGCAGAGATAGTCTTAAATCAAGATTTTCTCCATTAGGGTTACCCTAGGAAGAACCAGAACCGTTATGATCTCCCCATCTTTTCATGTCCGAGTTGGTCCAAGAATAACAAGAAATTGAAGTATGAAAGGATGGGAGAACTTCAGAATTCAAGGAAAAGATTATCAAGAGAGAATGGATAACTTTGTACTTGTAGTTGGATTGTATAACCAAGACTCATGCATTCCAGTTGCAAATTTCTTTACCATTAATTTGCCGTCTGGACGTACTGAGGAGGTGAGAGCCTAAGCTCTGATACCAACCTGTAACGCCCCGATCCTGGTGGATACGGAGACATTACTGCAACGTATATACGCAAGTCAGAAGTACCTTCACGTATATACGCTAAGCATCAGTACAGGCAAGAATCAGAGTACGGAAGCAAGTGGTGCATTATACATTCCAACACATGAGCACAATTACAAAGTTATCACCAGAGGTGATCCAATATTACATGAATATTACATCACTGACATGCGCAATTGCGAGATTACAAGCAGATGTACATGGATGAATAGTACAAAAGGGCACTCACGAGTTTACTAAAGGAAAACTCGAGAGGCACACAGGGGGCCTGGAAGAATAGAGCTCTGAACGGTCTGCTGGAGATCCATGCTACCGCTACGCCACTCTGATCAGCAACAGGGAGAATCCACGCACTTCAATCTCCCTGACCTGGACATGAGAATCCAGGGGAGTCAGATGAAACTCCCCAGGCGAGTGGTGAAGCAAAAGCCAAGTGGCAAGCAAGGGTAAGCACATGTAAAGCGATAAGACCAAGTAAAGCCGAGGACGAGCAAATCTGATTGTATGGTTTCAGATCACGGCTCCATAAGACTAGTACGTCGAAGGAATAATCCAAACAAGGAAACCCTCATATATATACCCTTATCTTATGTCACCATAATCCAAGCACATACAATCCGACTGCACTCAGGGCATGATAAGATAATGAACAGGAGGCAGATGGATACCAGGGATAAAGCAGGGCATGAGCAGTTAATACTATAATTCTCATAAAACCGGAAATCCGAGGTAAAACCAGTACAAGCAAATATGGTAAAAATGAAAGGGCATTATATAAGCTTAAGCTACGGCCTCATGAGACTAGTACCTCGAGGGAGTAATCCAAACAAGGAAACCCTCATCTATATACCTTTATCTCATGTCACCGTAATCCAAGCGTATACAACACCCACAATTAGCGTCTTATTATTGTTATTATTATTATACTCGTCTTACCCTGATATCTAGCTATGTGAACTAGCGTCCCAGCACACATAGATCCATATCCGAGTAAAGCAAGGTTGTTATTGGAAACCAGCGGGGGTATCAACGAACTATGTTTACAGTGGGTCCCGTACATACCCGGGACCACGGCCCAGGATGTTCCGCTGCTTGGTGACGGAACCTGCCGCAAGGCGATTCAGGAGGGTCTTATGTATGCCCTTATCATGATTCAGGAGGAGGGAGCCAGCACTCCCCTCGGTTGCCTGGAGGCCCACAAGTCAGACCGGAAGTTTTAGTTGCACAACATGCCTAATACCACTGTAAACACGAACACATATTGATAGCCGCATGTTTCCCCCGACCCGATGCAAGTTGTTCCTTTTATGATTTATTAGGTTAATTATCAATTTACGGGAATAACAGGAACAGGACATGATCAGGAATTCAGGAGTTCAGGTCACTGTATATAATACAGGATAACAGGTCACTGATCATGATACAGGATATCAGGTCACTGTACATAGTACAGGATAACAAGGCAGGGTTCCCGTAAATGTGATAATCACAGGTCAAGTATATCATGCTGAGTGTCAAGGGATAGCATGACAAGATGGTGATATTAGACAGGTAACCAGTCATGTCAAGAGATTGATAATAATTCGGTGGCAAGTCATGTCATAACAAGGGGCCTTGCCAAGAAGTAGCATGTCAGGTGTTAGGTGATAGCGAATCAGTTGACAGGTGATATACATGTGTTAAAAGTAATATGAAAACGACAAGTAGTATAGACAGGTGTCAGGCATGAAGTAATGGCATGGGGTAGAATAGTAGCTGAGCACAAACAAGCGGAGCTGAGCAAGCTGGAAGTACAGACAGCAAACAGTATTTAACACTGGAGCGTCTGGCGAGGTTACCGGGACGACTCGACTGAAGTACGAGCGGTAAATCCGGCAGCAACTCGCCTAGACGAATCTAGTGGTAAAGTGCTGAGCGCTGATCATGATAACCAGGCGGAGCTGAACAAGCTGGAAGCACAGGCAGCGAACAGAGTTTAGACACTAATGCGCTCTGCGAGGTTACCGGATACTCGGATCAAGATACGAGTAGAAAATCCGGCAGCAACTCGCCTAAACGAATTTAGTGGATAAAGCACTGAGCGCTAAGCATGCTCACCAGACGGAGCTGAGAAACCTGACGATCCCAATCACGCCTCTTTCGAGACAGTGAGGGACCGGAGGCTGAACTGAGAGACCTGCCGGTCCCAATCACCTCTCTTTCGAGATAGTGAGTGACCGGAGGTTGAAGGGTCCGGAAGCCAAGCATAGTATGAAGCAGTAGGATGCATCACAGGCATGGTATGTGTACAAGAAGGAAACTACCCTAGTACAAGCATTCGTCACAGAGCAATACATGTCCAGATATAGGCACTCGGCCATACACAAATACAGGGACTTAGCCCAAAACAAAATACATGAAGACATGAAGTAAAATACATATCGACCCGACAAAGCGGGGAATCCCAAATGGAGGCGAGAGCGAGGACACTCGCCTAAATCACCGGAAAGCCGGAAAGTCTGGAATCCATGGAACTCGCGCACGCGCCATAAAATAATATATATTTATGAGGAGAGAGAAAGTGAAGAGGACAGAGAAAGAGTAACAGGGAGACGCGAGCTTCCGAGAGAGAGACGCGGGGGACGCAGACGCGGGAGTCGCGTCGCAGGAATAACAGACGCGGGAAAGAGCAGACGCGGGGATCGCGTTGCGACAATACAAGAAGGACACAGACGCGGGAATAGGCTCTGCGCCGTGTCAAATGCAGAAACGCGGGAAGCGCGTCAAGGGATTGCCCAGACGCGGGGTTAAGATCCGCGTTAGGAGACAAACAGGGGAGGAAAGGTGCTTCCTTTGTTGTGCCCGACGAAGGGATGTTCGGCCCCAATCCAAAAGGAGGGTACCGGCCCTAAGTCTTGCCAACGGAGAAGAACTCGGACGCGGGAATCACAAACGCGGGAGTCGCGTTGTGAAGACACCACAAACGCGGGGATCGAGGCCCGCGTTCAAATCAGGGCACGAGGGAAACGCGGACGCGGCCGTGGGGTCCGCATCGCGTTAGCACGAGGAGATCACAGACGCGGGAGTTAGCCTCGCGTCGTGACGATACAGTAACGCGAAGGTCGCGTTACAAAGAGGGAGCCCGCACGCGGGGGTAAGATCCGCGTCGGCAAGTCACAAAGAGAGACAGGGAGTTGAGGAGAGAGAGAAATCCAAGGGAGAGAGAGGGACCCAGGAGAGAGAGTGAGGGAGAGGGGAATCCCAGGAGAGAGAAAGAGAGAATCCAAGTGGGAGAGAGAGATCCAGGAGGGGAGAGAGAGAGAATGGACCCAGGAGAGAGAAAAAGGGAAGGGGCTTTGCCTCTCTCTGGATCCACGCACACAGCGCCCCCAAGAGGGGCGCTCGGCCTGACCGCCGGCCAGGCGGCGGCGCCGGGCGGCGCCGCCCACCAGCAAGGGAAGGAGGGGGCGGCTGCCCCCTCACCAGAACAAAGGGGGGCTGTTGCCCCCCACCAGCAGAGCAGAAGAAGAGAGGGGGCTTGCCCCCCTCTCAGCCTGGGCACAGGGGCCCAGGTGGGCCCCTGGCGGCCCGCGACCGCCGACAAGGCGCCGGCGGCGCCGAGGTCCGGGGTGGCTCCGGCCACCCCGAAGAGAATAGGGGAAGGAGAGAGTTGGTTTTGGTTTGTGGTGGTGGTGGATTCGGTGGTTATTTGGAGGTGTGGTGGAGGAGAAAGAGCTAGGCCGGAGTTTTGGGGGAGTCCTCGCCGGCGACGAGGTGCTGGAGGTGGTGGCCGGTGATGGTGGTTGGGTGCGGTCGCCAGATGAAGAAGAAGAAGAAGAGAAAGGAGGAAAAGTGAAAGAAAAGAAAAGGGAAAGAAAAGAAAAAGAGAAGGAAAGAGAGAGAGTGTGATGGTGATGGGGATGTGATGGGGAATTAATGAGAGAGGGGGGAGAGGTGTCTCCCACGTGGGGAGTGGGCTGCAGGGTTGTTGGGAGAAAAGAAAGAAAAGAAAGAGGAGAAAAGATAAGAAAATAATAATATTATAATATGGCCGCGAAATATCGACTGTTCCGGAAAAATCCCCAAAAACACCCGGAGGTAGAAAATGTCATCCTGAGGAATAATATGAAATCGGTTTTCAGAAATAAAATCCCGTTTTCAAATTAAAAATCCGAAAGCCAACCGCCGATACCGGTCTACACCGGGTCGGCCGGGTTTTGATAAATTCTGAAAAATCCCAAAAAATGTATTAAAGAATAAAATATGATTTTAAGAAGTAAAGTGAAAGCGGAATTCAGAAATTCATTTCCAATTGTAAATTAAAAATACTGGAATCAACCAGCGATACTGGCCGATACCGAATCCGGTGGAATTTTCATAAATTCATAAAATCCTCAGAAAAAGTATTTAAGTAGGAAATGTGATTTTAAGTAATAGTGTCTAAAGGCTCTTCTTGAAATTCTAATCCGTTCGTAAATTAGAAATCCGGGAATCGATCAGCGGCACTGGTCAACACCGGTTTTGAAGATTTTTAATTTAATTCAGGAAAATTCCAGAAAATCATAGAAAACCTGAAATATTAGAAAACGATGTTTAAAACTGAAATCGGTCAAATCGGAATAACGAAAAGGTCAAATCGAGCAATTCACTAGGATCAAATTCCCGGTTCAGACTAGGGCTGACTCCGAGTCCACGAATCCAAATCCAAGACAAAACGTTCACATGAATAATTCATAATACAAAACAAATACAAGAAGTAAATCGAAAAATACGATCGAAAAATCTGAATACGCAACTAAGTACGTATTCCGGGAGCGGGGTGTTACAGATTAAAAGAATATCTTATTGGTTTCACTAAGGATAAAGAGATAGATCGTCAAATCTAAAGCTAAAATTCAAAATCCAAAGGGATAAATAGATAGAGAGAAGATCAACGGATGAGATGAAACAATTTAGACTCGGATTCAGACTGGATACATTTTATTATTTGAATCATAACTTTCTCTATCGAAATTCAAATCCGATGATTCAAGATGATCTAGAAAGAAGACGTAAAGGGCTACAATGCTTATGTTGATTACTGTTTCTAGTTTTATCATTTAATAAGTTTTATTCAGCAATCAACATGCCAACAAGCTGCAGATCAAAATTGATTATCCACATCAAATTAAGTTTAGAGATAAGGGGAGAATTCAAATTCAGAAATAGCCAGCTTTCCCTATCTTTTGACTCATTTCCTTATCTATTTCTATCCTATAAATACCCTACACATCAGAGGCAGACGAAAGATCAAGCAGAGATAGATCTTAGGCCAGTTTTTCATCCTTTTTAGTGTAAGTTTTTATTTTCATTTTATGTAATTTTTATTACTATGTAAGCATAGGTTAGACTAAGATTCATGTAAGTAAGAGAGAGAAATTTATGTTGAAAGTGACACCGATGTAACCTCCTCCTTTCTTTCATCATTTCTGCAAGCAATAAATGGTAACTTTTTATGTTCTTTATTTTCATTTTATTCTTCTTCTTTCTACTCTTCCTCTTTCGGTTTTGATGATAGTCCAAGTGAGTCAAATAGCATCGGTATTGTCTTGCCTTAGCGAGTGCCATCGAAAGCTCATGACGATGGATTCTTGCATATGTTTGTATCATTTCATACTTGCTCGAAGAAGCCTTGATGATGTAATGTGAATTGAGACTGAGTTAATCATATGAGTTATGCGTTGATCGCCTCCCGATCAAGGTGAACATGCAAAGATTTCAGGTAAATCATTAACCGGAAAAAGGTAGGTATTTCTTTTAGGTTTTCTTTCTTTTCTTTTAATCTTTAGTTTAGAACACCTCCATTACCAAATCTCTACTATTTTTCACTTTCTTTGTACAAAATCACCATCTCTTTCTATCTACCACTTTCACAATTTAACATAACTTATTTTCTTTTTCTTTTCAAGAACTAAAAGAAGAACTTTGATCATTTTTTGTAACTTAAAAGAGAACTTGCAAAAAGCTTCCATTACAGTCCCTCCTTGAGGATCACGACCCGTATAGCCACTTGTTATTGCGGTAGAATTGAGCACCTTGCACTACTGTTATAAAGTTCTGAAATTCTGTATTTTCTGTGTGCAGGTTCCAACTCAATCAAAATTTTGGCGTTGTTGCTGGGGAGGGACGGTAAGCAACTCTTTTTTGTTTACTTTATTGATTAAATTTCTTCTCTGTTCTTGGGGTACAGGTTTAACAACAAGAAAATTTTTGATGCATTGGACATATAAGCGGCCCTGGACTCTGCTCAAGAAAGCAGAGCCCAAAAGCCCTCAGATTTGCTGCATTCTCGCGGCAATCTGAGTGAACTACTAACCTGTATTTTTGCAGGTTGATTGAATTGCAAAGTAAAGTTTCTGCAGCTATTTATTTTTTATTTAACTCACTATACATACTTTCTAACCTCAATAGTAAATTGATATTTATTAAATGCTAAAAACAGTTTAGACTTTGCATTTAGGCATTTGTCTAATTTCATTTACATTTTAAATTATTTGAAAAGTGCTGGAGCAAAGGTACGTGTGCATAGCATGTGTATAGGAACACTTTTGAATTGTTTATATTGCTTAAGTGTTACTCTTCATATACATGTACACATTGCACTAAATTAATTTAAGGGATTGTCCTCTAAACAAGATAAGGTGAGGAAGTTATTACCCTCCATTGGCCTGCAAATAATCTCCTCACTCACTAACCCAAGCTTAACTAAAACTGAGTAGACATTGGCCCTAGGGACATCTCGGACTAAATAGGAGACTGACCTAAGGGGAAAGTTGATTAGAATTTGACTTTTGCCAAATCGGTATCAAAGGTTGAGGATTGAGGGGCGAAAACCCAAAGGCTGGTGGTTTGGCTTAATTAGGCCTGTTGCATTTAAGCATGGATACCTCCCACCAATCTTGCCCCTATCTGACCGATTAACTTGTAGTCAGATTCTACAATATGCCCTCCGTGGACAATCTAACCAGTTAGGAGTCGTCTAGGTCTAAGGTATACCCTAACTTAAGTTAGATTTTTCTTCTTTTTTATTTGTTTGTTTGCTTGCTTGTTTTTGTTTTTTTTACATCTTGGTGATATGGATTATAATTATAATTATTCATGTGCAAATAGTGATCCATATTTCACCCCGACCTTTTTTGACTTGGATATTACCAACCTGGCATATCAAAATTTTAACAACCAAGTATGTCGGATTGGTCTTATCCGAATCAATATATGCCCCAGTCCAATATTATGAATAAGATTGGAACAATCATCACCACTCTTCTTAGGGTCAATGGAGATACAACTCCCCCAAGTCATATAGTCAACCACCCTACCAACGTCTAGCTTCATATACTCCTTCTCCGGAACAATCATTAGAAGAATCAATTGACTGAAAAAAGAGGATGGAAACCTTAAAAGAGCTTGAGCGACGAATTCAAATTCTAGAAGACTCAAAATCCCATCAAAATTTCAAATCAAAGATCCTTACTCTATTTTTCAAGAACATACCGACTTATAAAAGAGTACGGAATCCATGATTCAATTCCAAAGTGATCCTTTAAATATGATAGAAGCAAGACTTAGTCGATTGAAAAACATGTGTGGGAATAAGAAAACTCTCCCTACCCAATCTTTCCCGACACTTCTAGGCATATTAATGAAAACAAAGAATCATGGCATCTTGAAGATTTTGACCAAGATTCAATTTCATCACACAAACTTGAACTTGACCAATTCAAAACCTTGAAAAAATTGGCAAGTTTTTCATTCAATGAGATTGAACTTGAATGTGAATGTGATTCCCAACTTTGTGATTCAGTTCCCATCTTCGAATCTTTGTTGACTTCGGTATCCTTACCCAATTTGGACCAATTTTCTGAGCGAACATTTATTCCCGTACCTATATATCTAAAAATTGAATCACCAATTTTGGATAGTCACATTCCATTGATGGGAAAAGAATGTGAATTTCAATTCTTAGATTTGGACTCAACTCTTAAACCAAAACTGACTCTCGAACCCAAAATTGATTTTCTCGAGTTAGTATTGGTTCCCAAACCTATCATTCTTGAGCCCAAGTCAACCATTCCACCAAGTCACATTCTTTTGTTGGATATAGGTATATACCATGATGACTCCATGATGATTTTTCAAGACTGGTCATGTAAAATGAATAAGTTTCATGATAGGATCTTTTATGATCCTATTCATATTGGGGATTGTAATTATGTAAATAGAAAAAAGGTCAATAAAAATGTGTTCCGTGAACCACCACATTATTTTGATTGGGTAGTAACGCTTGGCCCAATCCGACTACCTCCGGAACCACCACCTTGAGGTAACATTATCCTTCCCTTTCTTCTTTTTCATGCATTTAAGCATCCATTCATACATTAAGAACAATGCATGAGGTATGTGTGGGGGAGGGTTCTAACATAACATAGATTTTCTTTTTATTTAAAATAAAAAAATTAACTTTTTTCTTTCTTTAAAAAAAACTTTTTGAAAAGAGAGCAATATTTTGACATATTTTTTGCAAGAAATCAAGTCAAATTTAAGGAATATGAGAATCATAATTAGGATTTCTTATACTTGCTCAAAATGAGATTATTCGTTTGATTTCTAGAGCTAAGAAGAAAATTTGAAAAAGTAATTTAGTCTTAATTTTTATCTTGAAGAAATATGCATGCTTTATACACTTACACACTTAGGGTTCAAAAACAAAAATTCTTATGCCTTATATAAATATATATATACTTATATCAAAAATTCCCTGATTAAGCTGGGTATTTGTGCCTCATAAAGCATGAGTATTCATGCCTAAAAGTGGTCCATATAATAAAATCTTTAGTTTTGTGGCCTTGTTTGCTCGAGTTCTTAAGTCCTTGGCTGTTTTCACCCGGTGTCCTATGACCGTTTAGTTTAGGAGTCACCGATTAAAGGCTCGTTACATAGGCAGCTTAGAAAGCCTAATAGAACTAAGGAATAATATCACCAAAAATTTAAAAAAAAATAAGGCATAAGAGTTAGAGTTAAAAAACCCCGAGTCAAAATTTCACGATCATAAAGGTGCATATAACTTAGGGTAAAATAATAGACTAAATGAGAAATACAGTTTGATTGCTTGCCTTGATTAATAACAAGTTTTTGAATAAAGACTAAGATTAAGAATGAAAAATTCGATTTTCTTATAACTTATAGATTACTTAATTCTTACAATAATACTTCAAATATTCTTCTCTTTCAAAATATGTTTTAAAATACTAACACTTTTGTTTCTCTTTCCCTATGGATTTTGTGGGTGTAATCCACTGAAAACCCTCACGAGACAAAACTCGTCCTCTAGGGGTAGCCTAGAGGTTTAACGGCTTGTTGCATATGCTCAGTGCAATTGCATAACCTGCAAAAGTAGTTTAATAAATTCTTAGGTTTAGTTTGATATTTTGGTCGAGGACGAGTAAAAGATAGGTATGGGGGTGTGATCACATACGTGCGTTACATGTTTTTATATCATATGTGTCACACTTCTACATTTTATTTAAATAAAACTCTGCTATTAATATATTTTCATGTTTAATGACATGTAGGGTAATTAAGAATGAAAAAGAGAGATAGACAGATTTATCCAGCTAAATCTAAAAGTTCAAAAGAAAGGGGATCGATTCAAATCTAGAGGTTCTAAAGGTCATCTTATCTGAAGACCGGGTATATCAAATGAGATAACATCATTCAAATTCAAAGGAAAAATGGATTAGAAGAAGATCTTATCGGTTTTACTGAGGATAAAAAGATAGATCGTCAAATTTAAAGCTGAAATTCAAAATCCAAAAGAATACATGGATAGAGAGAAGATCAACGGATAAGATGAAGCAATTTAGACTCGGATTCAGACTAGATACATTTTAGTATTTCAATCATAACTTTCTCTACCGAAATTCAAATCTAATGATTCAAGATGATCTAGAACGAAGACGTAAAGGGCTACAATGCTTACGTTGATCACTCTTTCTAATTCTATCATTTGATAAATTTTATTCAACAATCAACATGCCAACAAGGTGCAATCAGAATTGAATATCCACATCAAATCAAGTTTGGAGATAAGACGAGGATTCAAATTCAGAAATAGCCAGCTCCCCTATCTTTTAACTTGTTTTGTTATTCATCTCTATCTTGTAAATACCCGACACATCAGAGGCAGAGGAAGGATCAAGCAGAGATAGATTCTTAGGCCAGTTTTTCATTCTTTTTAGCGTAGATTTTTTTTCATTTTATGTATTTTTATTTCTTTGTAAGCATAGGTTAGACTAAGATTCATGTAAGTAAGAGAGAGAGATTTATGTTGAGAGTGACACCGATGTAATCTCCTCCTTTCGTCCATCGTTACTGCAAGCAATAAAAAGGTAACTTTTTTATGTTCTTATTTATTTTCGTTTTCTTCTTCTTCTTTCTACTCTTCCTCTTTCGGTTTTAATGGTAGTCTAAGTGAGTCAAATAGAATTGGTATTGCCTTGTCTTAGTGAGTGCCATCGATAGCCCATGACGATGGATTCTTCCCTATGCTTGTATCATTTCATACTTATTCGAAGAAGCCTTGATGTTGTAATGTGAATTGGGACTGAGTTAATCTTATGAGTTATGCGTTGATCGCCTCCAAATCAAGGTGAGCATTCAAGGATTCCAGGTAAGTCATCAACTGAAAAAAGGTAAGTATTTTTTAGGTTTCTTTCTTTCTTTTAATCTTTAGTTTAGAACACCTCCATTACCAAATCTCTACTATTTTTCACTTTCTTTGTATAAAATCACCCTCTCCTTATATCACCACTTTCACAATTTAACATAACTTATTTTCTTTTTCTTTTTAAGAACTAAAAGAAGAATTTTAACCATTTTTTGTAACTTAAAAGAGAACTTACAAAAAGTTTCCATCGCTGGTCCCTCCTTGAGGATCACCACCCGCATAGCCACTTGCTATTGAGGTGAAATTGAGCACTTTGCACTACTGTTATAAAGTTTTAAAATTTTGTATTTTCTGTGTGCATGTTCCAACTCAATCACTAAGGCACATACCTGACATCCGAATAGTACGAGTCCTAATAATAATAATAAATATAATAATCATACTACTGACTTGACTCCAGTATTGATCATAATTTCACAGACATGACATGATAACACTACAGATATACCAACTCTCAGCAACACTAGTTGTATGTGCTCAGTTGATGGTGAAGTGAGGTATATGGTATATAGATGAGGGTTTCCTTATTTGAATTATTCTCTCGACGTACTAATCTCATGAACCCAGAGATTGAGTTTACACAATTGGTTTTTGTCTCCATTTACATTTTTCATATGACATATACAGGTTATACATGCTTAGATAAAGATATTTCATTTACATTTATTGTCAATGCCTGTCTGTTTGCTTGAATACACGATCCACTGATATTCTTGTACATGTGTGCTTGCTTGAGCATGCCACTTGGCTCTTATGTACTTGTTGGGTTGCATTCTGATAACCCTTGATCTGCATGTCCAGATCTCAGAGCTTGGACATTGGTAAAGATCCTGTTGCTGATCGGAGTGCACGACAGAAGTGTAGCAAGTCTTAGGATCGGAACCTGGCAAAAACGTAAGAACGTATCAGATGGTTCTCCAGACCCATCTTTCTTATCTAACTTTCTCGAGTTCCTCCTTCCTACTCAAGAGCATCTACCACTTTTGGCCTATGTAAATCTCTTGTAAATCATATTTTGTATCCCATGTTGATGTAATATTCCTGAAATATTGGATCATGTACTGTGATAACAATATACTTGGACTATAATGTTGGAATGTATATTACTACTATGCTTTCGTACTCTGATTCCTAACTGTACTAATATGCTTAGCGTATATACGTACGGGTATTTTACTCTGATACATTGCAGTAACTTTTTGTACCCAATGAGGCGGGGTGTTACAACAGACAATAAAGATATGTACCGAGGATAAAGTGACGAGTGTAACTACTAACGTCATGTGAAGTATCAGATACTATAAAGCCTCTAATCTCAAACCTGAGTAAGCAACCTTAGGGTCATCAGAAAGCGACCTAATGAGTGATAAAATAAAGAAAATAGTAATATATACTATAATAGAAGTACAATCACAATATTATATAATATACGTTTAACTACCAGTGGTAAAATATAATAATATTAAAAATCGGCAATATATACATGGGATATTTTAGCACGATACCATTACCAATGCCGAACATGTTACAATGTGGTTACATTTACAATATTATACAAAACATGATTAAAATAATTATTATATTTATTAGGGAAGTGTTATATATAAGTAATATGAGTATAAGATATATAATTTAATTATATATTAATGAAGTCAATTTATGTCATGAACATGTATCAAGTCTTACTTCTGTTACATTTATTATTTATACTAATAGCACAGTAATATGACTGTAATGCCCCGGTCCTACGGGTACGGAGACGTTACTGAGACGTATATACACAGGTCAGAAATACCCTCACGTATATACGCTAAGCATCAATACAGGCAAGAATCAGAGTATGGAAGCACTGTGGTAATATACATTCCAGTAATAATAACACAAATACACAATTATCATAGAGCATGATACAATAAATCAAGAATATAAGATCACCAAGAATCGCAAAAGTAGGATGTACAATATGAAATACGGGAAAGTACTCACGAGTAGCAAGATAAGAATCTCGCGAGCCGATCAAGGGGAGGGTGGAAGAAAGAGGGTCTGGACAGGCAACTGCTAATCCACGCTTTCGCTGCGCACTCTGATCAGCTACAACAAGGCCACCACGATCCAGACTCCAGAATCTGGACATGAGGATTCAGGGTTGTCAGAAAGCAACCCAGCGAGTACATATGATAAAGCCAGTTGGCGTGCTCAGGCAATCACATATGTACATGATCAAGTGATGTGGTTCAGGCATACAGGTACAGGCAATGACAAGTAACATAAAGAAATTAAAGGAACAATAGTAAATCTGAAATCAAGTAAATACATGTATATTGATAAGTCTGAATCGGAAAATATGCATAGAAAACAGTGTCGAGAGCATAGATATATATAACATGCGATAACTACATTAAACATGCGATAAATACAAGTATGGACAAAACTAGTTGTACAAACTCAGATTATGGATTTACGAGATTGATACGTCAAGGAGATAATCCAAACAAGAAAACCCTCATCTATATACCATATATCCCATGTCGCCATTGTCTGAATTCATATAACTTGAGTTGCCCTCAGAGTAACAGAATTAGAGTGTGCCTGGAGTAATCATTGTGTCACAGAAATCATATGTCTTATGGCAGAGTGTTAACGCAGGCATAATACCTGATTAAATGATTCATCACCATAACTGGAGAATATAAAGGTGTTGCATTTTAAGTTATTCAATAATAATAATTAGTACCGTTTGATATTTTAATCGCCTCCCTACCAGTGCCTCGCATCACTGATAGTCCATACTAGAGTTCGCACTCTAGTAGCACTCACTCGGGTCTGATATGTGAGTACCAGGACCTGAACAAAGGAGAGATCAAATATCACACATTGCTAATATTATTATTGTTTGGTTGTTACATTCTTATGTTATTCATCCGATCCATATGCTTAGGTATATGTTACAGGTACACATACATCCACTTATGAATAAGACGAGTTATTACTTAAAAACTGATAAATCTGATAGCTCAATTTATAGTGGGTCTCGTCTCGTCCGGGACTACGGCTCAGGAGTGTAGGCTACTGCTTCTGGTGACTTATCATTACGCGCCCCACACGACACTTCAGATATCAGGCTACTGCTTTCGGGGACTTATTATTACATGCTCCACACAATACTTCAGATATATCCACCATTATAAATATGACATCATACCGGTATCCATCAGTTTTCCCCACCCCAGTGTAAGTTGAGTACTTTATTATATATCTTGTCCAGTGATAATGTCCACAGTGAATACACAGTAATCCAACATCCATGATTAGTCAATTACGGGGATCAACAGGAGTATAGCATCAGGAGAAAATATCAGGAGTCTCCCTGTTATAGGGGTTCAGGAATACAGGAGTTTAGGAGCACAGAAGTTCAGGAGCACATGAGTTCAGGAGTACCAGAGGTCTAGTAATAGTATAATAGTCATGCCAAGTCCCCGTAAAAGTAATAATCATGAATATGCAATGTAATACAGGTGTCAGGTATAATAGTGTCCAGTCATGCGTAACACATCAGGTCAAGTGTACTAGTACCATGTGAAAGCATGTCAAGAAGTGATAGCATGTCAATTGTCAGGTGTCATATATCAAGTGTCAAGTATCAGGTTTCAAGTGATAACATGTCAAGTACCGGTGTCAGATATCAAGTGTCAGGGATCAGGTGTCAAGTATAACATATCAGTGTCAGATAATTAACATGTCGGTGTCAGGTGAGTTGAATACAGAGTTACAACATCATATATCAACTCGTATAGTGATGTATCATGTTTTAAAAGTTACAGTAGTAATTGTTAGGCATGTGATTAGTATCCATATTTGCATTTTATACCACCCTTATACCTTGCATATTATATATTAAATGTGATTTTTAACTCATATTCTCTCTATTTTTTGCAGATCTCCACTTTAAAGAGGAAAAGTAATTAACCACCTTAATTAGTGATAATTAAGGGGGTTAATTAAAAATTAGCCCAAGATCAAATCAGATCTCACCAGGATCTGAGCGCCAAGTGGAGAATCCAACCAGCCCACGTGGCCAACAACCTAACCACCAGATCCCACCAGAAAATCTGGACTCAACGGCCGCAACCGTGCCGCGCCCATGCCGCGCCGCCGCGGCAATCCAGAGGCCGTTGAGCCTAGGATTTCGTGCCAACGGTCAAGATCTGATAAGATTCTCAAATTTGCCTATAAATACCTGGGCAGAGACCTGCGCGAGCTCGAGTGAAGAGAGAGGGAAAATTTTGGATTAGTTGTAATTTTTGTTTTAGGATTCTAGTTCTTCTCTCCTTCCTCCTTGATCTCTAGCTAAATTGAGAGAGAGTTCTTCACTTTGAGAGTTTGTAATCAAGACTTGTGACAACCTTGAAGCAAAGATTCAATGGAGTTCTCATCTTCTTTTTACTAGAATTGAGTATGCTTTCTCTTCTTATGCTTTTAATTCTTGCATTCAATTTCTAGTTCTAGTTTAATTCTAGTTGAGTTGTTTAGATCTTTGATTTCCATGGAGAATTATAGCTTTCTTGTTAGTGTAATGGAGGGCTAGTTTCTTGAATGCATGGCTAGCTAATCTCACCTAGCTACTACTAGCTCTAGTTGATTGTATTCTTTAATTCTTGCATGATTTCAAGTTTCTTGTAAATTCTAATGGAGTATGTTGTATCCTTTGGTGATTGCTTGTAAGATCTCTAGATGAATTGTGTATCTCTTATAAAGAGCATTTGATTGGATCAAGAGGATGGATTACCATTGATTGTGTCATTTGAGTAGCAAGATCAACTCAAGCACTTCAAACTAACTTTGTAGTTAAGCTTTGAAGTCCTAAAGAGTTTGATTCTTCTAACCTTTGCATTAAATGAGTACCAAGCCTATATTTCCTCATTGCACACCTAGTAAGAGAACCTAGTATTCAAGAAGAGACTTCTAGCCAACTAACTAAAAGGAACACTAAGTCTTCAAAAAAAGAATACCACACTTGAAACATGCAAGTACTTTTCAATTGTCTATGATTCTTGATGAGACAATATTTCAATCAACAAAAGAGGTAGTATGTTAGCAAGGAGGTTGAGTAATGCTAGCCATGTATCTTTCTAATCAAGAGAGTTTACACATTTCATTCTAGTATTCTTTTCTTTTCTTTACTTCATCACACTTCATTCATTGCACTTCTTTTTCACAATGCACCACCACCAATCCACAACTTCTTGTATATTGTTTACTCTTGTGTGATTAACAAAGAAGAGTATTGTTTCTTGTCTCACTAGTATCGTGAAAGCTTCTACGCTTGCTCTCCTCGTGGTACGACTCGTTTTAGCTACTTGCTATAACGAAAGATTGAAACAAGGTATAATTCTTACATATTCAAAGTAAAACAAGATCAAAGGTGAATTCTAAACTCTAAACCATCTCTTAAATACCTGATTCTTGTACAATTAACATCACATACCTTGTGTTTACCAATCAATTTTTGGCGCCGTTGCCGGGGAGAGCAACGGTATTTTTACAAGTGAGAAACTAAACAATATATCTTCTCTGTTGCAGGTACAGGTTGAAGATTCAGAAAACTTTGCACAGCAGAATCATATAAGCGGACCTGGGCCTCTGCTCTCGAAAGCAGAGACCAGGATCCCTCTGACTTGCCGCGTTCCCGCGGCAAAAGCCGCGGTTCCGCGGCAAGAAGGAGATCACTACTGATCTGTTTGCTGCAGGGCTTGCTACTTTGCTAAAAACTGCTGGCTATATACTGGAAATCTTGTATTCTTCACCTGATATTTGTTAATCAACAGTAAAAGATTGGTTGTAATTGTTGATAAAAATTGTTTAGACATCTTGCATTATAAGCACGTGTCTTTCAATTTCTTTCAATTTACTGTTGAAGAGTGCGGGGGAACAAGGTACGTGAAGCATTGCATATTGATTAGGAATCACACTTTGTTTGTTTAATTACGCTTTGGGTGATCCTTGTTTGTTTACAACGTACACTTGCACAAATCAACGCTAAGGGCAAATCCCATAACAAAGATAAGGTGGGGATTTTATCACCCCTTCCTTAGCCCACAAACCATTTTCCCCACGCATTCACTATCCTAAGCTTCTAATTAAAATTGCTAGACGTTGGCCCCTAGGGACATCCGGACTCATCTAGGAGATTTTCCTAAGGGGGAAAAGTGTTGGAAAGTGACTTCTGTGTAATCGGTGTCTAGGAAAGGGGTTGAGGGCCGAAAACCCGAAGGGCGGTGGTTACTTAATTAAGGAACGTCTCCGGACGGAAAACCTCCCACCAACCTTACCCTTCCCTGGCCGATTTGCTTATAGTCAGTGTCTGCACCGAACCTCCTGTGGATAGTCTATTTAGGAGTCACCTAGGACCAGAAACCCTAGAAGCTAGGATTGATTTCTTTTCTTTTTTTTGATTGTTATTTTACATTTTCCGCTTGTTTGAAAGGTGCACGTTGGTTGTGTATTTGCATGCGTGAGTGGTATCGAGAACCAATTTCTTCTAGGCTTGTGAGAACTTCTACACTGCCTCACACAACACCACTCAACACAACCATGACGAATAACGTGTCGCTGCAGGACAAGTTCTATCCGATCCGCACATCGATTCCTTCTTGTATTCTCCTCCCGGACACTAATGACCATAATTTTGAGTTGAAACCTCAGTTCATAAACACTCTTCCACGATTTCACGGATTAGAATCTGAGGATGCTTACATCTTCATACGAGAGTTTGAAGAAGTATGCCTCATGATGAGGATTTCCCAGTTAAGTGAGGATGCTGTGAGACTTAGATTTGTCCCATTTGCACTAAAGGATATTGCGAAGAAGTGGCTGTACAGTCTTCCTGTCAGCTCAATCTCTTCATGGGATGATTTCGTTAAGGTCTTCCTTAAAAAATTCTATCCCATCCATAAGACAGCCCTCATGCGCAAAAATATAATGCAATTCAAACAAGAGCCCAATGAGCCATTCTGGAAGTACTTTGAGCGCTTTAAGGATTTAGTAGCCCTGTGTCCCCATCATGGTATCGAGAAGTGGCGCCAATGCCAGATTATATATGATGGGCTGGACTATCAAACTAAGACTCTCCTTGAAACCATGTGTCAAGGAGAATTTCTTAAAAAGGATGAAGACCAGGGTTGGGATCTCTTTGAGGCTCTAGCGGAGAAAACTATCCAGTGGGAATCCTGCTCTGAGAAACCCACACCAACAACTTCCAGATCTGGTTTACATTCTATAGGATCCTCAATAGCTGCTGAAGCCAAGATCACTCAGTTGATGAAGAGGATTGAATTGCTGGAATCAAGGGAAAATTCTGTCGTTAGTCAAGTCAACCCTTCATCAGTAGGTAGCCCACCACATATGGCTAACTCTGCACCTATAATTCACCCGGGTTGTACTTTTTGCCATGATCTGAATCATGTGTTGGAAGAGTGTCCTGTGTATTACTCTCAAAATTTCCAGGAGAGTACGAATGCAGCGTATTCCAGACCTTCATACAATCCTTACTCTAAGACCTACAATCCAGGGTGGCGCAACCATCCTAATTTCTCTTGGAGTCAGTCTGGTCCCGAGCAGTCAAGACAATCATTCCCACATCAACAATATCCCGCTCAGGCACATCCACCCACTTACCATCAGAATCCACCAATTTCAATTCATATCAGAGTCCACCCAGATTCCAATCATTCCATAATTCTGTGCCATATCAAGCTAATTTTTCACCCCAGTATCAACAACAACAACAGCATCCACCACCCAATCCTTCAGATAAGAAAATTTCCGAATTGGAGAAAATGATTGAAACCTTGTCCAAAACACAAGCTGCAATGATAAACAATCAGCAGCAGGATATGAATAAACTGCAAATTCAAATAGGACAGTTGGCTAATTCCTTGACTGAAAGGCAAAAAGGAATGCTGCCTAGCCAACCTGTGCCTAATCCCAGAGCCCATTTTCCTCTACATGAAGTTGAAGACCTAGGCCCGAGCCAAAGCCAATGTCAAGCCATTCACATCCTTAGGTCTGGAAAACATGTAGACAACAAGGTCTCAAATCAGTCTCCAAAATTTGTTCCAAAATCTGTGTCGAATCCATCAACTTCTGTTCCAGTTCAACCTTTGCAAAATATTCCTTCATCAAGTTCACAACCCTCCACGTCTCAATCAAAAGGAAAAGAGAAAGTTGATGAGCAGACTTATAAGCCTATTGCCCCATTCCCGAATAGGCTTACGAATCATAAGAATAATGCTCATATGGAGAAGATCAGAGAGATATTTAACCAAGTACAAATCAATGTCCCTCTCTTGGATGCTATTCAGCAAGTACCATCATATGCCAAGTTTCTGAAAGAGATGTGTACTAAGAAAAGAAAAGCAAATGTCCCTAAGAAAGTCTTTTTGGCTTCAAACCTGAGTGAATTGCTTAATGGTCCAATCCCTGTGAAGTACAAGGATCCAGGGAGCCCTACCATCTCTTGTATCATAGGGCAGACCACAGTGAATAGGGCTTTGCTAGATTTGGGCGCTAGCATCAATCTTCTCCCCTTTTCTGTGTACCAACAGCTTGGGTTAGGCAATCTTCGTCCAACCCAAATGACTATTCAACTGGCTGATCGTTCTGTTAAGATTCCCAAAGGGGAAATTACGGATGTCTTAATACGGGTGGGGGAATTCATTTACCCCGTTGACTTTATTGTTTTGGAAACACAACCCGTACATAATCACAGAGCGCAAACTCCTGTCATTCTAGGACGTCCTTTCTTAGCCACAGCAAATGCGATCATTAACTGCCGAAATGGATCGATGCGGCTGACGTTCGGAGATATGACGAAGGAGGTGAATGTCTTCCATCTGGGGAAGCAGCCAAGGGATGTGGAGAATGACTCTTTTGACGTCAACTTGATAGAGGGATTGACCAGCGAACACGTGGAGGAGATGGAGTACGAATCTGAAGAGGAATTCAAGTTAGACGCTGACGATCTAACTCTTGATCAGATTGTTGGACCAGATGTTGAAAGGACTACAAATTCTACCCCTATTCTTCCCTTGCACCATGAGCAACCTGTTATAGATCCTGTCCCTTCTGCCGAGCTTAAGGTTCTTCCTGGTCATCTCAAGTACAAGTACTTGGATGATAAAGAATCCTTTCCGGTCATCATTGCATCCAATCTTACGGAACAACAAGAAGAGGACCTATTGACTGTGCTAAGGGAGAATAGAGAAGCCATAGGTTGGACCATGGCTGATATTAAGGGAATTAGTCCTACGATTGTCCAACACAGGATTCACTTAACGGAAGATGCTAAGCCGAAAAGAGACCCACAGCGTCGACTAAACCCGATTATGCAAGAAGCTGTTAAATCTGAGATAATGAAACTATTAGACAATGGGATTATCTATCCTATATCTGATAGTCAATGGGTTAGTCCTGTTCACGCTGTGCCGAAGAAAGCTGGCTTTACTGTTGTGGAGAATGAGAATAAGGAATTAATACAAACACGTCTTCCAACGAAGATTAGAGTTTGTATTGATTACAGGAAACTGAATAGTGCCACACGTAAAGACCACTTCCCACTTCCGTTTATCGATCAGATGCTGGAGAGATTGGCGGGGCATGAGTATTATTGTTTCCTGGATGGATATTCAGGATATAATCAGATTCCAATTGCACCCGAAGACCAAGAAAAAAAAACCTTCACCTGTCCGTTTGGAACTTTTGCTTACCGTCGGATGCCCTTCGGTCTTTGCAATGCTCCAGCAACATTTCAACGTTGCATGTTGAGCTTGTTCTCGGATATGGTGGAAAATTTTTGGAAATCTTTATGGATGATTTTTCAATATATGGGGATACATTTGAGCAGTGCTTGTACCACCTGAAACTGGTTTTACAACGATGCACTGAAAAGAATTTGACACTTAATTGGGAAAAGTGTCACTTCATGGTTAAGCACGGGATTGTATTGGGACACAAGATATCAAGCATTGGAATCGAGGTAGACAAGTCTAAGGTGGAGGTTATCACCAAGCTCACTGAACCACAATGTTTAAAAGACATTAGATCTTTCTTAGGGCACGCTGGCTTCTATAGGAGGTTCATTCAAGGGTTTAGCAATATTGCGAGACCCTTGACAAATCTCCTAGGAAAAGACGTAATCTATGTCTTTGATGAAGAATGTCGAAAGTCGTGGAAAGAGCTGAAGGATAGACTTGTCTCTGCGCCTATCATATCTGCACCGGACTGGACCAAACCATTTGAAATTATGTGCGATGCCTCTGACTTTGCGATAGGCGCTGTTTTAGGACAGCGTATTGAAAACAGGCAGCACGTGATATACTATGCTAGCAGAACGCTTAACGATGCCCAGTTGAATTACACTACCACTGAAAAAGAATTTTTGGCAGTCGTTTTTGCGTTAGAGAAGTTCCGACAATATCTGCTAGGGTCCAGGACCATTATTTTTACTGACCACTCCGCCCTGAGGTACTTGATGCAAAAGAAGGACGCAAAGGCAAGATTAATTCGATGGATCCTTCTTTTGCAAGAGTTTGACTTGGAGATAAAAGACAAAAAGGGCGTTGAGAATGTGGTTGCGGATCATTTGTCAAGAATCCCGAACGCTCCTCATGAGAAAATACCGATTAATGAAGACTTTCCTGATGAGCACATTCTTGCGATGAGTGGAGAGCCCTGGTATGCCGATATTGTAAACTACCTTGCTACCAGGCAAATTCCTTCCCATTGGTCAGGACAAGACAAACATCGTTTTCTGAGCCGGATGCGGTTTTTCTTTTGGGATGAACCGTATCTATTCAAGTACTGTCCTGACCAAATTATTCGAAGATGCCTTCCAGAGGATGAACACCAGAGTGTCTTGACATTTTGTCATAAATTAGCTTGCGGTGGACACTTTGGTCCACGGAAAACTGCGGAAAAAGTGCTCCAGAGTGGATTCTACTGGCCCACTCTCTTTAAGGATGCCTTTACCTTTTGCAAGCTTTGTGATAGATGTCAGATGACGGGTCGGATTACTCAAAAGAACATGATGCCCCTCACACCCATCTTGGAAGTCGAAATTTTCGACCTCTGGGGCATTGATTTCATGGGACCCTTTCCTCTGTCCTACGGCAACCAATACATCTTGGTAGCCGTAGATTATGTTTCTAAGTGGGCTGAAGCAATTCCTACACGGACTAATGACAACCAAGTTGTCATTAAATTTTTAAGAGAGTACATCATTTCACGCTTCGGAGCCCCCCGTGCGATATTGAGCGACAATGGGAGTCACTTCTGCAATAGGGCTTTTGAAGCCTTGATGCGGAAATATTCCATTACTCATAAATTGTCCACGGCTTATCATCCTCAGACCAATGGGCAAGTTGAGGTCACAAACAGACAGATAAAACTCATTCTGGAGAAGACCGTAGGACAGAATCGTAAGGATTGGTCCGTCAAACTGACTGATGCCTTATGGGCATACAGGACCGCTTACAAGACTGTCCTTGGTATGTCTCCGTACCGAGTTATATTTGGAAAAGCATGCCACTTGCCCGTTGAGTTAGAACATCGTGCACTATGGGCTTTAAAGCAACTGAATCTTGATTTGGATAAAGCCGGTGTTCTCAGGAAGCTACAATTATCCGAGCTGGAAGAGTTACGAAACGAGGTATACGATAACGCTCGGATCACAAAACACAGGACCAAGCTGTTTCACGACAAAGCCATTCACAGAAAGATTTTTGCTGTCGGTCAACAGGTTCTGTTATATAATTCTCGACTCCACCTTTTCCCTGGTAAGCTGCGTACCAGGTGGTCAGGACCTTTTATTGTGCAAACTGTCTTTTCTCACGGAGCAGTCGAGATTCTTGATCCATCCAATGGCAATATATTCACTGTAAACGGACAACGCTTAAAGCCATTTTTCACCACGGAGTCATTGTCACAAGACGCTCACGAATTGGGTCTTTCCGACCCAATTTATTTGTGACTTTTCCATCTGTATATTTTCCCATGCATTCTCTTGAAAATCATTTGGGGACCTCTTTTGTAAATATTTCTCTTTTACATTTTGTAAATAAATTTTTTTTTTTTTTTTTTTTTTTTTTTTTTTGGGATTTTTGTACATGAACAGAATTTCAAACCCTAGGATTCCTTTCATATTCAAAACATTTTGACCAAGGGTTGTAATTCAAGATTTGACCTAAGGGTACTTTTGGAAATCCCACTTTTTCTTTCCTTTATAAAACATCTCCTCCCCCACTCATTTTCACTCCCCCGAGAATATCTCTTCAGATCTAAAACGCTTCCTCCACAGCCGACCTGCCCCAAAATTCTGATCCCTAAATTCCACCAATCCGCCGCGCCCCTGCCGCGCCACCGCGGCATCTCTGTCAGATCAGGCGCGCTGGAAAAGCCTAGATCGACTGTTTTCGTTCTCTGGAGACAGATACAGATCCAGTTTTCCCGAGGCTCTCTCTGTGCATTCTGCACCAGTCTTTTTGGTTTCCCCCCAAGTTAATCCGGGGGTGGTTTGATCTCTTGTTCATTACTCTAATTTGCATTGTTAATTATGGCTCCTAGCTTTTTTGTGGAAAGGGATTTCTGTCAACTTTTGAATAATCAAAGGGGATTCGGGCATATATTTTTAGATCGTATACATGCGTGGAATTGGTCTTCTTTACTTTATGATATCCAGAACGATGATGCATATTATTGCCCTACTTTGGTCAATACATTCTATGACACATTAGATCGTGCATCTATTAACTTTGACACTAATGAATTCATGGTTCATATGCCATTTGGTGACATCATTGTCACCATTCCACTCATTGCCGATATCACTGCTGTGCCCATTCATCCCCATTACACTGAACCTTTGCCACTTATTGATTACATGTTTATCATGGGAGACCGTTGCACTGAACAAGACCGTGGGCTCAAAGCCCAATCCACATTCAGGAATGTACATTGTGTTGGACGTTGGCTCCAACGCAATATTTTTGGATTAGATCATACCACATCTTTCAACAGACCTGTCTTACAAATCATTCATGATCTCATGACTTACACACACACGGTCTGTTTAAATCGGGCTATTTTTCATGCCATACTTGATAACTCCTCTCGCACTCGCGGAGCAAAATTTTCTCATCCCGTCTTGATTACACGTTTGTGTAAAGACTTTATTTCTGACGATGTATTTGCCTCCTTTGATCGAGTGTATGTTGTAGCAGAGAAACCCACCAGTGCATACACTGGCTGCTTACACACCCTCTGGACACCTAGTGCCCAACCAGAGGATATTCCTGCGGAGTCCTCTTCGGAGGAAAATGTAGAGGAGGTAGACGAGTCCCAATTTTGGAGACAGGAACCCCCCACTGATTCACGAGCCTTCATGTCCACTATCTGGAAGGGCATGAAGAAAATATTTAGAGGTCAGGTGAGGCTGAGAAAGAAGGTGGAGGAGCAATCTTCCAGGTTGGAGGAGCAATCCTCTAGGCTAGATACTATTGAGGCGACATTAAGGAGGACACAATCAGCTGGGCCGAGCACCACATCGGTTCCAAAGAGGAGGAGGGAGTGACTTTTCACCTTTTACCTGTTTCATGCATTCTTTTTATCTTGCATACATCGAGGACGATGCATGAGATAGGTATGGGGGGGTAGATACTAACTTAGGATTTTTCATTTTCTTGTTAGGTTTTTTATTTTTTAGGATTTTTACTTTCTTTTTAGGTCTTTTATTTTAGATTTTATTTTTTTTTCCACTTTCTTTTTAGATTTTATCTTTTCTTTTAGAAAATAAAAAAAAAAAAACAAAAACTTTTTGAAATAAGAGACAAAGTTTTGATCTATTTTTAAGAAAAGTAAGATGTATCTTAGATATTAAGAAAGCCTTAATTATGACATCTTAAACATAGTTGAAGTAATAGATCTTGTTTGAAATTATAGGCTAAGTAAGTAAAATTGGTGAGATATTTTATCTTGAATTTTTTGCCTTAGATAAAATGCACTTCACACTTACACATTTCTTGGGATGGAAACAAAGATCAAAAATGCCATATAAAAATAAAAAAAAAAAAAGAAAAAAAAAGGAAAAAATATATAAATAAAAGATCACTTATTAAGCTGGGAAATTGTGCCTCAAGAAGCATGATGACTCACGCCTAACAGTGATCTCACTTATTAAGCTGGGTAATTGTGCCTCAAGAAGCATGATTATTCACGCCTAACGGTGATTAAGAATAATCCCTCTTAGTTTTGTGGCCTTTTTCACTCGAGTCCTTAAACCCGAGGGATGTTTCCTCATCTGGTGCCCTAAGACCATCTGGTCTGGGAGTCATCGGTTATAGGCTTGCTACATGGGTGAATTAGAAAGCCTAATAAAACTAAGGGAGAAAAAAAAAAAAAAAAAAAAGAATATATATAAATAAATGGCTTGATGGTTGGAGTTGAAATCCCAGGAAATCTTCACTTACACGGTGTGCATACTATCTAGGTTTTATGAAAGATAAAATATTCAATCCAATTTTGAATTCTTACCTTAATTAAAAACAAGATCTTGCATGGATACTAATTTTAAGAAAGAATGATTATAGGTGGACTTATGACCTAGGATCACTTATATTTTTGCAAAAATAGTTTAGAAACTTGTCTCTTATTCAAAATGCGTTTTCAAAATACTAACATTTGTTTTCTTTCTTTATGGATTTTGTGGGTGTAATCCGCTGAAAACCCTCAGGAGACAACACTCCTCCTCTAGGGTAACCTAGAGGTTTAACGGCTTGTTGCACATGCTCAGTGCAATCGTGTCACCTACGAAAGTGGTGTAATAATTAGTTAGGATTTTTCTTTCTTTTTCTTTTATTTTTGCTCGAGGACGAGCAAAAGCTAGGTATGGGGGTGTGATTAGTATCCATATTTGCATTTTATACCACCCTTATACCTTGCATATTATATATTAAATGTGATTTTTAACTCATATTCTCTCTATTTTTTGCAGATCTCCACTTTAAAGAGGAAAAGTAATTAACCACCTTAATTAGTGATAATTAAGGGGGTTAATTAAAAATTAGCCCAAGATCAAATCAGATCTCACCAGGATCTGAGCGCCAAGTGGAGAATCCAACCAGCCCACGTGGCCAACAACCTAACCACCAGATCCCACCAGAAAATCTGGACTCAACGGCCGCAACCGTGCCGCGCCCATGCCGCGCCGCCGCGGCAATCCAGAGGTCGTTGAGCCTAGGATTTCGTGCCAACGGTCAAGATCTGATAAGATTCTCAAATTTGCCTATAAATACCTGGGCAGAGACCTGCGCGAGCTCGAGTGAAGAGAGAGGGAAAATTTTGGATTAGTTGTAATTTTTGTTTTAGGATTCTAGTTCTTCTCTCCTTCCTCCTTGATCTCTAGCTAAATTGAGAGAGAGTTCTTCACTTTGAGAGTTTGTAATCAAGACTTGTGACAACCTTGAAGCAAAGATTCAATGGAGTTCTCATCTTCTTTTTACTAGAATTGAGTATGCTTTCTCTTCTTATGCTTTTAATTCTTGCATTCAATTTCTAGTTCTAGTTTAATTCTAGTTGAGTTGTTTAGATCTTTGATTTCCATGGAGAATTATAGCTTTCTTGTTAGTGTAATGGAGGGCTAGTTTCTTGAATGCATGGCTAGCTAATCTCACCTAGCTACTACTAGCTCTAGTTGATTGTATTCTTTAATTCTTGCATGATTTCAAGTTTCTTGTAAATTCTAATGGAGTATGTTGTATCCTTTGGTGATTGCTTGTAAGATCTCTAGATGAATTGTGTATCTCTTATAAAGAGCATTTGATTGGATCAAGAGGATGGATTACCATTGATTGTGTCATTTGAGTAGCAAGATCAACTCAAGCACTTCAAACTAACTTTGTAGTTAAGCTTTGAAGTCCTAAAGAGTTTGATTCTTCTAACCTTTGCATTAAATGAGTACCAAGCCTATATTTCCTCATTGCACACCTAGTAAGAGAACCTAGTATTCAAGAAGAGACTTCTAGCCAACTAACTAAAAGGAACACTAAGTCTTCAAAAAAAAGAATACCACACTTGAAACATGCAAGTACTTTTCAATTGTCTATGATTCTTGATGAGACAATATTTCAATCAACAAAAGAGGTAGTATGTTAGCAAGGAGGTTGAGTAATGCTAGCCATGTATCTTTCTAATCAAGAGAGTTTACACATTTCATTCTAGTATTCTTTTCTTTTCTTTACTTCATCACACTTCATTCATTGCACTTCTTTTTCACAATGCACCACCACCAATCCACAACTTCTTGTATATTGTTTACTCTTGTGTGATTAACAAAGAAGAGTATTGTTTCTTGTCTCACTAGTATCGTGAAAGCTTCTACGCTTGCTCTCCTCGTGGTACGACTCGTTTTAGCTACTTGCTATAACGAAAGATTGAAACAAGGTATAATTCTTACATATTCAAAGTAAAACAAGATCAAAGGTGAATTCTAAACTCTAAACCATCTCTTAAATACCTGATTCTTGTACAATTAACATCACATACCTTGTGTTTACCAATCAGCATGTAATGGTAGTAACAAGACATTCACATATCAATATATCATGCAATAAACGTTAGAGTAGCAGTTACTAACATGAATTGACGATAACAAGGCACTCGCCCAAAATAAAATAGATGCTCGTTCAAGAGAAACTGTGCTCGCCTAAATCACCGAAAATGGCGTAAAATCTCAAAACACCATAAACACGCATACGCCATCAATCCATATATTAAAATATATATTAATTAATATTAATTTATTTAGAGAGAGAATGAGAGAGGCGAGAGAAAGGGGAGAGAGAGATGTTGGAGAGAGACTTGCAGGGGAGAGAGAAGAGGTGGTGTGTGTGTGTTTTATAGGAAAGGGGGGAGAGAGAGAGGCTTGCTGGAAATAGTAGAGGGTTAAGGGAGAGAGTTTGATGGAAAAGGGGTAAAAGAGGAAAGAAGAAAAGAAAGAAGGAAGTAAGGAAAGAAAGAAAGAAAGAAAAGAAAGAAGGGAAAAAGAAGAAGGAGAGAGGGGGGTTTGGCCGGCGGCCAGGTCGGCCGATGGCTGAGGAGGACGTGTGGAGGTGAGGTGGTGGTGGTCTTGAAGGTGATGATGGAATTGTTGTGATTGTTATTGAAGATGGTGGTGGTTGTTGTTGATGGTGTTGGTGTTGGTTGAAGGTGGTGGTGTTGGGGAGTTAGAGGAGGAGGAGGAGATAGTGGTTGGGTGGTGGAAGTGGAGGAATTGGTAGTGGATTGATGGTGGATTGAAGAAGATGATGAAGTTGTTGGTGATAGGTTTTGGGAAATTTGGAGAAGGAGGAGTGGAAATTGAAGAGGAGGAAAGTGGAGGAGAGAAGAGGAGAGCTTGGGGCGAAGGTTGCCAGCCCTAGGTGGTGGTGGTGGCCGACATGGTAGAAGAGAAGGAAGAAGGTGATGGTGGTGAATGGTGGTGAAGATCGTGATGTTGAAGTTGGTGTAGTAGTAGTTGTTGTTGGAGATGGAGTTAGAGAGGGAGATAATATGGGTGACTTGGTGGAGGAGATGGCCGGAGGGTGGCGTCGGTGGTGGTGCTGGTGTTGGCGGGTGGTGGAGCCAAGGGAGGGAGAGAGAGGAGATGAGATTGTCAGAGAGAGAGTGAGGGTGAAAGATAGGGAGAGAGAAAGATTGTTTATTTAAAAGAAAGGAGGGAGAAAAATGATGGGATGGGAGAAGGGATGGAGTGGTGCTATGGTGAAATGGGGGCTGTGGGTGGTTGCTGTCGGCAGGGTATGGGGGAGGAAAAGAAAGAGAAGAAAAGATAAAAGAATCAATTTAAATATATTATAATAATAGGGTAGAATTTGACTGTTTCAGAAACGCTGCGAAAATTTTTTAAATAGAAAATATTATTTTAAGATACCTGGTGAAATCAAATTCGAGAAATTCTAATTTTCAAATTAAAAATCTTGGAATCTTCCGGCGATACTGGCCGACACCAAAACTGGTGGATTTTCGATAAATTCTGAAAAATCTCCAAAAATACATATAGATAGAAAATGATATTCTAAGAAATAATGTGAAATCCATTTCTAGAAATTTAATTCCATTTGAAAATTAAAAAT
This sequence comes from Agave tequilana, assembly GCA_038442645.1. Classification (NCBI taxonomy): domain Eukaryota; kingdom Viridiplantae; phylum Streptophyta; class Magnoliopsida; order Asparagales; family Asparagaceae; genus Agave; species Agave tequilana. Next base: position 343,454 of record JAVJIF010001694.1, read on the forward strand.
CTGGGAATCGATCAGCGACACCAATCAACACCGATTTTGAAGATTTTGCAGAATAATTCTGAAAAATTTCAGAAAATCATTAAAAATATAAAATATTAGAAAACAGTATTTAAAACTAGAATTGGTTAAATTGGACTATCAAAAAGATCAAATCAGCAATATACTAGGATCGGGACCCTGATTCATACTAGACTGACTCCGAGTCTACGAATTTGGATCCAATACAAAACAATAGCACAAATAATCATAAAATAAAAATAAATACAGAACTAAATCAAAAAATATGATTGAAGAATTAGAATAAGTATCTAAGTAAGTATTCTAGGAACGGGGTATTACATTCCATCCACCTTACAAAAATTTCGTCCTCGAAATTTCAATAAGGGAAGATGAACACAGAAATGATAGGAACGAGGATTATATCAATCAAGATATGAACAACTGAGAGTAATTCTCACAAATCGACTGCACGGTGAACTCGAGACTTAGACATCTCTGCACTTCTGCCGTATATATCCTCTGACGGTGCCATGATAATACTGATCTGATGTCTACTGATAAAAGAATACTGCTAGAACTTCAGAAAATTGACCCATTCTGGATAATATAAAGTGAGCTGACTTGGTGAGATAATCAATGATACTTCTTTCATACTGTGAAGCAAAGCTGATGAAATTCTTAGAAATCCATAGTGCTGAAATCCATAATATAATATAAAATCCTACATGGCATGAAGTTGTCCTTGACAAAGAGTCTGTAGTAGAATTACCGATTTGCTGCATACATACTAATTCTTCGAGAATAGACCAGAATACCAAAGATAAAGAAAACCCTGATAATACTGAGCATAAATAAAGAAGCCCAATAATTAAGAATTTCTGTATATTGGGCGTTGCAATCTCTGTCAAGAATATAGAATAACCATGGAGAATTCTGAATACTAACTCTGAATGATAATTCGACTGCAGATGATACATGTAGAAAATATATGGGTCCTACAAGATTGGCCGAATAGATCGCTCATAAGGATCATGACGATAACTCGGATACAGCGAGAAAACCCTGTTCAGTGGATCCATGAAAACACGTTAGGTGGGAGAAATACGAGAATGAGCTAGAGTCTAAGTACCGAAGAGACTAGCCACGAACGAAGCCAAGCCTAGGTGAGGCCATCACGTAACACATCTCAGGCGTTAAGCATTAGGGTGCAGCGGAGCTACCACTCTGTGAGATTCGTACTTGGCGGAGCTCACGCAGCGAAGCCAGTGCGTAACACAACGTTAAATGCTAAGCACCAGGGTGCAGCGAAGTCCACGCCCAGTTAGGTCCACAGGTGACTAGAACACGACCCTCGCTTGGTGAGGCTAGTGGGGCCTATGGTCCACCAAATCTATAAAGACTGTCAGGAGTTGGTGGCTCTAAGAACACGATCAAGAAATCATAATAACCGAAACGAGTCCCGAATGCTGTCTTTTGAATAATAACCTGACTGCATATCAGTTCTGAGAATACCCGAGTTTCATGAACATGGTAGAAGAAATCATGATCGCTATTGGAATAATAAAAATAGAAAATACCACAACTCTGTCTGGCAGAAGTCCTGAATCTGAAATACTGCTTCATACCGACACTCCTCATGTAATGATACAGTCTATTTGATTATATAAGTGATTACTACCCCACTTTCTATATTGATTCCCCGTGATGTATCCATAAATACAAGAATAGAATGCGAGGCTGAAAATTATCCAATATAGGACAATGTGATGTACCATAGTCAAAGAATACCAAAACATAATGAGAGTGTACCACATCTATTTTACCGCTACCCTACCAGTCTATCCATATCTTAAGTTGGCATAAGGACGACAGGATCTAGAAATGAAAAAGGATGGAAGAAATTCAAGAATCAAGGGAAGAACGAACAAGAGGGAATAAATAACTTTGCACTTGTAGTTGGATTGTATAACCATGACTCATGCATTCCAGTTGCAAACTTCTTTTCCATTAATTTACTGACTGGTTATACTGAAGATGTGAGAGCCTAGGCTCTGATATCACCCTATAATGCCCCAATCCCACGGGTACGGAAACATTACTGCGACGTATATATGCAGGTCGGAAATACCCTCACGTATATACGCTAAGTATCAGTACAGGCAAGAATCAGAGTACAGAAGCACTGTGGTAATATACATTCCAGCAATAATAACATAAGTACACAGTTATCATAGAGTATGATACAATAAATCAAGAATATAAGATCACCAAGAAGCGCAAAAGCAGGATGTACAATATGAAATAGGGAAAAGTACTCACGAGTAGCAAGATGAGAATCTCGCGAGCCGATCAAGGGGAGGCTGGAAGAAAGAGGTTCGGACAGACAATCGCTAATCCTCGCTTTCGCTGCGCACTCTGATCAGTATAACAAGGCCACCACGATCCAGACTCCAGGATCAGGACATGAGAATCCAGGATTGTCAGAAAGCAACCCAGTGAGTACATATGATAAAGCCAGTTGGCGTGCTCAGACAGTCACACTTGTACATGATCAAGTGATGTGGTTCAGGCATATAGGTACAGGCAATGACAAGTAACATAAAGGAAATTAAAGGAACAATAATAAATTTGAAATCAAGTTAATACATGTATATTGATAAGGCTGAATCAGAAAACATGCATAGAAAACGGTGTCGAGAGCATAGGTACACATAAACATGCGATAAATACAAGTATGGACAAAACTAGTTGTACAAGCTCAGATTATGGATTCACGAGATTGATACGTCAAGGGATAATCCAAACAAGGAAACCCTCATCTTATACGCATATCCATGTCGCCATCGTCTGAGTTCATACAACTTGAGTTGCCCTCAGAGTAATAGAACTAGAGTGTGTCTGGAGTAATCATTATATCACAGAAATTATATGTCATAAGGCAGGGTGTCAACTCAGGGCATAACACCTGATTAAATGATTCATCACTATAACTGGAGAATATAAAGGTGTTATATTTTAAGTTATTCAATAATAAAAATCAGTATTGTTGATATTTCATTCACCTCCCTACCAGTGCCTCACATCACTGATAGTCCATACTAGAGTTCGCACTCTAGTAGAACTCACTCGGTCTGATATGTGAGTACCAGGACCCGAACAAAGTAGAGACAAATATCACACGTTTCTAATATTATTATTTTTTTGTTGTTACATTCTTATGTTATTCATCCGATCCATATGCTTAGGTATGTGTTACCGATACACATACATCCACTTATTGATAAGACGAATTATTACTTGAAAACTGATAAATCTGATGGCTCATATTTATAGTTGGTCCCGTCTCTGCCCGGGACTACGGCTCAGGAGTTCAGGCTACTGCTTCTGGGGACTTATCATTACGCGCCCCACACAACACTTCAGATATCATGCTACTGCTTCCGGGGACTTATCATTACGTGCCCCACACGACACTTCAGAGATATCCACCATTATAAATATGACATCATACCGGTATCCATCAGTTTCTCCCACCCCAGTGTAAGTTGAGTACTTTATTATATATCTTGTCCAGTGATAATGTCCACAATGAATACACAGTAATCCAACATCCATGATTAGTCAATTACGGGGATCAACAGGAGTATGGCATCAGGAGAATAATATCAGGAGTCTTCCTGTTACAGGGGTTCAGGAATACAGGAGTTCAGGAGCACAGGAGTTCAGGAGTACCAGAGGTCTGGTAACAGTATAATAGTCATGTCAAGTCCCCGCAAAAGTGATAATCATGAATATGCAATGTAATACAGGTGTCAGGTATAATAGTATCCAATCAGGTGTCACAACATCAGGTCAAGTGTACTAGTATCATGTGAAAGCATGTCAAGTAAGTGATAGCATGTCAATTATCAGGTGTCATTATTAGGTGTCAGGTATCAGATGTCAAGTGGTAACATGTCAAGTTCCGGTGTCAGATATCAAGTGTCAGGGATCAGGTGTTAAGTATAACATATCAGTGTCAGATAATTAACATGCAGGTGTCAGGTGAGTTGAATGCAGAGTTACAACATCATATATCAACTCGTATAGCGATTTATCATGTACTAAAAGTTACAGTAGTAATTGTTAGGCATGTAACGATAGTAACATGACATCCGCATATCAATATATCATGCAATAAACGCTAGAGTAGCAGTTACTGAACATGAATTGACGATAACAAGGCACTCGCCCAAAATAAAAATAGATGCTCGTTCAAGAGAAACTGCACTCGCCTAAATCACCGAAAAATAGTGTAAAATCCCAAAATACCAAAACACGTACACGCCATCAATCCATAAATTAAAATATATATTAATTAATATTAATTTATTGAGAGAGAATAAGAGAGAAGGGAGAGACAGAGAGAGAGAGAAAAGAATGAAAGAGAGAGATGTTAGAGAGAGAGACTTGTAGGAGGGGGGAGAGAGTGAGTGTGTGTGTGTCTGTTATATAGGAAAGGGGAGAGAGAAAGAGAGAGAGGCTTGCTCGAAATAGTAGAGGGGTAAGGGAGAGAGTTTGATGGAAAAGAAGGGGTAAAAGGGGAAAGAAGGAAAAGAAAGAAGGAAGAAAAGAAAGAAAGAAAGAAAGAAGAAAGAAAGAAAGGGAAAAGAAGAAGGAGAGAGGGGGGAGTTGGTCGGCAGCCAGGTGGCCGCGGCCTGGGCGTCCGGCGGCCGGCGGCTAGGTCAGCCGTCGACAGAGGGAGGACGTGTGGAGGTGAGGTGGTGGTGGTCTTGAGGGTGATGATGGAATTGTTGTGATTGTTGTTGAAGATGGTGGTGGTGGTTGTTGGTGCTGGTGGTATTAGTTGAAGGTGGTGGTGTTAGGGAGTTAGAGGAGGAGGAGGAGATAGTGGTTGGGTGGTGGAAGTGGAGGAATTGGTTGTGGATTGATGGTGGATTGAAGAAGAAGTGAAGGTGGTAGTGATGAGTTTTGGGAAAATTGAAGAAGGAGGAGTGAAAATTGAAGAGGAAGGAAGTGGAGGAGAGAAGAGGGAGCTTGGGGGAAGGTGGCCGGCTCTAGGTGGTGGTGGTGGTGGTGGGCGACCATGGTGGAAGAGAAGGAAGAAGGTGATGGTAGTGAATGATGGTGAAGATGGTGATGTTGAAGTTGGTGTAGTAATAGTTATTGTTGGAGATGGAGTTGGAGAGGGAGATGATGTGGGGTGGCTTGGTGGAGGAGATGGCCGGAGGGTGGCGCCGGCGGTGGTACTGGTGTTGGCCGGTGACGGAGCCAAGGGAGGGAGAGAGGAGGAGATGAGATTGTGTGAGAGAGAGGTTGAAAATAGGGAGAGAGAAAGATTGTTTATTTAAAGAGAAAGGAGGGAGAAAAAAATGATGGGATGGAGTGGTGGTATGGTGAAATGGGGGCTGTGTGTGGTTTCTATTGGCAGGGTATAGGGGAGGAAAAGAAAGTGAAAAGAAAGAGAAGAAAAGATAAAAGAATCAATTTAAATATATTATAATAATAGGATAAAATTTGACTGTTTCAGAAATGTTCCGAAAAATTCTCAAAAATTAAAAATATTATTTTAAGATACTTGGTGAAATCAGATTCGAGAATTCAATTTGATTTTCAATTAAAAATCTTGAAATCTTCCAGCAATACCGGTCGACACCAAAACCAGTGGATTTTCGATAAATTCTGAAAAATCTCCAAAAATGTATGAAGATAGAAAATGAGATTCTAATTAGCAATGTGAAAGTTATTTCTAGAAATTCAACTCCATTTAAAAACTAAAAATCTGCGAATCGGTCAGCGACACCGATCGACACCGGTTTTGAAGATTTTACAAAATAATTCTGAAAATTTATAGAAAATCGTGAAAAATCTAAAATATTAAAATACAGTATCTGAAACTAAAATTGGTCAAATCAGACTACCAGAAATATCAAATCAGCAATATACTAGGATCAGGTCTCGATTCAGAGTAGGACTGACTCTGAGTCCTCGAGATCCAATACAATAATAGCACAAATAATCATAAAATAAAAATAAATACAGAAACTAAATCAAAAAATATGATCAAAGAATTAGAATACGTATCTAAGTACGTATTCCAGGAAGGGGGTGTTACAATGACAGTATAGTTATGATCAATGTGAACATCTACTCATGAAATAAGCAGAAGTAATCTTAGTATAGTACAAATATATCTACAGAAAATACAAGGAACAGAGAGTACATGAGATGCAGTGTATTCGTATACATGATAGTTTGTCTTTGGAGAATACAGGAAATTCAAAGTATACATGTGACATGATGGTAAGTAAGATAGCAGAAAGTTTAATAAGTATATATGAACAATAATATGTTGGCCCAAAGGTCTATCACCCTAGTTTTGATGATGATCAACTCATGAAGTTATGTTTACTAATGATCTTGTGTTTAATTAGTGATAGATTCATTATCAAGATCTTAGTAGGTGCATAGCTCAACAAAGGATAAAATGTCAAGATTTGGAGCTAGCACGGTGTGATCCAAGGAGCTTTTGAATCAAGCTTGGACCAAGTCAAGAAGATGAGAAGCCTTCAAGTGAAGACTTCAAGAAGATGAAGACTTGTGTCTAGGTATAAGATTTTATTTTGTTTTAGATAAAATGTAAAGGATAGATAGTTGGTGGATTGCTCAAGTATACCATGCACACACGATCTTGATAGAATTGTTTTTCATAAAAGATTTTTTAGTTTAGAAAAGATTTTTCTTTGTGACAAAATACTATTTGATTTTTGATATTCATGTTTACATCTTTCAACCAAAATCAAGTTTATGCTTAATGACAAAAACTTAGATATTTCATCTTATTTGTGTAGTGGATCATATCCATACACACTATGCTTTAATGAGTTCAAAATATCTAGTTTTTATTTGAAGATGGTTTGGAAAAAAAAAGTTTAGAAAACATGTTTTGGAAAATACAGTTTTTATCTTGAGCCAAATATTTCCAAGTTACAAAAATAGTCCAATCTTTTATAACATGCCTTGATTTTGTGCAAGCATGTTGATTATCAAAGTATATTGGTTAAACTATTTTTGTAGATTTTTAAGTATTTTATGGGATTTTATTTGAGCCAAAAAGACAAACTTTTTAATCCCAGAAAACTGTTTCAGGCTTCAGGTAAGTCGACTTGCTTACTGTTATAGTCGACTAATCCTGGAGTCTGCCGACCGGACCGGTCGACCGACGTGCACAAACGTGCACGCCTTTGTGTACTGGAGGACGACCGACCGTGCCGGTCGACCGCTCCAGAGAGCAGAGCTCTCTGGAAAGTTTGGCCGACCGCACGGTCGACCGACAGAGAGTTAGACTCTCAGCTCCAGTGGGTCGGTCGATCCTGGGCCGGTCCCACCAGGCTCCAACGGTCAGAAATCCGACCGTTGGCTGTCGACCGCCCCGGTCGACCGACAGCTCTGACAGACCCCAACGGCTATATTTTTCTGGCCTATAAATTTGGGGGTTTGGTCATTGTTTTGAGCTAAGATTTGGAGAAGTTTTTAGAGCCAGTTTTCCTCACTCTTTTCAGAAGTTTTTCTCCACAAATTTAGAGCCAATACTTCCAATTAAAAGGAGAGTTTTTATCAAGAGTGTTTTAAGTGATTCTTTGAGTTTTCCTCCACCATCTCTTTCCTAGTTTTCTCACACAAACATTTGAGCCTTCCATTGCTATTCATCTTATAGGAGTGTTGTAGTGAAAGGATTTTAGGTGATCAAAAGTTGTGATCACCAAAGTTCATCTTTGTTCCTTTGAGGAGGCGGACGGTTGTGTTCGCGATTGTTTGGGTCCTAGTGAGGACTCGTTGTTTTGAGTTCGGGTGCGGACTCGGTTGTTTTGAGGTGCAGCCTCGGCGAGCTAGTGAGCTTGAGGTGTGTACGGGACTAGGGAGTCCGAAGGCTTGTAGGTGTTGCGACACCAAGGAGAGATCCATTGGGATCTTGCATAGTGGAAATCCTTCGTGTGTCGAAGGCGGGGATGTAGAGCAAGTGTGCTCGAACCTCGAAACATACCCTTGTGTTTGTGATTGCTTACTCTCTCTCTTTGTCTCATTTATATCTTGCATGCTTTATTGTCTATCTTTATATGCTTGATATATTCATTGTGCTCATATTGTATACTTGCTTGGGTTTGTTTGCTAACACTTGTATTCAACCAAGAGAGCCAACGCGGCACCTCAACCCATTCAAGGGGAATCTAGAGGAGTTTGTCCAGAGCCTTTCACGGGGAATTCGGCAACACTCTTGTGTTAAACTTGGTGTTTAGTGTAAAAAGTTTTATTTGGTCATAATTGTTTTTAGCTTCCACATTATTTGCATCATTCATCATTAAGTGACCATTAGGTTAACCTTCACCTATTCACCCCCCCCTCTAGGTGAAACCTTCAATTGGTATCAGAGCTTGGTACTCTGATTTGGTCTAACAACCTAGAGTAAAAGATCCTCATTTTTAGGCTAATCACTATATTTTTGTACACACACCATGGACTTCATGTCACCACCCATGTTTGACATTGTTAACATCCATATATGGAAGGTGAAGATGTCCTTGTACCTCAAAGCCTTAGGTTATCATGTTTATCTTGCCACTACTAATACTGCATATTGTTCAAATGATAAGAATTTTGAGGCTAATGCAAAGCCCTTCATGCTTTAAAGTCTACCCTAAATGATGTTTATTTATCTAGGGTTGCTAACATTGATTTGGCTTTTGTAGTTTGGAACACCCTCCTCTCCCTGGGAGAAAATTATGACGGGGATTATTGGGACGATTGGAACGACAAAGCGACCAACGTGTGCTACATGGTCCAAGGGGATAACCCCCTTGAGGTAACTTCCGAATCCGAGGATGAGGATAATAACATGTCATATGAAGAGCTCTCTACATTTTGTCAATTATTGCTTAATAAATATGACATGATTAAAAAGGATAATAAAAATTTGAAAAAGAAGTTGGATTGCATGCATATAGAAAATGATTCATTTAGAACTAACATTGCATGTTTAGAAAAAGAAAATGAAGTTTTGAAAAATGAGAATGTTTCCCTTATGTCTAAATTAAATGATTTATGTGAAGGGAACACCACTTTGAAAAATAAAATTGATTTGGTGGAAAAACAAAGAGAAAGTGTTTTGCAAGAAAATAACTCTTTGAAAAGAAAATTTGTTGAAAAAGAAAAAGAATTTGTTTCTAAAAGAAATAAGAAAATGATTCTTTATCTCATCATGCTTTACATGCCACCACTAATGAGATAAATATGTTGAAAAATAAAATAGATAGTTTGAGCTCTAATTTGAGCACATGTGCATTCAATCATACTAAATTGGAGTCTTTGTTTTCAAAGAAACAAACTCCAACCATTCATGCACATCATCATGCATATGCTTATGCTGCACACCACGATCATGCACATACACATAAGCATACTAAGGTGTACAAATGTACACATTGTGGCCGCAAAGGCCATTTAGCAAAATTTTGTTTTGATAAGTTGCATGTTTCAAATTTTGCTAATCATAAAAATGTTTGGGTGCCTACAAAGCTAACCCCCAAGGACCCAAGAAAAAATGGGTACCAAAACTCCCACCCCATGTTTTTGATGTAGGTGAGGGATCTCTCAAGACGTGAGAGATTTGGTGCCTTGATGGTGGATGCACTTGGACTTGATGGACACATATATAGATGCATCGCTTTCAAGGAGCGTTGGTGGGACAACCACCATATTAGGAGCTTTGGAGTTGGTAACAATATCTAAACTCCTACTTTTCATGTTCATGCTTGTTCATTCATAATATTCATAGCATGTTCATGTTTTGTGTTGTATGTGCTTCATGTGGTAATACCATGCTTAGATGTAGTTTTTATCAAAACTTGTTTTATACATGTACAAATGGTGAGTTACACGTGATTTATATATGTTTGCACTTCATGCTCATTTGTACCCACTATATGCACATGTATAGACTAGTTTTGATGATTCTCATTTATACATGCTTTGTCAATTTTTATGCTTTACTTCATGTATATATATTTTTAATTCAAATCTAATAAATATACATGTATACCTGTGAGTCTCTTGCCTTCATGCAAATACATTTGATAGACTCTTTTATGTTTGGGATATGTATGTGTATTGTTAGGATTGGATAAATCATACATATATCTTGAAGTTTACTTTAAGATGAAAAATAAAAATTTTCATGATTTGTTTTTAATGAGAATAAAATTTCATGTCTTGTCTAAAAATGAGATTCATGGTTGATTGAGCTTCATTGTCTATTTTCATGAAAATGCTATTTACCTAACCTTTGAACACTCATCTTTTACTTTTCAAGATAATTTTGAGCTTTATGGACTATGAGTGCTTGAGCTTTTATGTATTTAGTATGATTCATGAAATATATATGCTTTGATTTCATATTTTGAAGGATCTTTAACTAGTTTTTCAAAAATTATTTTTGTTGGCCCAAGATTACAATCACCCATGATTAGTGATTTTGATGATTACAAAACATATTAGTTATTTGTACTAATAACATTTGTTGTTTAAGTGTGTTTCAGATTTCTATTCATTCTAGAAGTCTTCTCTCACAAATACAAGGATTTGGACTCAAGTCAACTCCAATTGGGCTCAAGGAACAAGTGTTGAAGATCATATGAAGAAGCCTATTGAAGATCTTGAAGTCTTAGAATCATTGTAAGAAATAGAATGTTAAAGTTTGAGTATATGAAATTTGGCTCTAGGATTTGCACACACATTTGTTTCATATATTTCCTATGTTTTGAAAATGGTTATTTCTAAGTTTTATGCCTTAGTTTATATATACATGTACCAAAAGTTTTATATCTTGAAAATCTTGTATATAACATGTGTATAAACTATTTTCTGCATAATACTTAGCTATATGTATTTTTAAAATATTTCTCAAAATTTTTCTAACTCAAAAACAGCCCAGTTTTCTGTTTCAGGCAACTTCGGTCGACCGGCCCGGTCGACCGGCGATGTGTCTGGACATGCACTGTTTGTGCATGTCTGTCGGTCGACCGGACCGGTCGACCGACGGAGAGCAAATTGCTCTCGGGTTTTTCAGTCGACCGGACCGGTCGACCGGAAGAAGGAAACTGTGTTTCCTCTTTTGGGACGGTCGACCGGACCGGTCGACCGGGAGCCAACGACTCTCTGCTGCTGGGCTGGCGGTCGACCGGACCGGTCGACCGCCAGGCCTGCAAAATCCCAACGGCTCTTTCCTCTTTTGTGCAATTCTGAAATCTGTTTTTCATTTGATTTCTTGGCAGACTTTTTTAGTGTTTTTCAGGTCTTTTTCAGAGAAAATAAGACCAAAAGAAATTGTTTTTAACCTATTTTTAACCCTATAAATAGAGGAGAAATCTCTCTTGCATATAACTTAGAAAATCCTCAAGTTTGTGTTGTTTTCAAAAGAGAAAAGAAAAGAGTTTTAAAGCCTTCATTCCAATTCTTTTTGAGCTAGTTTTTCAGTTGTGTTTGATTGCTAATATCACTCTACAACTGAAGTTTTTCTCACCACACTTCATAGAGCCAAAAATTCAATACTCATTCTATAGTGAAGTTGTAATTGAAGTGAGAGTGTTTGTAAAAGAGTTTGAGAAAGAGTGTAGTGATCTTGTTGTGATCACTTTGTTCTTGTATTCCTTTCCTTGTGGAGCAACCTCTTCGGTAGAGGTCCTTTGTACTCGGTGGAGCTCGGTGCTCGGTCTTCGGTAGACCAAATTGTAAAGGCGTCCTCGGTGGATAGTGGAAACCCTTCACGGAGGTGAAGGCGGGGAGTAGAGCGGTGGCTCGAACCTCGAAACAAATCACTTTGTTTGCGATTGCCTTTGCGTCTAATTCTTGCTTTACTTTTCAATAGCTCCTTATTGCTTTCTATTGCATACTTGTGATATTGTTTAATTTTCTTGTGCTACTATTTGCTTGCTTGTAATTCTTGCCATATATCATTGTGTTTGCATCATTCTTCATATCATCCATTTCATACTTGTGTGTGCCAATCCCGTACTCATCCAACAAGAGCTTCACATAGCGCCTCAACCCATATCAAGGGGAATCAAGAGGAGTTTAGTCCAGAGCCTCGCAAGAGGAATTCGGCTACACTTATTGAATTGTACTAAGTTGAGCCTCACTTGTTTTAGGTTCCGCATTTAGAGAGTTAAAATTTTAAGATTAGCAATCACACCTATTCACTCCCCCTCTAGGTGTTTTTCAATTGGTATCAGAGCTTGGACTCTAGGATTTGGTTTAACAACCTTAGAGAAGATCCTAATTTGCTAATCATTTCATTCATTTTCATATAGTAAAAATGGCCGATGGAATTAAGACCCCTCCTAAGTTTGATGGACTTAACTTTCCCATATGGAAAGTTAAGATGATCGTATTTTTGCAATCTCTAGGTAGCCGAGTTGCAAAAGCCGTGACTAAGTCCTTTAGTGTACCCCCCGGTGACGAATCCACTTGGTCCGAAATAGAGACTAAGGAATTCGATGCCAATGCCAAAGCTCATTATGCACTCCTACAAGCCCTTAATGATGATGACATTTCTAGGGTTATCCATTGCAAATCCGCATATGAGATTTGGTCACATTTGATAGTCACACATGAGGGGACCTCACAAGTAAAGAAGGCTAAGATTGACCTTCTTCGGTCCCAATATGAAACATTTAGCATGCAAGAAAATGAAACCATAGATGATATGGTTACAAGATTTACCAAGATTACTAATGGACTCTCTTCTTTAGGTGAAGATATCAACAATGATCAAAGAGTAAGGAAGATCATCCGTGCTCTTCCTCCTTCATGGGAAGTTAAAGCAACAACCTTGAAGGAACTCAACGACAATGAAGAGATGGAGCTTATAGGTCTCATTGGGAACCTCAAAACCCATGAGATGGAAAGGAAAGCAAGGGAGGATATGGCTCCTTCCAAAAAGAAGACTATCGCCTTCAAGAGTCAAGCTACACACTCCGATGAAGATGATGAAGAAGAAGATGATGAGGAGCTCTCATTCCTTGTTAAAAATATCCGGAGGATGTACAACAAGGCGAAGTACCAAGGTAGAAGAAGATGGCAAGGAGGCAAAGAAGAAAGGAAGATTGTGTGCTTCAATTGCCAAAGACCGGGACACATTGTTGCGGAGTGTCCGGACAAAGCTAAGCCCTCCACTTCAAAGAAGCCTTACAAGAAGAAGGCTATGAAGGCAACTTGGGATTCGGAGACCGAATCCGAGGAAGAAATAGACACCGCCAACATGTGCTTCATGGCTAATGAAGGCACAAGCAAGGTAACCTCTTCCCCTTCTCATGATAATGAACTTTCTATGGATGTGTTAGAAGAGGCTTTTGTTGAGTTGTCACAAAACTATGATTTCTTAAAGAAAAAGTATCTTAAAATGAAAAAGGATAATGAATCTTTAAGTCTTCAAGTTTTCACTCTTACAAAGGAAAAAGATGATTTGGTTTCCACTTTGGCCACTACCAAAAATGCTTTTGAAAAATATAAGATTTCTTGCAAAGGTAAGGCCCCACTAATTGATTCAAATGAAGTTTCTATGCTTAAGGAAAGATTAGACTCATTAAGTGTTGTTTTGAAAGATTGTGAATTTAACAAAAAGAAAATTGAGGCTATGTTTCCTAAGAAAAAGCCCCAAAGAAAATGCTCATGCTCATGTTCATGTTCATGCTACACAACCTAAACAACATGGCAAAACCCAAAACATGCTCACACTACACATACACATCATGCATTCATGTATGGTAGAGTGTTCTCATGTTCACATTGTGGACGAAAAGGGCACTTAGCCAATTTTTGCTATGATAGATTAAATGTATCACGTCATAATGTTTGGGTTCGAGGCACTAACTTTCAAGGACCCAAGAAAGTTTGGGTACCAAAATCAACAATTATGTTAAATGATGTAGGTACCTTCCAAATCCCAACGACGTAGAGGATTGTGGTATCTTGATAGCGGTTGCTCAAGGCACATGACTTGGGACATCAACAATTTTGCAACCCTATCAAGATATCATGAAGGTGGCACCGTCACCTTCGGAGATGACGCCAAGGGTAAAATCATCGGTATTGGTAATGTAAAACTTGGCACCTCTCCTTTAATTGAAAATGTAGTTTTAGTTGATGGCCTCAAGCATAATCTCTTGAGTGTTAGTCAACTTTGTGATAAAGGTTTTTGATATTGTTTTTGATAATGTTGCTTGTAAAGTTATTGATAGAACTTCTAATGTTTGTGTATTTTCTGGTTTTCATGAAAGTAATGTTTATATGATTGATATGTTAAATATGTCTTGTAATATTACTTGTTTGAAAGCCCTCGATGATGACTCTTGGTTGTGGCATAGGAGATTAGGGCATATTTCTTTTGATCACATTTCTAGGTTAAATACAAAGGAAATGGTGAAAGGTATTCCTTGCTTGAATTTTGAAAAGGACCGAGTTTGTGACGCATGTCAATTTGGGAAACAAACTAAGTCTTCTTTCAAGTCAATTAAGGATATCATGACATCACGTCCTTTGGAGTTAATCCATATGGATCTTTTTGGCCCTACACAAACCAAAAGTCTAAGTGGGAATAGATTTGCTTATGTTTTGGTTGATGACTTTTCAAGGTTTACTTGGGTTTTCTTTCTTGAACATAAAAGCCAAGCATTTTCGTATTTTCAAACTTTTAAGAAAAGAGTTGAAAAAGAAAAAGATGTTTCGATTTTGAGAATAAGAAGTGATAGAGGAGGTGAATTCATTAACCAACCCTTTACCACTTTTTGTGATGAACATGGAATAAAGCATGAACTATCTTGTCCTAGAACTCCACAACAAAATGGAGTAGTTGAACGGAAAAATAGAACATTACAAGAGATGGCTAGGACAATGCTTAGTGAATACGGTCTACCACATTATTTGTGGGCCGAGGCCGTTAATACTTCATGCTACATATCAAATCGTGTTTTCTTATGTAAAAATACTACTAAAACTTCTTTTGAAATGTACTTTTCTAGAAAATCAAATGTTTCTTATTTCAAAGTTTTTGGATGCAAATGTTTTGTTTTAAACACAAAAGATAATTTAGGAAAATTTGATCCTAAATCTTATGAGGCTATTTTTGTAGGTTACTCAAACACTAGTAAGGCTTATAGAGTTTTCATTAGATCATCATTGACTATTGAAGAGTCTATACATGTTAAGTTTGAGAAATCTAACAAGTTTGTTAAGAATGTTGTAGAAATAGATGCATTGGATGAAGGTTTGGAGAAAGTGACCTTGGAGGATGCTTCTACTATGGGAGACAAACCAAAGGATGATGAAGGAAGCAAAGCTAAAGTGGAAGAGGCACAAGGAAATGATAATCAAACACATGAGGTGGAGCCTACTCAACCACTACCAAAGGATTGGAGATACAATCCACATCATCCCAAGGACCTCGTCATAGGTGAAGTATCAAAAGGGGTAACCACTCGCTCTAGACTTCATGACTATTGTGGTAACTATGCATTCATTTCTCATATTGAACCCAAAAATGTGCTCGAAGCCGAGGCCGATTCATAATGGTTGCTAGCCATGCAAGAGGAGCTCA
The DNA here is from genome assembly GCA_038442645.1 of Agave tequilana. Lineage (NCBI taxonomy): Eukaryota > Viridiplantae > Streptophyta > Magnoliopsida > Asparagales > Asparagaceae > Agave > Agave tequilana. Next base: position 359,100 of record JAVJIF010001694.1, read on the forward strand.
ATCAATTTGAGCGCAACCAAGTTTGGCACCTTGTTCCTAGGCCCCACGATAGACCAACAATTGGTACTAAGTGGATCATTAAGAACAAGTTGGATGAATCGGGTAATGTAGTTAGAAACAAGGCTAGGTTAGTTGCCCAAGGTTACACTCAAATCGAAGGAATCGATTTTGAAGAAACCTTTGCACCCGTAGCACGGCTTGAAGCATACGGATGACACTAGCATTTGCCTCATATAAAGATTTCAAATTATTTCAAATGGATGTTAAAAGTGCTTTTCTAAATGGATTTATTGAAGAGGAGGTGTATGTTGAACAACCCCCCAGGTTTGTTGATCCTACACATCCGGATTTTGTTTTTAAATTAGATAAAGCTCTTTATGTTTTGAAACAAGCCCCTAGGGCTTGGTATGAAAGACTTTCTTCATTCTTGACTTCAAATGGTTTTAAGAAAGGTAAAATTGATACAACTTTGTTTACAAATATGTAGAAAAAGATATTCTTATTGTGCAAATTTATGTAGATGACATTATTTTTTGTTCTACTAATGAATCTCTTTGCAAAGCTTTTGAGTCATGCATGAAGGATGAATTTGAAATGTCTATGATGGGGGAGCTCAACTATTTCCTTGGACTCCAAATCAAGCAAAAGAAGGATGGGATCTTCATCAATCAAGCCAAGTACACAAAGGAACTAATCAAAAGATTTGGGCTTGAAGGATCGAAAGTAAGCAAAACTCCCATGGCAACAACTACAAAGCTTGACAAGGATGAACAAGGTAAAAGTGTAGACATTAAACTTTATAGAAGCATGATTGGTAGCTTGCTTTATTTGACGGCTAGTAGGCCGGATATTATGTTTTCCGTTTGTCTTTGTGCACGTTTTCCGTTTGTCTTTGTGCACGTTTTCAATCTTGTTTGGGTTCAAGTCATAGATTAAATGTATCACGTCATAATGTTTGGGTTCGAGGCACTAACTTTCAAGGACCCAAGAAAGTTTGGGTACCAAAATCAACAATTATGTTAAATGATGTAGGTACCTTCCAAATCCCAACGACGTAGAGGATTGTGGTATCTTGATAGCGGTTGCTCAAGGCACATGACTTGGGACATCAACAATTTTGCAACCCTATCAAGATATCATGAAGGTGGCACCGTCACCTTCGGAGATGACGCCAAGGGTAAAATCATCGGTGTTGGTAATGTAAAACTTGGCACCTCTCCTTTAATTGAAAATGTAGTTTTAGTTGATGGCCTCAAGCATAATCTCTTGAGTGTTAGTCAACTTTGTGATAAAGGTTTTGATATTGTTTTTGATAATGTTGCTTGTAAAGTTATTGATAGAACTTCTAATGTTTGTGTATTTTCCGGTTTTCATGAAAGTAATGTTTATATGATTGATATGTTAAATATGTCTTGTAATATTACTTGTTTGAAAGCCCTCGATGATGACTCTTGGTTGTGGCATAGGAGATTAGGGCATATTTCTTTGATCACATTTCTAGGTTAAATACAAAGGAAATGGTGAAAGGTATTCCTTACTTGAATTTTGAAAAGGACCGAGTTTGTGACGCATGTCAATTTGGGAAACAAACTAAGTCTTCTTTCAAGTCAATTAAGGATATCATGACATCACGTCCTTTGGAGTTAATCCATATGGATCTTTTTGGCCCTACACAAACCAAAAGTCTAAGTGGGAATAGATTTGCTTATGTTTTGGTTGATGACTTTTCAAGGTTTACTTGGGTTTTCTTTCTTGAACATAAAAGCCAAGCATTTTCGTATTTTCAAACTTTTAAGAAAAGAGTTGAAAAAGAAAAAGATGTTTTGATTTTGAGAATAAGAAGTGATAGAGGAGGTGAATTCATTAACCAACCCTTTACCACTTTTTGTGATGAACATGGAATAAAGCATGAACTATCTTGTCCTAGAACTCCACAACAAAATGGAGTAGTTGAACGGAAAAATAGAACATTACAAGAGATGGCTAGGACAATGCTTAGTGAATACGGTCTACCACATTATTTGTGGGCCGAGGCCGTTAATACTTCATGCTACATATCAAATCGTGTTTTCTTATGTAAAAATACTACTAAAACTTCTTTTGAAATGTACTTTTCTAGAAAACCAAATGTTTCTTATTTCAAAGTTTTTGGATGCAAATGTTTTGTTTTAAACACAAAAGATAATTTAGGAAAATTTGATCCTAAATCTTATGAGGCTATTTTTGTAGGTTACTCAAACACTAGTAAGGCTTATAGAGTTTTCATTAGATCATCATTGACTATTGAAGAGTCTATACATGTTAAGTTTGAGAAATCTAACAAGTTTGTTAAGAATGTTGTAGAAATAGATGCATTGGATGAAGGTTTGGAGAAAGTGACCTTGGAGGATGCTTCTACTATGGGAGACAAACCAAAGGATGATGAAGGAAGCAAAGCTAAAGTGGAAGAGGCACAAGGAAATGATAATCAAACACATGAGGTGGAGCCTACTCAACCACTACCAAAGGATTGGAGATACAATCCACATCATCCCAAGGACCTCGTCATAGGTGAAGTATCAAAAGGGGTAACCACTCGCTCTAGACTTCATGACTATTGTGGTAACTATGCATTCATTTCTCATATTGAACCCAAAAATGTGCTCGAAGCCGAGGCCGATTCATAATGGTTGCTAGCCATGCAAGAGGAGCTCAATCAATTTGAGCGCAACCAAGTTTGGCACCTTGTTCCTAGGCCCCACGATAGACCAACAATTGGTACTAAGTGGATCATTAAGAACAAGTTGGATGAATCGGGTAATGTAGTTAGAAACAAGGCTAGGTTAGTTGCCCAAGGTTACACTCAAATCGAAGGAATCGATTTTGAAGAAACCTTTGCACCCGTAGCACGGCTTGAAGCCATACGGATGACACTAGCATTTGCCTCATATAAAGATTTCAAATTATTTCAAATGGATGTTAAAAGTGCTTTTCTAAATGGATTTATTGAAGAGGAGGTGTATGTTGAACAACCCCCCAGGTTTGTTGATCCTACACATCCGGATTTTGTTTTTAATTAGATAAAGCTCTTTATGGTTTGAAACAAGCCCCTAGGGCTTGGTATGAAAGACTTTCTTCATTCTTGACTTCAAATGGTTTTAAGAAAGGTAAAATTGATACAACTTTGTTTACAAAATATGTAGAAAAAGATATTCTTATTGTGCAAATTTATGTAGATGACATTATTTTTGGTTCTACTAATGAATCTCTTTGCAAAGCTTTTGAGTCATGCATGAAGGATGAATTTGAAATGTCTATGATGGGGGAGCTCAACTATTTCCTTGGACTCCAAATCAAGCAAAAGAAGGATGGGATCTTCATCAATCAAGCCAAGTACACAAAGGAACTAATCAAAAGATTTGGGCTTGAAGGATCGAAAGTAAGCAAAACTCCCATGGCAACAACTACAAAGCTTGACAAGGATGAACAAGGTAAAAGTGTAGACATTAAACTTTATAGAAGCATGATTGGTAGCTTGCTTTATTTGACGGCTAGTAGGCCGGATATTATGTTTTCCGTTTGTCTTTGTGCACGTTTTCAATCTTGTCCTAAAGAATCTCACATAATTGCGGTTAAACGCATAATTAGATACCTTAAGGGCACTATTGAAATGGGTTTATGGTATCCTAAAACCGGATTATTTGAAATGAAGAGTTTTTCGGATGCCGACTATGCGGGTTGTAGGGTAGATAGGAAGAGCACAAGTGGAACATGTCAATTCTTAGGTAATTATCTTGTATCTTGGTCTTCCAAAAAGCAAAATTCGGTAGCCCTATCAACCGCCGAGGCGGAGTATGTTGCGGCCGGAGCTTGTTGTGCACAAGTTCTTTGGATGAAACATACTCTCCTTGATTATGATTTACACTTTGATCATGTTAAAATATTTTGTGATAATACTAGTACTATTCACATGACAAAGAATGCAAATCAACATAGTAAAACCAAACACATTGACATTAGGTATCACTTTCTTAGAGATCATTATGAGAAAGGTGATATTGAGATTGATTATGTTTCTACCGATTTTCAACTTGCCGATATTTTTACTAAACCTCTAGATTATGCTAGATTTTCTTTTATTTGTGGTGAGTTGAATGTTTGCATTATGGATTCTTAAAAATATTTTTCAATTGGTATTTTAACCCTTTTTGATGTATGACAAAAAGGGGGGAGACTAAGTTTAGTTTAGTCTGATATTTAGTTTTGATATTATTTGAGTTTTATTTTTATGAAGAAAAAGAAAGTTTGTTTATTTTATGAAGAAAAAGAAATTTGTTTATTTAAGTTTTTGACAAAACTTTTGTACATTGAATGTTTTATGTATTGTGCTTTCAATAGTCCAATTTTTATACATAGCATTATTTGAGGGGGAGTTTTTCAAACTCCTCTTCCATGTTTATTTAAATAACCTATATGTTTTGTCATCATCAAAAGGGGGAGATTGTTGGCCCAAGATTACAATCACCCATGATTAGTGTATTTTGATGATTACAAAACATATTAGTTATTTGTACTAATAACATTTGTTGTTTAAGTGTGTTTCAGATTTCTATTCATTCTAGAAGTCTTCTCTCACAAATACAAGGATTTGGACTCAAGTCAACTCCAATTGGGCTCAAGGAACAAGTGTTGAAGATCATATGAAGAAGCCAATTGAAGATCTTGAAGTCTTAGAATCATTATAAGAAATAGAATGTTAAAGTTTGAGTATATGAAATTTGACTCTAGGATTTGCACACACATTTGTTTCATATATTTCCTATGTTTTGAAAATGGTTATTTCTAAGTTTTATGCCTTAGTTTATATATACATGTACCAAAAGTTTTATATCTTGAAAATCTTGTATATAACATGTGTATAAACTATTTTCTGCAAAACTTAGCTATATGTATTTTTAAAATATTTCTCAAAATTTTTCTAACTCAAAAACAGCCCAGTTTTCTGTTTCAGGCAACTTCGGTCGACCGGCCCGGTCGACCGGCGATGTGTCTGGACATGCACTGTTTGTGCATGTCTGTCGGTCGACCGGACCGGTCGACCGACGGAGAGCAAATTGCTCTCGGGTTTTTTCGGTCGACCGGACCGGTCGACCGGAAGAAGGAAACTGTGTTTCCTCTTTTGGGACGGTCGACCGGACCGGTCGACCGGGAGCCAACGGCTCTCTGCTGCTGGGCTGGCGGTCGACCGGACCGGTCGACCACCAGGCCTGCAAAATCCCAACGGCTCTTTCCTCTTTTGTGCAATTCTGAAATCTGTTTTTTATCTGATTTCTTGGCAGACTTTTTCAGTGTTTTTTAGGTCTTTTTCAGAGAAAATAAGACCAAAAGAAATTGTTTTTAACCTATTTTTAACCCTATAAATAGAGGAGAAGTCTCTCTTGCATATAACTTAGAAAATCCTCAAGTTTGTGTTGTTTTCAAAAGAGAAAAGAAAAGAGTTTTAAAGCCTTCATTCCAATTCTTTTTGAGCTAGTTTTTCAGTTGTGTTTGATTGCTAATATCACTCTACAACTAAAGTTTTTCTCACCACACTTCATAGAGCCAAAAATTCAATACTCATTCTATAGTGAAGTTGTAATTGAAGTGAGAGTGTTTGTAAAAGAGTTTGAGAAAGAGTGTAGTGATCTTGTTGTGATCACTTTGTTCTTGTATTCCTTTCCTTGTGGAGCAACCTCTTCAGTAGAGCTCCATATATCATTGTGTTTGCATCATTCTTCATATCATCCATTTCATACTTGTGTGTGCCAATCCCGTACTCATCCAACAAGAGCTTCACATAGCGCCTCAACCCATATCAAGGGGAATCAAGAGGAGTTTAGTCCAGAGCCTCGCAAGAGGAATTCGGCTACACTTGTTGAATTGTACTAAGTTGAGCCTCACTTGTTTTAGGTTCCGCATTTAGAGAGTTAAAATTTTAAGATTAGCAATCACACCTATTCACCCCCCCTCTAGGTGTTTTCAATTTTAACTAGTAATTGTTCTTCATTTGGTAGAGTTTTTCAAACAAAGCTTATTTTTCAAATCTATCTTTGAAAACCCCTACCTTCTATTGGAGGATGGATGGGCGATTATGCCTTGTATACTTCATTGACAAATCTTTTACCTTGTGCATATCAAGCGATGGTAGGTTATGAGTTATACACTTGATCTTATTGTTATGTCAATTGGTATCATTGAATCGTTTCAATTGGTATCAATATGAACTTATTTTGTATATACTCATATTGTGTTTCTTATATATGTATGTATCAATTTCACTTGGTATACTCATTTCTCATACATATATATGATTTTCATGTGCTTAACTTACAATTGGTTCACATTTTAAAGGCACAAAGTTTATGATGAAAAATAAAATTTTTTTTCATATGTTTACTATTGGTATCAAAATGCTTCAACTTCATATTTGTTAAATGTCAATTGGTATCAATATGTTTTAAAAAAATGATTGCCTTCAATTTGGTATCTTAAAATTTGTTTGTTTTACAAAAGCTCTGATACCTTTAAAATTTTGTTTAAGAAAAATTTAAAAAAAAATTTTGTTGATTTGTATTACCCCTTCTTGATCCTTTTGTTTTTGACAAAAGGGGGAGAAAATTTTGTTTTGATTTGATTTTACTTTGACCCCTTTATTGATGATTGACAAAAAGGGGGAGAAGTATTTGAGTTTATATGCATGTTTCATGTTTTCATTACTTAAGGGGGAGAAGTATTTGTCTTCCTTGTTATTTATGCATATAAGTTTTGTTTTGCAAATAGGAGAAAAAGATTTACTTTGTTTCATCTCCATCATTTGCATACTTGTTTATGAGCTTCATTGCATATATTTATTATTTTGTGTTATGCATGAGTTAAGGGGGAGCTTCTTTGAAGCCTTACTTTAATCCATGCATATATAACCTCATGAGTTTTGTCATCATCAAAAAGGGGGAGATTGTTGGCCCAAAGGTTTATCACCCTAGTTTTGATGATGATCAACTCATGAAGTTATGTTTACTAATGATATTGTGTTTAATTAGTGACAGATTCATTATCAAGATCTTAGTAGGTGCATAGCTCAACAAAGGATAAAATGTCAAGATTTGGAGTTAGCACTGTGTGATCCAAGGAGCTTTTGGATCAAGCTTGGACCAAGTCAAGAAGATGAGAAGCCTTCAAGTGAAGACTTCAAGAAGATGAAGACTTGTGTCTAAGTATAAGATTTTGTTTTTGTTTTAGATAAAATGTAAAGGTTAGATAGTTGGTGGATTGCTCAAGTATACCATGCACACACGCTCTTGATAGAATTGTTTTCATAAAAGATTTTTTAGTTTAGAAAAGATTTTTCTTTGTGACAAAATACTATTTGGTTTTTGATATTCATGTTTACATCTTTCAACCAAAACCAAGTTTATGCTTAATGACAAAAACTTAGATATTTCATCTTATTTGTGTAGTGGATCATATGCATACACACTATGCTTTAATGAGTTCAAAATATCTAGTTTTTATTTGAAGATGGTTTGAAAAAATAAAGTTTAGAAAACATGTTTTGGAAAATACAATTTTTATCTTGAGCCAAATATTTCCAAGTTACAAAAATAGTCCAATCTTTTATAACATGCCTTGATTTTGTGCAAGTATGTTTGATTATCAAAGTGTATTGGTTAAACTATTTTTGTAGATTTTTAAGTATTTTATGGGATTTTATTTGAGCCAAAAAGACAAACTTTTTAATCCCAGAAAACTGTTTCAGGCTTCTGGTAAGTCGACTTGCTTACTGTTATAGTCGACTAATCCTGGAGTCGGCCGACCGGACCAGTCGACCGACGTGCACAAACGTGCACGCCTTTGTGTACTGGAGGACGGCCGACCGTGCCGGTCGACCGCTCCAGAGAGCAGAGCTCTCTGGAAAGTTCGGCCGACCGCACGGGTCGACCGACAGAGAGCTAGACTCTCAGCTCCAGTGGGTCGGTCGACCCTGGCGGTCGACCGTGGCTCCAACGGTCAGAAATTCGACCGTTGGCGGTCGACCGCCCCGGTCGACCGGCAGCTCTGACAGACCCCAACGGCTATATTTTTCTGGCCTATAAATTTAGGGGTTTGGTCATTGTTTTGAGCTAAGATTTGGAGAAGTTTTTAGAGCCAGTTTTTTTCACTCTTTTCAGAAGTTTTTCTCCACAAATTTAGAGCCAATACTTCCAATTAAAAGGAGAGTTTTTATCAAGAGTGTTTTAAGTGATTCTTTGAGTTTTCCTCCACCATCTCTTTCCTAGTTTTCTCACACAAACACTTGAGCCTTCCATTGCTATTCATCTTATAGGAGTGTTGTAGTGAGAGGATTTTAGGTGATCAAGAGTTGTGATCACCAAGGTTCATCTTTGTTCCTTTGAGGAGGCGGACGGTTGTGTTCACGATTGTTTGGGTCCTAGTGAGGACTCGTTGTTTTGAGTTCGAGTGCGGACTCGGTTGTTTTGAGGTGCGGCCTCGGCGAGCTAGTGAGCTTGCGGTGTGTACGAGACTAGGGAGTCCGAGGGCTTGTAGGTGTTGCGGCACCGAGGAGAGATCCATTGGGATCTTGCATAGTGGAAATCCTTCGTGTGTCGAAGGCGGGGATGTAGAGCAAGTGTGCTCGAACCTCGAAACATACCCTTGTGTTTGCGATTGCTTACTCTCCCTCTCTCTCTTTGTCTCATTTATATCTTGCATGCTTTATTGTCTATCTTTATATGCTTGATATATTCATTGTGCTCATATTGTATACTTGCTTGGTTTGTTTGCTAACACTTGTATTCAACCAAGAGAGCCAACGCGGCACCTCAACCCATTCAAGGGGAATCTAGAGGAGTTTGTCCAGAGCCCTTCACGGGGAATTCGGCAACACTCTTGTGTTAAACTTGGTGTTTAGTGTAAAAAGTTTTATTTGGTCATAATTGTTTTTAGCTTCCGCATTATTTGCATCATTCATCATTAAGTGACCATTAGGTTAGCCTTCACCTATTCACCCCTCCCCCTTTAGGTGAAACCTTCATAATATACATGTATCGAGAATGCCATGTGGTTTATACAATAATATTAATCAGTATCGCTTGGCATTTTAATTAATCTTTTTCAGTGTCCCATACCACTGGTAGTTCATACCAGAGCCCGTACTCCAAACGAACTCATTTGAACACGGCATACGAATACCATTATCTGAACGAGAGAGTAACCAAATAACAAGCGTTCCCAATGTCATCATTATTTATATTATTTTATTATGTTAATTGAAAACTCTACTCAGATGGGTGCATCCCGTGCATAGCCAGAATCACGGCCTTAAACAGTTTCCTAGCTGTTGAGACAAGGGCCGGCCTGCTAAGCCAAAACAAGTAACGGGAAACGAAAAACAAAAAGGTAGTCAGTAGTACCATGTCTGCTGCAGTGGGACTAATCTGGATCCATAACATCTACCCAATAAGATCTAGTCAACCATCAAGTCTTCCCTAACCCCATGTTACTTTATCGTAAATAAATTATACAGTGAATTGGTAACAAATAATATTGCATGTAACACGTAACGGGATAACATGACATGTACATGAAGGTAATATGTAACGGGATAACATGACTTGTACATGCATGTAATATGTAACGTGATAACAAGACATGTACAGGATATCATGAGGCATGCAAAAGGAATACAAGAATATCCATATAACAATAATCCATGTAACAGGAAGACATGAACAATCAGAGCATGTATACAGATATATCCATGTAACAATGATGTAAGAATATGAAATAATGGTATCCAGTATAACAGAGTATCTATATAATGATGATACATTTACATGAAATAACAGTCTGTTGTAGTAGGATATTCGTGTATCGGTGGTATAAATACATATATATAAACTGTGTCCATGATTGTGACCAATATATGGAAATGTGCAATTAACAGCGATACATGAACATGAAGTAACAGTGTCCAATACCATAAAACAAACATACATAAATATGCGCTCCGTATAACAATGTTGGTTTTTAGGAATCAGGTAACAGTGATAGTATCAGGATGATATTGTTAACATGAACATATGTCAATATATTTATCAGTATTTGTTATAATAATTTCAATATTATTAACATGATCGACACCATAAAGTAATTATACATAATTATTTACTTTTAAATCATCACAACTATATTAAAAATTATCAATTTATTAATTATTAATATATTAATAATTCATTTATGTTTTATATTAAATCATGAATATTAAATAATGAATACAAATAAATATTATTATTTAAAAATGTTTAACAAGCACACATCCATATATTAATTAAAGTGTCACATGATCAATTAGACGATAATGCAATTTACATGATTTATTAAATGTTCAATATAATGTAGTCAACTACTTTTCATTTAACACATTAAAATTTATTTTATAAAAGAAAACACTCACATAATTATTATAAAAAGTAGCTCATCTTTCTATGATCGCAACGGCTTAAGAATCATCCAAATCGGACTCCGGATGGTCAAGATATCTCCCGAACAATAAAATAAAATAGGTTAAATATGTAATAAAAATGTCTAAAATGCAATTATTATGAATTGCCAAGGGTTTTATGCAATGTATACTTTATTAAGTTTTGGAGCGGGTCTGGGTTGCTAACGGGGTCAGGTTTAGATCCAACAACTCATACCTTATAAATTTAAGTGAGTATGAGTATTGGGTAAATGAGTTAACAGGTTTGGGTTTATAGGCTTTTGGATTCAACATAAAGGAGAGAGAAGTAGAGATAGAGAGAGTGAGAGAGTAGAAGCCATCACCAACTGCTAGCCTGGCTGACAAGGTGGCGGCGCCAGGCCAGCGGTGATGTCCCTGGCCGGCCCGCGACGACCCTGGCAGGCCGGTGGCGCAAGATAGAGGAAACGAGAGAGAGGGGAAAGGAAAAAAAAGATAAAAAAAGAAAATTAGAGAGGGAAAAGGAAGTGGGGGTGGTATCATGGCAGTGATGACGGCCCTGGCCGGCCGACGAGTACTGGCGGCGCGGCAGTCGAGCAGGCTGGCATGTTGTCCAAAGGAGGAGGAAGAGAGAGAGGAGAAGAATCAAGGGAAGAGAAAGAAGAATAAAAGAGAGAAGAGGAAGAAGAAAAAGAAGAGAGGAGAGAGGTGGAGAGAGAGAGACAAAAGAGGAGAGGAAGGTGGCAGCCGGGCCTGTCGGGGGTCGACGGTCATGGCCGCCGGTGTTGGTTCAAGCACAAGAGAGAGTGTGAGAGAGAGACTGAGAGATGAGATGAGAGAGCCTTTTATAGAGAGATGAGAAAGAGAGAGAAAATATGGTGGAATGGGTCGGTGGAAAAAGGCAGTGGAGATAGGTAGAAGATTGAAGAAGGAAAAAAGAAAAATAATTAAAAATAAGATTTTTATATTATTATTTTAATTGGGTCAAATTTGACTAGTTCAGAATGGTTCTCAAAAATTCTATACAATAGTAAATATTATTCAAAGAAAAATGTGAAATCAGATTCAAAGAGTACAGTCTGGTTTACAAATTAAAAATCCTAGAATCGACCATTGATACCGGTCGACACCAGATTGGCCAGATTTTGACTAATTCAGAAAAATCTCCAAAAATATGTTAAGATTGAAAATATGATTTTGAAAAATAATTTAAAAATATATTCTTGAAATTCAACTCCATTTGTAAATTAAAAATCTTATAGCTGATTATCGGTATCGGTCAATCATGAATTCGGAGATTTTCCAAAATAACCCAGAAAAATTCTAGAAAATTCCAAAAAGAATCTAAAATATTAGGAAATAATATTTAAAGCTGATACCGATTTAGTCTCACTACCATAAAGGTCAAATTAAATACATATATTGTATCGAGTACAGATACTACAACACGTACATCTAGGGCCGGGAGTTATACTTCTCCCCCTTACAAAAATTTTCGTTCTCAAAATTTCAATTCAGGTTGGAGAAAAAATAATGGACTAATCATGGGACCTGTGGGTTATGGGCCAATCACACTTTAGCTGCGCTACTCTGATATCTATACTCGATCTTAGGATTGAGTGATCAGTATCATGAATCAAAGATAGAGATTGAAACTGTAATACCCCGTTCCCGGAATACGTACTTAGTTGCGTATTCAGTTTTTCGATCGTATTTTTCGATTTACTTCCTGTATTTGACCGTTTTCAGTTTTAAAAATCATTTTCCAATATTATATATTTTCTATGATTTTCTGGAATTTTCCTGAATTTAATTAAATATTTTCAAAACCGGTGTCGACCAGTGCCGCTGATCGATTCTCAGATTTTTAATTCACAAACAGTTAGGAATTTCTAGAAAGTCCTTTAGACTTTATTTCTTAGAATTATATTTTCTATCTAAATACTTTTTCTGAGAATTTTATGAATTTATGAAAATTCCAACGGAGTCGGTAGATAACTGATTCCGGGATTTTTAGTTTTAAAACTATAAATTATTTCTTCAAACGAATTTCACCATAAGTCTTAAAATATTATTCTTGATTTTTGGTAAAATTTTCGGGTCGTTCCGAGATACTTGAATTTCGGACGATTTCGGTATTTTCCGAAATGTTTTCCGCATCTTCGACTTAAACCTGGAAAATTGTCTTTTCAACATTTTTAAATTTTAAGCCAAAGAAAATATCTTTCCTTTTTATAATTCTTTTCCTTTTCCCTTTTTCTTGATTTTCCTTTAATTCCTTCACAAGCCTCAAAATTTTCCAATTTTTCAATAATTCCACTTTCTCCAAAATTCCACCAACTCCCACCTACTTCCTCATTTAATGCATCTCTTACTCTCTCTCTCCCATGGCCAGCCAAGTGGCCAAGTGAGGGACACCTCACCCTCTCCTATTTGCAATAAACCCCCTCTCAATTACATTATTTGCAACTCCTTTACAAAATCTAAAACCTATATAAACATTTCCTTTACATTTCTTTTCCTTTTTCTTCATTTCACCAAAGTATTAGCCTTCACCATTTCCCTCTCCATCTCAACTTCAACCACCTACTTCCAAAACAACACCACAAGATCATCATCTCCACCTCAAGCAACCATTTTGGAACTTGGATCGTAGCTTTCTTCGCCGCCAAAGATCACCTTGGTGCTATTCGTCGACAACGATCTTATCGAGTGCATAAAGCTTCGATTAACCAATCCTAGTGAGTATTTTTACTCACCAAGACTTGATCAACTCCTAATATACTTGTATCTTCATATCTTGTATACATATGGCATCAAAATCATGTTTTTAGACCATCAAACACAACCATCAGAAATTCTGTTCTGTATTCTGTTTCCCCACGATTAGTCGACTTGACCTAGGAATTAGTCGACTAACCCATCTATTTTTGAAACGTAACCTTTTCTGGAACACAGTTTTAGTCGACTAATCCAGACTGTTAGTCGACTAGAAACAACTATTAGTCGACTAACCATTCCTCCCTAGTCGACTACTTTTTCCTGAAATACAACATCAACTCTCTGTATCCCAGATTTAGTCGACTTAAGTATCTGTTAGTCGACTTGTAGTCACTGTTAGTCGACTACCCTTTCCACCTAGTCGACTAACTTTTCCTGAAACCAGAATCCAACTCTCTGGAACCCAGTTTTAGTCGACTAATCCAGACTGTTAGTCGACTAGAGACAACTATTAGTCGACTAACCATTCCACCTAGTCGACTAATTTAGGCTGTTTGTTATAGTTGATTTCTTTTTCTGAATTTGGATCGTACCCTTGATACATATGTGATATATTATCCTTGTTTATGCTTCATAACTGGTACTTCATGACATGTTACTTGATGGACATTACTTCTTGTTACTTCATGACTTATTATTGTGTAGTCTCGTTCTATAACTTGTTAATGAATGAATATCACCACTTATCATGCCATCACTTGAACCAAGCATGATACACTTGACTTTTGTATAAAATGGACCAACTTATATTGGGTCGGGGGAAAACATGCGGATATCGATATGTGTTCGTGTTTACAGTGGTTTTAGGAATGTTGTGCAACTCATGTTCCGTCTGACCTGTGGGCCACCAGGGGACCGAGGGGAGTGCTTGCTCCCTCCTTACTGGTACCATCATGATAAGGGCATACATAAGTCCCTCCTGTTAGCCTAGCGGCTAGCTTCCGTTACCAAGCAACGGAACAATCCTGGACCGTTATCCCGGGCATGTACGGGATCCACTGTAAACATAGTTCGTCGATACAACCGCTGGTTTCCAATAACAACCTTGCTTTACTAGGATATGGATCTATGTGCGCTGGGACGCTGGGTCACATAGCTAGATATCACAGTAAGACAAGTAATAATAATAATAGATTCTAACTGTGGATCCTTATATGCAGACCTTATCTCTTTATGCTCCTATTACTTGCTGATTTACATGTATCATACTGTTCCCTCTTACTTATTCATGTCTCTTAGCCATTTGGCTGTAGCCTGATTTTTGTTATGAGATCTTGATTCCCTTGGATTTGCATATTCAGGTTCTGAAGCTTGGATCGAAGTGGAGCCATCCACAGAGGATCAAACTTTCTTTAGTGAGCAGGCAGATTAGTTCCTGTTCTTCGTGCCAGACCTATCCATTTTGACTCACGGGATCTTCATCCAACTCGTGAGCTTTTTTGTGTTTATATTGTAAATCTTACTTTTGGACTTGGTTGTGATGTAATACACATGTAATGTGTAATACTTTATCATATCCTGTGATAGCTTTGTAGTTGTACTTTTTTAGTTGGCATATGTATGAATATCACGCTTTGTCGTGTACTCTGATCCTTGTTGTACTGAATGCTTAGCGTATATACGTGGGGGCATTTTCTGACCTACGTATATACGTCGCAGTGACGTCCCCGTATCCGTGGGATCGGGGCGTTACAGAAACCAAAAGGATGAAGAGAAAGTAGAAAGGAATCAAAATACTTCAGATGACAACTGAAATTAGGGAATAGAATGAGCCAGCAGATGGATTTTTAAAAAAAACTGTATTCTTGTACTAGTTGGAACCCCAAATCCAGATTCAAATTAGTTATAATATGAATCGGGTTGTATTATTCGTAAGATCCCGAATATTACTCTAGGTGGTTACTCATATTAGGTGTAAACCTGGGTCTATTATCAATAAAACCCTATCACGCCTTGCTTCCCAAAATACAAAGTAACGGGGATGCGACGAAAGTCAAGCGGCTCGAGAAAAATTCTCCACGTATACATGCTAAGCCTAAGTATAGGTAAATAAACACAATATACATAAAAAGTCCAGCTTAAATAAGTAAAAAAAAATACCTACAACTGAGTCAGTGAACATAATAGATATAGAGAACAGAAATAAATAAGAAAAATAAGAATAAATAATAAAGATACGTACTGAGGATAAAGTGATGGGTGTAACTATTAACGTCATGTGAATTATCGGATACTATATAGCCTCTGAGCTCTAACCTGAGTAAGCAACATCAGGCTCATTAGAAAGCGACCTATTGAGTTGTAAAATAAAGAAAACAGTAATATATACTATAATAGTAGTACAATCACAATAGTATATAATATACATTTAACTACCAGTGATATAATATAATAATATTAACAATCGGTAATATATACAAGGGTTATTTTAACACTATAACATTACCAATACCTAACATGTTACAATGTGGTTACCATTACAATATTATACAAAATATGATTAAAACAATTATTATATTTACTTGGAAAGTGTTATATATAAGTAATATGAGTTGAGATATATACTTTAATTATATATTAATGAAGTAAGTTTATGTCATTAACATGTATCAAGTCTTACTTCTGTTACATTTATTATTTATGCTAATAGTATAGTAACATGATAGAATAGTGATAATAAATATAAACATCTACACACGAAATAAGCAGAAATAATCCCAGTATAGTACAAATGTGTCTACAGAGAATATATGAAATAGAGAGTACATGAGATGCAGTGTAATCATGTATATGAACAGTGTGTCTGTCGAGAATACAGGAAATACAAAGTATACATGTGACATGATGGTAAATAAGATAGAAGAAAGTATAACAAATATATATGGATAATAATATACATGTATCGAGCATGCCATATGGTTTATACAATAATAACAATCAATATTGCATGGTATTTTATCAATCTCTTTTAGTATCCCATTCCACTGATAGTTCATACCGGAATCCGTACTCCAAACGAACCCATCCGAACACGGCATACGAGTACTATTTTCCAAATGAGAGAGTGACCAAATAGAAAGTGTTCCCGATGTCACTATTGTTTATACTGTTTTATTATGTTAATTAAAAATTTCATGGTCGAGGAGCTCTAATCAGGAGGGTGTATCTCGTGCATAGTCGAAATCATGGCCTTAAACAGTTTCCTGACTGTTGAGACCAGGGCCGGCCCGCTAAGTCAAAATAAGTAATGGGAAACGGGAAACAAAAAGGTAGGCAGCATTAACATGTACCCTATAGTGGGACTAATATGGATCCATGGCATCCACCTAATAAGATATAGTCAACCGTCAAGTCTCCCCCAACCCCATGTTACTTTTGTCATAAGTAAATTATACAGTGAATTAGTAACAATAATAGTGCATGTAACACGTGATAGGATAACATGACATGTACAGGCAGGTAACATATAACGGGATAACATGACATGTACAGGTATGTAACATATAACGGGATAACAGAACATGTACAAGATAACAGGAGGCATGAGATTTATAAGACAGGGATTCTAGAGGTGGCCTCCATGGGTCCAAGAGGTGGCCTCCATCACGTATGTGATGTTGTATTTTGCTCTTGTGGCACCTGGATCCGCACATCTAAATTAGTTGCGGTATATCCCAGTAATTTGATTATTATATCGATCTCAATAACAGGAAATAGTCATATAAAAGAAATACAGGAATATCTATGTAATGATAATCCATGTAACAGGAAGACATGAACAATCAGAGCATGTATATAGATGAATTCATATAACAGTGATATAAGAATATGAAATAATGGTATCAAGTATAACAGAGTATCCGTATAACGATGATATATTACATGAAATAACAGTCCATTGTAATAGGATATTCGTGTATCGGTGGTACAAAAACATAAATATTAACCATGTCCATGATCGTGACAAACACATAGGAATGTGCAATTAACAGTGATACATGAACATAAAGTAACAGTGTCCAATATCACAAAACAAACATATAAATATGTGTATTCAGTATAACAGTGTTGACTTTTAGAAATCAAGTAATGGTGATAGTGTCAAGGTGATATTGTTAACATGAACATATGTCAATATATTTATCAATATTTGTTATAATTATTTCAATGTTATTAACATGATTGGCATTACAAAGTAATTATATATAATTATTTACTTTTAAATCATCACAACTATATTAAAAACTATTAATTTATTAATTACTAAATTCATTTATGTTTTATATTAAATCATGAATCGCAATAAATATTTATTAAAAATGTTTAACAATCATACATCCATATATTAATTAAAGTGTTGTATCATTCATATGATTAATTAGACGATAAATGCAATTTACATGATTTATTATATGGTAAATATAATGTGGTCAACTACTTTCCATTCAACACATTAAAATTAATTTTATAAAAAAATACTTACATAATTATCATAGAAATGTAACTCGTCTTTCTACGATCACAACGACTTGAGAATCATCCAAATCGAACTCCGGATGGTCAAGATATCTCCTTAATATTAAAATCAATAAAATAGGTAAAATTTGTAATAAAATGTCTAAAATGCAAATAATATGAATTGCCTAGGGGTTTTATGCAAAGTATACCTTTATAAAGTTTAGAGGAGTCTAGGTTGCTAAAGGGTCGAGCTTAGACTCAATAACACATACCCTATGAACTTAAGTGAATATGGGTATTGAGTAAATGGGTTAACAGGTTTGAATTTATACACTTTTGGATCCAACATAGGAGAGAGAGTGTAATATTCCTAATTAATAATACTATATTTTTATTTTTTAAGTATTTATTTTGGTTTATTTATTATTTTATTATTATTTAACTTGATTCATGACCTGTTATTATTGATGATACAAATTATTTTGAGATATAAATATTAATTTAGTTATATATTATTATTATTTATTAATATTTTTAATTATTAATTGTTATTATTTCTATTACTGCCATTATTATTATTAATTAACTTGTTTTATGACTTATTGTTATTATTAAATACAACAAATTATTTTGGAGTATTAAAAATGGTAATTTGGCCTTATATATATATATATACACACACACCATTATTACTTATTAACATTTTAATTACTAACTAGTATTTTTCCTATTACTATTATTATTAATCATTAGTATTATCGTTATTGTTGTTATTATTATTGTTATTATTATGCTTATTAGTATTATTATTGTCTCTTATTATTACAAGTATTATTGTTACTAAGTATTATTATATAATATTCTTATTATTGATGTTATTATTGTTGTTGTTATTAATTATTATTCTTATTATTGTTAAATACTATTTTGTATTATTATTGTTATTGTTTTTACTATCATTATTATTGTTAACTTAATTATTATTATTTCGGTATTGTTAAATTATTAATATTGCTGTTATAGGTTATTAATATTAGTAGAGGTTGTTACTATTATTATTAGTATTATTATATTTATTTATTATTATTAGTAATAGTATTTTCGATTTTCATGATTCTTACCCAAATCCAAACCATTAAGAAAACCCATAACCCACTACCCAAATCTATCCCTATATAATTATCTCCTAATCCTAACCCTAACCCTAATTATCTTCTCCCTCTCGAGTTCTACTCTCTCACATACCACCAACCTCTTCTCCTTCTTCTTCATCATCTTTTCTCCCCGTACTCTGTTAACCGCCGAGCCACCCCTTGCTCCTCCTCCTTCTCCTCCTCACGGCTAGCGCGGCACTGCACAACCCATACCCAACCTCTGTTGAGATCTCCCAGCCAAGCAACACCTCTGAGCATCATGCACCCAATTCTCCTCCCCTTCATGCGGAGCCCCTTCTCTCCGACAGCACAGATGCCCACCTTAGCCGCGACCTCCACTACACTCTCCTTGCCAGCAAATCCTCCACACACTTAACCACCCCCAGACCGGCCATAGCTCCCCACCTCCTCAGCCTGCCACTACCTCCACCTCCGCGTGCGCACTCCTCTCCTCCCCTTAGCCTGCAGCGAGCTCCCCAACACCATCTCCATGTCGCAGTCGTGCTCCACCATGCATGCCATCACCCACCTCCGCCGTCCAATCCGTCGGAGCCCGCTGCCCTGCCTTTCCATCTTCTCTCATGGTCGCTTCTCTCCTCTCCACTGTCGAGACCCTCATGGCTGAGCCCATGCCTCCAGGTCATCCACTGTGAGCATATCCCCACAGCCATCCCCACCCCGGAGCAACCACCGGCCTTCGCACAACCATGATCGAGCCACTTCTCTTTCGTGACCTCCGCAGGCATTGCCTACGAACTCCACCTTGCCCTCCTTGCTCAACCCATGGTCGAGCCGTCCTTCTCTTTCTCAGGTTCTTTTTTCTCTCTGTTAAGTGTGTGTGTGTGTGTGTGTGTGTGTGTGTGTGTGTTATACGTATGTGAACGTGTATGTGCATGAACGTGTGTTATGTTTGTGTGTATGTGTGTGTGTATTGGTGTGTAATTGTATTGTGTATTAATTTCTCTCTCCTTGTATTTATGTGTATGGGCAAGTGTGTATATGGTGTGTATGTGTGTATGGGTATCAGTGTAAGTGTGTACAAGTGTGTGTTTGTATATACGTGTAAGTGTGTGGCTGTGTTAGTATCTCTCTCCATGTCTCTCTCTCTCTGTGTGTTATAATTGTACAAGAGATCGGAGTCATGTTTGCAGAAGACTCAGACCCGATCTGGATTCGTGTTCGCAGAGTGCCGATACGCCAAGTGATTTGAATACCGACACACGAGTCGATTCGGAAATCTGGACCGATTCGTGCAGTGCAGACCAGACGGCGATTCAGACCCAGAATCACATCATTTCATGTGAGTGTTTGCTTTTGTGTTATTACTTATTTATCGTTATCAGTGGGTGTTTGTGTAACATCCCGATCCGCGGATACGATGTTGCTATGACAACATACACAAGCAGAGTAAAAATACCCTCACATACGTACGCTAAACTTCAGTACATGATATAAGTACAATATGCACAAAAATCTCAGCATAAATTAGTACAAGAATACCTACAAACAAGATCAATGATCATAATAGATAAGAAAATATAGATACATCAGGAAATAAAAACAGAATAATAAAGATAACTATGAATAATAAAGGCGTCAAGCCTCCTACTGATATCACGTGAAATATCAGGTGCTCCGATATCTTAGATCTCCAATCTGGGTATGCAAACTTAGGGTCATCGAAAGCAACCTAATGAGTGGTAAAATGAAGGAAGCAGTAACCTATACTATAATAGTAATACAATCACGATACTATATAATACACGTTTAAATACTAGTAGTACGATATCATTATACTAACAATCGAGATATATGCTTAAATATAAACAAGTGTTCTATTAACACTGTAACATTATAAATGCCTAGCATGTTATAATGTGGTAGTTCTACAATATTATCCAATTATATAATATTAATATCAATTAATATTATCAGAAAAAGTTTCATATATCACCAACCTTATATTATTATGTTCTTATAATAAGTATGAGTGATGCCATTTATATGATATGATCAATATGAGTAATAAGATACAATATTTAATTATATATTGACAAAATCAAGTTGTTTAATGAACATGTACCAAGTCTTACTTATAATATATTTATTGTTTAAACTAATAGAAACAGTAGCATGATGGTATCGTGCTAAAAATATTTATACATGAATACATGGAACAGAGAATACATAGAATATAGAGTGCACGTGTGCATGAATAGTGTGTCTCTGGAGAATGCATGAAGTGCAAGGTATACATGCGACATGGTAGTAAATAAAATATCAAGAACTGTAACAAGTATAAATGAATAATAATATGCATGTACTAAGCAAGTCATGTTATTTATATAATAATACCAATCAGTACCGCCTAATATTTTAACCAATCTCTTTCTAGTGTCTCATACAATTGATAGTTCATACCGAGGCCCGTTTTCTAGACAAACCGATCCAAAGATGGTATACGGGTACCATTATTTGGACGAGAAAATGCCCAAATAACAAGCATTCCCGACGTCACTATTGCTTATGCAATTTTATTATGTTAATTGGAAACTCACTGGTCAAGGAGTTCTAATTAGGTGGGTGTACCCCGTGCATACCCGGGATCACGACCTCAAACAAACCCCTGACTGTTGAGCCCAGGGCCAGCCCGCTAAGGCTGAAGTAACAAGAATGAGAGCTCAAAGAGTTATAACAGACGGTAGCCAAAATTACCCGTCCCTTGCAGTGGGACTATAATGAATCCAGACATCCATCTGATAAGACCTAGTTAACCATCAAGTCTCCCCTATCTTCATGTTATATTTATTATATTTAAACTACATAGTGTATCAGGAACAAGAACGATGCATGATACATGTAATACGATAATAGGACATGAGCTTTGTCGATATCATGAAACAAGATAATGGGTAACGGGAGATGTGGGATTCTATAGGTGCCCCCTATGGCTTAGATCCACGTGACACTTAGTTCCATACATCACATATCAATAACACTCATGTCCAGTAACAGAAGTATTATATCGATATCAGTAACAACCAAAAGGCATGTAACATGAATATAATAATATCCATGTAACAAGAACAGTGATCCATGCAACATGAATACAGAAACAATCAACGCATGTATACAGGTTGCAACGGCTCGAGAATCATCCAAATCAGACTCCAGATGCTCCAGATATCGGTTGAACACTAAATTCAACAAAAATGGGTTAAATTTGTAATAAAAAGATCTATATTGTAAATATTATAAATAACTGGGGGTTTTAAGTAAATTTACCTTTATTGGGTTTAGAAGTGGGTTTGGGTTGCTAACGGGTCAGATTTAGATGCAATAACCCTGATCCACAACTTCAGTGATTTGGGTACTGGGTAATGGGTTGTAAATAGGTTTGTGGGTTTGGATTTATGGTTTATAGGTTTATAGGATTTTGGATCCAAATGGGAAGAGAGAGAGTGAGAATGAGAAAGAAGAGGGGAGCAGACAGGGGATTTGGACGAGGCGGCCTGGGTGCTGGGCGGCAGCGTCGCGACGATCGACGGCGCGACAGAGCTGGTGGCTGGCTGGCAGTGGTCGGCTGGCCGACCGGCGTTGATGGGAAAGAGGAAAGTGAGAGAGAGAGAGAGAAGGGATGGAAAGAGAGAGAAAATAAAGACGAAGAAGAAATTGAGGAAGAAGAGGAAGGGTGGTGTTATGGCCTGAGCAGTTGGGCGGCAGAGCTGGGTTAGGGGCGACGGGGATGACCTAGTTGGGCGGCATGCAGGTCAAGGGGGAGGAGGAGTAAAAGAAGAAGAAAAAGAAGGAGAAGAAGAGAGGGAAAGAAAGAAGAGAGAGAAAAGGAGAGAAATGAGAGAGCTTGAAGGGAGAGAAGGCTGTGCGGCCAAGGCTAGAGGTGGCGGGACCTGTAGCCTACGACCAGGAGGGAAAGAGGAGGTGTGGGTCGTGGTTTGGGCTAAGAAAGAAAGAGTGGGAAAGGGTGAGTGTGGAGAGAGAGAGAGAGAGAGAGAGAGAGAGTGTGTGTGTGTGTGTGTGTGTGTGTGTGTGTGTGTGTGTGTGTGTGTGTGTGTGTGTTAAAGAGAATGTAACCCCTCGACCCTAAATGTACGTGTCACAGTATCAGTACTCGATATATGTACATATTTGATTTGACTTTCCTCATAGTCAGACTGACCTGGTTTCAGTTTCATATATTATTTCCTAATTTTTAAATTTTTCAGATTTTCTGGATTATTTTGGAAAACCTCTGAATTCGGTGTCGACCGATACCGACAATCAGCTCTAGGATTTTTAATTCACAAACAGAGGGGTTGTTTGTTTCACGTAAAAGGATGTACAAGCCATAATTCGTAAATGACTTACAGCTCAATTACAACTACGGTGTTTGTTTGGACCGTAATTCGTAAAAGACTTTCGCAACCCAATTACGACTCACTTGCAACCCAATTTCCACTCACTTACAACGCA
Organism: Agave tequilana; assembly: GCA_038442645.1. NCBI lineage: Eukaryota > Viridiplantae > Streptophyta > Magnoliopsida > Asparagales > Asparagaceae > Agave > Agave tequilana. Next base: position 382,440 of record JAVJIF010001694.1, read on the forward strand.
CTTATAGTTAATTTGGTGGTCATGCAAATTTGTATTATTTTTTATATTAATATTAATTTTTAATGTTTAGTATTTTTAGTATTTATTTGCATTATTTAAAATTTTTAATCACTAAATCTTTTTCACGTACGACTTACACATTATGACAACCAAATATCATAAAGCACAATATACTTTCTCACTTACAATTTTACATTACCAACCAAACACAGTAAAACTTACATGCATGTAACTCATTTATAACTGTAAAAAAGTTTACCAATTACGACTTATAAATAAAAGCCAATTCCGACAACCAAATAGACTCAGAGTTGAGTTTCTAGAATATGCTTCCATATTATTCTTCAAAATCATATTTTTTTACTTTAGTGTATTTTGAAGATTTTTCTAAATTAGTCGAAAACTGGCCAATCTGGTGTCGACCGGTTTCACCGATCGATTCAGAGATTTTTTAGTTTGCAAACCAGACTGAATTTCCTAAATCTAATTTCACATTGCTCCTCAGCATAATATTTTTTATTTTAAAGAATTTTGTAGACCATTTTAAACTAGTCAAATTTTATCGCTTTTAAATAATATTAAATAATTCATTTTTTCTCTTTTATTTTTCCCAATCTTCTTCTTTTCCTTCTCCCCATGCACCACCTTTATTCCACCGCCTCACCCTCTCTTTATTAGTATGTCTTTTTCTTTCTGATTCTCACTCTCTCACTAACTCTCTCTTTCTACCTCAGAATCTCTCTATTTCTCACCCTCAATCCCTCTCTTCCTTTTTCTCTAATTTCGCCTTCACCCATCATCTTCTCCCTCTTCCCAGCGGCAACCGCCAGCGACCATCGAGCCACTGTGCTCATGACCGGCAGCCATGCCCTTCTCCCATGCTCCCTGTTTCTCTCTCTTCTTTCTTTGTCATTTCTATCTCTTTCTCTCTCTTCCTTTCTTACTCTCCTCTCTTTCTTCTTATATTCTACTGATCCTCCTCCGCGGCTGCCAAACCCAGTCGCTGGCCTGACTCGCCGCCCGGCCAGGACATAGTCACACCACCACCACCTCCTTCTTCACCCACTTCTTTTTCTCTTTCTTATCTTCTCCTCTTCAATCTCCCTCTCGTTCTCTTTCCCTTCCCTTGGCCGCCGTCGCTGGCTAGCCAGACCTACCGCTACCGGCGTCCTCCACCGCTGGCCGCCACCTCCCCCTCTCACTTGCTGCTTCTCCATCTCTCTCACATTTTGTTTCTCTCTCCCCCCATTTGGATCTAACCCAAACCCATTAACCCTATAACCCATTAACCCATAATTTCTTTAGTTTATTGGGTTTGTGTTATTAGATCTAAATCCAACCCAATAGCAACCCAACCCCAATATATTGTGAAAGGTATAATTTTAGAAAACCACTTGATAAATATGATTTTTACATTTCTATTATAAATCTAACTTATTTTTAATGATTTTAGTGTTCGGGCGATATCTTGAGTATCCGGAGTCCGATTTAGACAATTCCTGATCCGTTGCGATTATAGAAAAATGAGCTACATCCCCGTAATACCTATGTTACTATTTTTCTTTTATAAGTAATATTTCAATGTATTAAATAAAAACTAACTCATTAAATAGTGTTTACCATTAAACTGTGACTTGACTCGATCTAGTGATTGGCCTAGTTCGTGTTTGTGGATAGATAGCATATTTTATGTGAATTATTATCAGGCATTTATTTCAACGGGAACTCTTTTGGATATTGAGGATGAGTTAGATATAACGTTGCTTTATTAATAGACTGATTTTCTTGTACTTGGATTGGTATTGACTTATATAGGGTTCAGGTTGACCTGAGCTTTATATTCTTTTCATTAGGTTCTTGATTGATATTTAGATGGGATATATAATGTTTGGATTATGGTTAAATGTGTGAATATGCTACCATTGATTTTGATGTGTACGATGAGACTGATTTTGAATGTTAGGAGCAATTATTTCTAGATTCACCCACTTGTTAGGTTGCCAGAGTATTGATGATTTATTTTTGATGTTGATTATTTTCGTGTTCTATTCTCTGATTCTACTATTTGAGTATGGATGAGTTGTCAGTGTTGAGTAGTAGATGTAGACCATTCTATATTTCATGTGTTCGAGGATGTTCCACTTGTTAGATATGATTTCGATATCTGTTGATCTAGTTTGACTTTGAGAATATTCAGTAGATTTTATTTCAGTGATTAGTTCTTGATTAATTCAGTTATTCAGTTATAGAGATAGGGTTAGTGTTAGTGATCTCGTTGATATAATGTTATATCTTCAGAGTATCAAAATAGTTATCTGTTATCGGTGATCTTATACTTTCAGTGTTAGTATCAATTATCAGTTACCAGTTGTTAGTGGTACCATTATTATTAGTGTCTATATCTCCAGTATTCAGATGTCAGTTATTAGTTGCCAGTTATTCAGTTGTCAGATTATCAGCTTTTATTGATATCAGTAGTTGTTGAAGATATCCGGCCACTATTTTATCTCAATAATAACTTTTATTGTTTACATGTTAATAAAAGACATTATAACTCGGGGGAAAAGAGTAATTGCCTGATAATGCATGTCATGTATTTTGGAAGGACTTTGATGGTATACCGAGTTGTGAGTTTCACCATGGGGAACCAAGGTAATACTGGCTACCTAGTTATTCAGTTGTCAGTTATTAAGGTTTTACCCGGACTACGGCACCACACCCGTTATTTTTTTTTGTGGGGATGTGGTCTTCAGTTATTAGGGCCTTGCGGTCCATTCTGGTTTAGTGCGAGAATGTTAGACCGTTTTGTCGGGCATGCACGATAACCTTTCAAAACACATCTACTACATTGGCAGGCAGTTACAACAATGAAAATATTGTTTGATATGTGGGGTATAGAATGAAACTAAGTACCACATTAGTTAGTTAATAATAATCACCAGATTAGAAACATATGGTAGATTACACATCTCTTTGACATTAGTTGTTAGTTTTACAGTGGTATAAGCTGTCTTTTATTTGCAGATTTTTTCATGGTATGTTTCAGTTATCCTCTATTTACAGTTTTAGTCATGTTATTATTGTATACATATATTATGCACGTGCACCGTTCCTTCATCTTACACACTTATTAGGAGTTTTTCTGACTCTCGTGGATTTACGTATCCAGTATAGGATATTTCATTCTATTGACCAGGTGTTCGATGAGATGGTATGCGCCATGAGGAGTGATTAGTCTCTAAAATTGCATATTTCATACCACATATTCACATTTATTTAATATTAAATTCTACTAATAATACGTCTCTTGTATGTTTCTAGGTCCATGGCATGAAATGAAGAAGAAAACCCAAAATCACCATTTAATTGGTGATTAGAGGCCTATAAAGATAGTCATTGACCTAGGATGGTGATTCCGTCAAAACCTGAGGCCCAAAATCAGAAACTAGGACCTGCAGTCGACAGGGGACCGACGCGACAGCGCGCAGCAAGCAGAGTTGCGCGCGTCGGGCCAGTACAACCGCGAAAACGTGGCTCCAGCGCTTTGGGCCAGGGTTTGTCCCCTGGCCCCCTTTCCTCTGTGCCACTAAACACCCCCTTGAGGGTTCTTCAGGGAGATATCCAGAGAGTATTGTAGTTTTCTTATCATGTTGTAGTTTAGAGTAGTTTAGATTATTTTTCTTCTTCCTCTTTATATTTTTATTTCTTTTAGATCTTGTAATAGGAGAGAGAGTGGTACATAGTTGGAAAGTAAGAGTGCTTGTAATAGAAGGTGACAAGTTATGAAAGGTTCTCTCTTTTTCTCTCTTTGTTTTCTTCTCTCTAACCCTTCTACATGTTTAGCTAATTTTCTCTGATGGCAACTAACTACTAACTTGCTAACTTCTTACTTGATAATCCACATGAATCTAATATCCTCTACTTGGCCTTGCTCTTGCAAGAGCCATTGATGGCTCATGATGATGGATGTAACACTCTAACATCCTAACTCTCTAACAAGCTAACATTACTTTACTCCATGCTTACTCTTATTTAGTTTTGATGGTTTAATTGTAGCTTGCACTTGTTATGTTGAGTTTGGTTGTGAAAATTATCATATGGGTTATACTTTGAAACACTCTTGAACCAAGGACTAGTGATGGCCAATAATACATGTGAGGCAACTATCACTAAGAGGTTAGCATGATTAATGGAGCCATTAGTAGTTAGAAGCCATAAGTTTTCTTTCTTTTTTACTTTGATTTAGAAATACAAACAAAAACTACAAATATATTCTTTTCTATGTTTCTCACTTCTCTGTGTTTCACCGTACTCTTCTCTTTTCATTCTTTATTTTGTTTTCTTTTCATTCTTTAAAACATTGAAGAACTTTTAATATACACGTGAACATACCGTGTAAGCTTCTATCGCTTCCCATCCTTGTGAATTCGACTCGTTTTAGCCTCTATGCTATAACGGAAGTATCGAGGAAACCAAAGCACACACACTTTAAATATTGATTTCAAAACATACACTTTTTGTGCACGAATTTCTCACGATCAAATTTTGGCGCCGTTGCCGGGGATGGGAACGGTTTGATTTCACATTTTTGTTAACTTTTCTTCTTTATTTTTGGTGTGCAGGTCAAATTCTTTAGCATTTCAGAAGTCCACACTTGCTCTTGTGTGGTTGGGTAAATTCTTGTATATTTTTATATTCTGTTGCTAATATTTGTTACATGTGCACTATAATAATTTAAGAACTAAATTACAGAGATTTGATGCTTTAAAACGGTTTAGACATTTGTATCTAGGCATGTATTAATTTTAATTCCAAACTGTATTTTGTTCTTGTGTTGTTGTGATCTTGATGGAGGTGTACATACTGCATAGCATATAGTTAGGACAAACACGTGAGTGATTTACTCTCTTTCTGTGTTCATTCTTATCTATATTGAACACTTGCACGAATTGAACTTAAGGACAAAACCCAATATAACATAAGGTGGGAAAGTCATTACCCTCCCTTAACCCAAAAATCACCTCCCCACTCATACAACCCAAGCCTTAACAAAAATTGCTAGATGTTGGCCCCTAGGGGCATCTCGGACTCATTAAGGAGATTGACCTAAGGGAAAAATTGTTATAATTTGACTCTTGTCAAATCGGTGTTTAAGGTTGGGAATTGAGAGGCGAAAACTCGAAGAATAGTGGTTTGGCATAATTAGGCCCGTTGCTCCGGCATGGATACCTCCCACTGATCTTGCCCCTACCCAGCCGATTAATTCGTGGTCAGATTCCGACAATGTACCCCCCGTGGACAGTCTAACCAGTTAGGAGACGTCTAGGTCTAAGTCAACGCTAGCATAGACTTGTTTTCTTTTTCTTTATCTTTATTTGTTTGTTTATTTGTTTGTTTTTTTTTGTAAATTGTGAAATAGATTTTAACAACAATAATTCTTTCAATCATAATATGAATCCATATTTCACCCCGACATCATTTGACTCGGATAACTCCGACCTAGCTATGTATAACATAAACCAACCATATGTGCCGGATTGGAATTATCCGACTCAATATGATCCATATCCCCAATCCTATGACTATAATTTTCAAAATAATTTTCACTCTTCACAGATTTTATGGGGATTCACCTCCCCCGAGTCAAATTTTCAACCACCTTGTCCACAATTTTCATTCCCCGATTTGAATTCATACCCTCCTTTTCCTGTCCCACCAACTGAAGAAAAATCTAATTTGAAAAGGAGTATGGAAGCCAAGCTTGAGCCCTAATAATAAATTCAAATTTTGCTTAATTCACAATCCTTCCCAAATCAAACTCCATATACTCATTTTCTAAAACATCCAATTTGAAGAAGAATCTGAGTTAGAAAAGCGTTTGGAAGTCTTTTGTGAAAAAGTGCAACGATTTCAAAATATGTTGGACTCATCATCTCAACTGAATTTTCAAGAGTCCTACTCATCTTTTCCAGTTTCATCGATTCAAATGAACAACCATCAATACTGGACTTGAGTATGGAACCCTTGCGTGAGTCCGAGCAGCAATCGCAAAATCCAATGGACTCACAATTTCACCACAATTTTCAAAATCAACTTTCATACTCACCTTTTCAAGAAGAACAACTGCAAAGAGTATGAAAGACATGATTGAGACTCAAAATTCTGTTACCCGGCCTAGCAGTAGGTTAGACTCAATAATGAGCGATTTGATCAATAAGAGCAAGGAAGGCCTTTCTTGTCAACCTTTGACCAATCCTTATATCTCTAACTCTACCGATTGGACCCAAGAATCATGCTATTTTGAAAACCAAGATTCAATTTCAGTAAACCCATTGAAACTTGACCAAACTCCAAGGTTTGAAAATCATATTGATATTTTGGCAAGTTCATTTTCCTGAAATTGAACTTGAGCTTGAAAGTGATCCTGAACCTCAAGTTGGTAATTCTACTTCACTTTTTGATTTAATAATGACTTCGGTATCTTTACTAGATTTTTTCTCTATTCTGAAGTCAATATTGAATCCTGTACTAGTACACTGTGAAATTGAATCACCAATATCTTATGATCATACTTCATTGATGGAGAAAGTGTGAACATCAATTCTTTGGTTTGACCCCATTTTTGAACCAATTTCAACTCCCCCTTTTGGATCTCGACTTGATCTGAGTCAAATTCTCGAGTCGGTATCAGTTTTTGTTCCTGTTCCATTTAAGTCCAAATCAATCATCTTCCAAAATCACACTTCGTTGTTGGACAAGAATGTTGAAGAAAATAACTCAGTAATTATTTTTGAAAATTGAAAATTAGATGGGGATAAATTTTTAAATAAGACCATTCACTCAATCATTCTTTTACTGGGTCATATTAAAGAGGTCATGATAAGTTTCTGCAAGATCCACGATATCTTGATTGGGTAGCAACGCTTGGCCCAGTCAGACCACCACCGGAGCCACCACCATGAGGTAATTTTCCTTTCCTCTCCATTTGTTTCATGTATATACACATTCACGATGCATTGAGGACAATGCATGAGATAAGTGTGGGGGAGGGTTTACTAACATAGGTTAGTTTTAAATTTTCTTTCTTTTACACTTCTTTTTAGGAACTTTGTAAAAAAAATTTTTATATAAAAAATCTTTCTTTTCTTTTTACAAAACTTTTTGACATAAGGGAAATAGTTTTAATTTATTTTTAAGAAAATTAAGATTATCTTAGGAATTAGGAAGACCTAAAATTATGAAATTTTAAACCGAGTCAAAATAATAGATCTTGTTTAAATTTTAGTATAAGAAAGTAAGATTGGAAAGATAATTTGATCTTAAATTTTTTACCTTAGATTTTTGCAATTCACACTTACACAATTTTTGGGATTTAAATAAGACTGAAAATGTCATAAAAATATATAAAAAATGATGAAATGATGATAAAATCACTTAGTGAAGTTGGGTAATTATGCCTCAGGAAGCATGATTATTCAAACTTAAAACGGTAGACAAAAAAATAATCCTCTTTAGTTTTGTGGCCTTGTTTACTCGAATCCTTAAGTCCGAAGGATATTTTCTCATCTGGTTGCCTAAAACTATCTGATTTGGGAGTCACCGGCCAAAGGCTTACTACCCGGGTAAGCTAGAAAGCCTAAGAAAACTAAGAGAAGAAAAAAATAAATAATAATAATAATAAATGACATGAAAGTTAGAGTCAATATCCCAAAAATATTCACTGTTCACAAAGTGCATATTTTTCTAAGAGTTTTATGAAAGATCAAAGAATCAATTCAATTTTAAATTCTTACATTTAATTTATAACAAGATTTTGCATTTCGACTTAGTTTAAGGAAAAATAATTTCTGCTTAACCTATAACCTTGGATCACTTATATTTTCGTAAAAATATTTTAACACTTTTCTCTATTTCAAAATGCATTTTCAAAATACTAATATTTGATTTCTTTCTTTATGGATTTTGTGGGTGTAATCAGCTGAAAACCCTCAGGAGACAAAACTCCTTCTCTAAGGGAAACCTAAAAGTTTAACGGCTTGTTGCATATGCTAAGTGCAATCGCGTCACCTGCGAAAGTGGTGTAATAATTTTCTTAGTTTTTTTTGTTTTGTTCGGGACGATAAGTGTGGGGTGTAATTAGTCTCTAAAACTATATATTTCATACTACATCTTCACATTTATTTAATATTAAATTCTGCTAATAACACATCTCTTGTATGTTTCTAAGTCCATGGCATGAAATGAAGAAGAAGACCCAAAATCACCATTTAATTGGTGATTAAAAGCCTATAAAGATAGTCATTGACCTAGGAAGGTAATTCTGTCAAAACTAGGGGCCTAAAACCAGAAACCAGGACCTGCAACCGATAGGGGACCAGCAGGCGGCGCTACACGCGTCGCGCCAGCGGTTTGGGCCAGGGTTTGTCCCCCTGGCCCCCTTTCCCCTGGTGCCTCTAAATACCCCCTTGGGGTTCTTCAGGGAGATATCCAGAGAGTAGTGTAGTTTTCTTTTCATGTTGTAGTTTAGGGTAGTTTAGGTTAGTCTTCTTCTTCCTCTTTGTATTTTTATTTCTTTTAGATCTTGTAATAGGAGAGAGAGTGGTACATGGTTGGAAAGTGAGAGTGCTTGTAATAGAAGATGATAAGCTATGAAAGGTTCTCTCTTACATCTCTTTGTTTTCTTCTCTCTAACCCCTTCTACATGTTTAGCTAATTTTCTCTCAAACCAACTAACTACTAACTACTAACTTGCTAACTTCTTACTTGATAATCTACATGAATCTAATAGCCTTTACTTGGTCTTGCTCTTGCAAGAGCCATTGATGACTCATAATGGATCTAACACTCTAACATCCTAACTCTCTAACAAGCTAACATTACTTTACTCCATGCTTACTCTTGTTTAGTTTTGATGGTTTAATTGTAGCTTGTACTTGTTATGTTGAGTTTTGATGTGAAAGTTATCATATGAGTTATGCTTTGAAACGCTCTTGAATAAAGGACTAGTGATGGCCAATGATACATGTGAGGCAACTATCACTAAGAGGTTAGCATGGTTAGTGGAGCTATTAGTAGTTAGTAGCCATGAGTTTTCTTTCTTTTTTACTTTATTTTAGAAATACAAACAAAAATCACAAATATATTCTTTTCTATATTTCCCACTTCTTTGTGTTTCACCGTACTCTTCTCTTTTCATTCTTTATTTTTTTCTCGTTCTTTAAAATATTGAAGAACTTTAAACATACACGTGAACATACCGTGTAATCTTCTATCGCCTCCCATCCTTGTGGATTCGACTCGTTTTAGCCTCTATGCTATAACAGAAGTATTGAGGAAGCCAAAGCACACACACTTTCAATATTGATTTCAAAACATACACTTTTTGTACGCGTTTTTCCCACGATCAAGGAGCTTGGAGTTTCCCTCTGTTGATCATCGTTATTCTTATCTCTCTTGCATTCTTGTTATTTTCTGATTCTCTATATATCAGATTCAGTTGTCATTTCTTTCCTGTATTCATTTATTATCATGTGTTGACGGTTATATATACTGTTGCAGCGATGTAATTTATCATAGTAGGTTTTTATAGGTTGTTCGGGTTACTTAAGGCTTAACGTGTATACATGGGGTGTTCATTACGTATATGTGTCGCTGACTCTCATCGCGTCTTCGCTCCGGGCGGGCGGGCTGGCCTGTTGTCCAGAGGAGGAGGAGGAAGAGAGAGAGGAGAAGAATCAAGGGGAGAGAAAGAAGAATAAAAGAGAAAGAAGAGGAAGAAGAAAAAGAAAAGTGGAGAGAGGTGGAGAGAGAAGAAGAAAGGAGAGAAAGATTGTAGTCGGGCCTGCCGACGGTCGACGGTCATGGCCGTCGGTGTTGGTTCAGGCCAGAAAGAGAGAGTGTTAGAAAGAGTGAGTGTGAGAGTGTGAGATAAGATAGAGAGAGTATTTTATAAAGTGATAGGGGAGAGAGAGAGAGAGAGAGAGAGAGAGACAATACGATGGAATGGGTTGGTGGAAAGAGACGGCGAACATAGGTAGAAGATTGGAGAAAGAATAAAGAAAAAGAACTAAAAATAAGATTTTCTATTATTATTTTAATTGGGTCAAAATTGACTAGTTCAGAACGATTTTAAAAATTCTGTAAAATATAAAATATTAGCCAAAGGAATAATGTGAAATCTGATTTAAAGAATTCAGTCCAGTTTACAAATTAAAAATCATAGAATCAGTCGTTGATACCGATCGACACCAGATTGGCCAGATTTTTTTGATTAATTCAGAAAAATTCCAAAAATACGTTAAGGTTGAAAATATGATTTGAAGAATAATTTGAAAACGGATTCTTGAAATTCAACTCCCTTTATAAATTAAAAATTTTAGAGCCGATTATCAATTTCGGTGAACTCCGAATTCAGAGATTTTTCAAAATAATTCAGAAAAATTCTAGAAAAGTCCGAAAAATCTAAAATATTAAAAAATAATATCTGGAGCTGACATTGATTCAGTCTCACTATCATAAAGATCAAATCAAATACGTACGCCGTATCGAGTACTGATACTGCAACAAGTAAATCAAGGGTCGGAGTTACACCTCGACTAAGCCCATAATCATGGCCTTGGAGAGACAAATCTGAAGCCACATTTCCTCTTTCTGGCCATTATCTCGGTCCCTAACTCCGCTTGGCAGCATTAGCCCTCCTCTCCTAACCTCCTCTCTGTTCCCTCACATTCATCCCCTTACCAACAATCGACGCGCCTCTCGCCTCTGCTCTGATCGGACAACTCCTGACACAGTATCCCTGACTCCGGTAGCGAAAACACAAATGATCCACTGAGCAGGTTGCTTTCCAATGGCTGATATGGCCGCAGTAATGGCATGCCGAACTTATCCCCTTTGTGCCTCAAACTTTAATTCTAATAAGTAATAAAAGAAACTATCTAATCGACATTATATAGTTTACTTTCTTTAATATTGGATGTAAACCATTAGGTTACTTTTTTTTGTTTATTATTATTATTACTATTCTGAACAAACACGATAGCCATGTCTTGAACTTGTGACCTCTCATTTTCCAACCTAACCCTTTACTTAAACTAAGTATCTATAGTTGGAGCTCACAAAAAGTCAATAACCTAAGTCTTATTCTAAAGAGTTAAGAGTGCAAAGACTGAACCGTTTAGATTGGATCTAAACCATTCAGTGAAGTTAAATAAATCAACTTTCAATTCTCACTTCTCAACTTTTTATTTCAGAAACCTAGCCACCCAACACCACCGCCATCCTCTTCTCAGATCTACTTCTCCGCTCCTCGTCGTTTAGTATCGTAAAGGACTACTACAAGTGATGACACATTATATTCGACTTATAATTCAAATCGAATTCGAATTCGAATACGAATACAAATACAAATATGAATACGAATACTAGACAACTAATATTCTAGGTCCATAAATGTTTTGGGCGTTTGAACCTAGCTATTCTTATGTGGGCGTGCCTAGGTATGGGCAAGGGGTGGAAACGATAGAATCAAATCGAATAGTGCAGTATTTGAATTCGAATTCGGTTTGTTTTGTAGCATTCGTAAACGAATTGAATATCGAATTGGAACCAAATATTCATGAATATTTGGTTCCAATTCGATATTCAATTCGTTTACTAATATTTGATTCGTTTACATGTGTAGTCTTTGTTTACTGAATAAACTTTGCATTAGAGTTACTTAAAATTTAAAAAGTACAAACGTGAGGGAGTAAAATTTAACTATATATACGTATGTTATATTATAATTTATAAAGACATTAAATGCATATTTACTAAACAAATAGTTCAACAAACAATCCAATCGAATACTAAAATTCTTAGATTTTGATTTGTTTAACTCATGAATACGAAAGTTCTCAGATTTTGATTTGTTTAATTCACGAATACTAAAAAAATATTTGTTTATGCTTAAATGATCACCTGAATCGAATTCGATTGAATAACATGACGAATATTTAGCGACTATCTGATAATTATTCGCTCAACTTCCACTCTTAGGTATGACTAAGTGTTGGCCCAAAGGCCTTCCACCCTAGTTTTGATGATGATTAACTCATGTAGTTATGTTTACTAATATTCTTGTGTGTTTAGTCTCAGATCTTATAACAAGTGTTAGTTTGGTGATAGCTTCAACAAGAGGTGTTTGGAAGCTTCACAAGTGATTCCAGGGCTCAAGCTTCAAGATCACACATTGCCTAGCCCATGGATGGAGTTTTGGATTGGGTCTACTTGAAGATGGAGATCGTCAAGAAGACTTAGGTATCCATAGTTTAAATAGTGTGTTTAGATCCATTTGTAAAGCTTAGTATAGTTGATATGCTCAAGTGCACAAACACACACGTTTTATGTTTGGTTTTTGGTTTTCATGAATAGTTGATCAAAACAAGTTTAATTGATATATGTATAGTTGTTTCATTCTATACATGCATGCTTAACTTTTAAACAAACTTATTTTGACTTTCCTATTCATGTATTGAAAAATTCAAGTTTGATAAAATACATGTTTTAGTTTTTGGTAAAAATGTTAAGAAACAAAAATGGTTTCATATGCTTGATATTTGAGTAGAAATGTTTATCACATGTTTATATATCAATGCAATATGATAAAAACATTTTTGGGATTTTTAGAAGTTATTAAAAGAATTTTCAAGATATGTTTTAAACCAGTTTCAGACCCAGACCTGTCTGTCAGGCCAGGCCGGTCGACCGTGGGGTCGACCGAACCATAGGCCGGTCGACCCGTACGATCGACCGACGTGCACAGAACTGTGCACGTCTGGCACACAATGGGACGGCCGACCGGGCGGTCGACCGTAACTGAGAGCAGTGCTCTCTGTTTATTTCGGTCGGCCGGGCAGTCGACCGGTTTGCTCCAACGGTCGGATTTTTGACCGTTGGCGGTCGATCGGCCGGTCGACCGGAAGCCTGTCAGGCTGACAGATCAGCCTAACGGCTAGTTTTTAGTTTGGCCTATATAACCCCATTTCTTTAGGGTTTTGGCTAAGATTTTTAGAGCTGATTTTCTCCCATTCTCTGGTTTTAAAAACAAGTTTTAAAAAGTGTTCAAAGAGCAAAAAGATTCATTCTATTTGTTTTTAAGTGTTTTGTTATTTTCAAAGAAAATAGGTTTTTGGGAATTAGTTTATTGTTCTTCATTTCTATATCAATTTGGTATTTTTCCCAAGAGATTTTCTTTGATCAAAACACTTGTTTTCAACACTTGAGCTATTTTCTATCCTAATCTATTTAGGATCTTTTTGTTTGTGGAAAAGGAGAGATTGTTTGTGGTTGAAAGAGACCACCTATTGTAAACCATAATTATTTGGTTGCTTCCTCCTTGGTAGAGGTGGAGATTGGTGTTTACTCCCTCTTGGTGAGGTGGAGTTGGTTGTTGGTGTGTATCCCTCAAGTGTGAGGTGGATTGGTTGTTGTATGGCTGGCCTACCCCTCTGTGTGAGGTGGCCTACCCCTCTTGTGTGAGGTGGTGTTTGTATTGAGAGAGGAGTTTGGTGCTCCTTGTGTTGTAACAAATCCTCCTCGGTGGAGGTTCCCTCGGTGGGAGATAGTGGATTAGAAATCCTTCACGGTGGTGAAGGCGGGGATGTAGAGCTAGGTGCTCGAACTTCGAAACATATCTTTGCCTTTGCGTTTGATCCAATATCTCTCAACTCTCTCTTGTTTATTTGTGCAAAGCATCATTCATTATTCATATCATACATTGCTTGCATTGTACCTTGCATATTTCATATTGCTATATCTTGTATATGCTTGGTTGTTTGTGTGTGCCTCACTTATACTTAACCACAAGAGCTTCACATAGCACCTCAACCCATTCAAGGGGAATCAAGAGGAGTTAGTCCAGAGCCCTTCACGGGAATTCGGCTACACTTGTGTGTTGTACTAAGTGTGTTGCAAATAGTTTTTAAGCTTCCGCATTTAGCGCACTTAGTTTCTAGATTAGCACTTTCACCTATTCACCCCCCTCTAGGTGTGCTTTCAATTGGTATCAGAGCCAACGCTCCTGATATTTAGGCTTAACATCCTAGGAGTGAGATCCATTTGTTTGCTAATCTTGTTTGCATTTGCTTGTTTGCACACATATAGTTTACCATGGACTTCATGACCCCACCTATGTATGATGCTTCCAACATTCTTGTTTGGAAGACTAGGATGTCCATTTACCTACAAACCCTAGGATTACATGTTTTCCTTGCAGCTACCAAGAAATGCTATCTTGGTAATTGCATTCATATAGAGGCCAATGCACAAGCCCTTGAGGCTATTAGAAGCACACTTTCAAAAGAATATCTTTTACATGTTTCTAATATTGATTCCGCCTTTGCAGTGTGGAATTTGTTGACTACCACAACCACCACCTCCAAGCTTCAATTGCCAATTCAACTGGAGGAATCTAGTGGAGAATCCGATTCTCAATGCTTCATGGTCCAAGGGAATGACTCCCTTGAGGTACAATTGGAAACCCACTTAGATAGTGATGATTGTTCTACTTCTTCATGTGATAATTATGATGCCAATACTATAAATGAAGAACTATCTATTGTGTGTGAAAAACTAATAGAAAAATATAAAATTTTGAAAAAAAAAGTCTAGGCATTAATAATGAAAATAAAATTTTGATTGCTAAACTTGATATTGTTTTGCAAGAGAAAGAGGAGATTGCTAATGAGAGGGATTCATTAAAATCTCAACTTGATCTTGCACTTAAAGAAAATAAGCTTTTAAAATCTAAAAATGATAGTGAAACTCTTTTAAAGAAAAATGAAAATTTGTCTTCAAAAGTTGATTTTACTTTAAAAGAGAATGTTGCTTTGAAAAATAAGATTATTTCTATTTCAAATGATTTAGATGTTTGTTTAAAGAAAAATGATGTTTTGAAAAATAAGATTGATGCACATGTTTGCCATGCTAGGTTAGTATCACAGACACCTCCTATTGCATGTGCCACCTCTTCTTTAATTGATAATGATATATCCATGCTTAAGAAGAAAGTTGTTTGTTTGGGCTCCACTTTGAGCCATTGTGCCAAGAGCCATACACGTTTGGAATCTTTGTTTCGAAAGAAACAAGTTCCATCTATGCATGCACACCCTCCACGGCATACACATGCTTCCCACGGTCACCATCATCACATGTATGCTCATGTGTACACTTGTACACATTGTGGACGTAAGGGCCACCTTGCTAATTTTGCTTTGATAGATTACATGATGTACATTTAGCAAATAAATTTGTTTGAGTTGGAGAAGGTACTAACCCTCATGGACCCAAAAGACAATGGGTACCAAAGACCACCCCCCTTTATTTGATGTAGGTGTGGGCTCTCACATGACGTGAGAGTATAGGTACCTTGAGTGGATGCGTTCTGTGCTTAAAGAGAACCTTTTTGAATGCATCACTTTCAAGGGATATTTGGTGGGAGGACCACCTCGTTTTGGAGACTAGAGAGGTGCCTCATCGGTTTTGGTATAAATCTCTAACTCCTTATTATTATTTACATGCTAGTTCATTTATCATATTCATAGCATGTTCATGTTTTATGTTTTGATGTACTTCATGAGGTAAAAACATGCTTAGATGTAGTTTTTATCAATACTTGTATTATACATGTACAAATAGAGAGCTACATTTGTTTTATATATGATTGCACTTCATGCTCATTTGTACTCACTATATGCATATGTATAGACTAGTCTTGATGATTCTCATTTATACATGCTTTGCCAATTTTTATGCTTTACTTCATGTATATGTATTTTGAATTCAAAACTAATAAATATACATGTATACCCGTGAGTCTCTTGCCTTCATGCAAATACATTTGATAGACTCTTTTATGTTTGGGATATGTATGTGTATTGTTAGTTTTGGATAAATCATACATATACCATGAAGATTAGTGTTTTTATGAAAAATATTTTTGATGTGTTTGATATTCATGTTTCATTTGAGCTTCAATGACTAGTTTCATAAAAATGCCATTTACATGATCTTTCAACACTCACATTTTCCTTTATTTTTCATGACTTAGATCATGATCATTCTGAGCTTTATAGACCTTGAGTGATTGAATCTTTATGTATTTAGTTATGTTTTATGAAAAACATATGATTTGATGTATTTGAAGGATCTTTAACTAGTTCTTTTTAAAATCAATTATACTAGTTAATTATTCTTAAATTAGCTTATGAGATACACACCTTCTATGGATAAAATCTTTTGTATTCTCAACATCTGTTTTAATTATGTTTATTTATATCTCGTTTTGATGCTTCATGATGTGAATATTAGTTTAAAATGTTAGTTTTGTCAACACTAGGATTTATACTTCTACATATAGTGGGCCACAAATAAATCTATATATGTTTGAGCTTGAATGCTTATTTGAACCCATTAGATGTGCTAGTATAGTCTAGTTTTGATGATTCATGCATTCTAAACTTATATTCCCATTTTTGGATTTATTTTATGATTGTGTATTTCAATTCATGTATATGTTTATTTTGCCAAACTTTAAGATATACATGTATACCCCTTGAGTCATTTGCTTTTCATGCAAATCTTTATTTATGGACTCAATTGTGTGTATGTATGCTTCTTGTGTTGTCAAAACATACATATACCTTGAAATGTAAATTTTTATTAAAATTTAGATTTTTATATTTGTCAAGAAATAATTGAGCTTAATTGTATTCTTTCAATTGATATGGAAAAAAATTAGATTTTAATGTTTCAAGGAATTTTGAGCTTAATTGCATATCTTCATAATGCCATATTACACATTATACTTGTACACTCACCATCTTTTAAATATTTCTCATAAGCATGTTTTCATGAGCATGTATGAACTTCATTGAATATTGAGTGTTTTTAAGTACAATGTGATTTACATGTGTTTTATGAAAATTATCTTTAGTTTATTCCTTGCTTGAAGGATTTCGTACTAGTTAACAAAACTTTCCATTTTTTAAACTAGTTCGTATTCTTCGTTTTGATAATATGAGTTATACCATGCTATTATTATTGTCTCAATTGGTATCATTGAACTCTTTCAATTGGTATCAATTTTGATCCTCTTGTATACTCATATGTTTGTATGTATGTATGCTTTCATTTCAATGGTATCAGTTTCAATTGGTATCTAATTTCTCATACATATATGTTTTGTTTGTACCTACTATATTCATATATCTTAGAGCACAAATTTTGTTTATACTAAAGCTTGAGTTTCAACTTTATTTCAATTGATTTAGTTTTTCAATTGATATCTTTAAACAAGCTTATGCATGTGTTTAGTTTGTATTTCATAAAGGGGGAGAAAATTCAATTTTCTTATTTCAATTGGTATTTGTATTTTCACTCCCTTGCTTTATGATAGAATATAAAGTTTAAATTGGTATCAATAAATCTCATCATTGTTTCTAAATTGATATCAAAAATAAAAAATTTTGTTTAAAGAAAAATTTAAAGTTTTTGATTTATGTTGCCTATATGCAAGGAGAGCTTAACATCTCTTCTACATATAGATTCATATTGAGTGTATCTTGTATTGAGGAGCTTGATAACTCTTCTTTATGTGATACACGTGTGTAAGGGGAGCTTCACATCTCTCCTTATGCATTACATAATATGTGTTATGTGAATTGGGGCTTATCATCCCTTCTTCATATAATGCATATGTATAGGGAAGTTAACTTAGCGTCTTCCTCTTCATGAATGTATATAGCATGTACCATTTATTGATTGTTTTATGTTTACTTTCAATTGATATCAAGATGCTACTTTGTCATATCTTTTTCTTTGATATCTTATTGATCGTAACCCCTGCTTGATATGTTTTGTTTTAGACAAAAAGGGGAGAAAAATTTCTTGTTTTGATTTAGCTTTAACCCCTTTATTGATGATTGGCAAAAAGAGGGAGAAAGATTTTGAGTTTTATATATGCATATTTGTGTTTTGCATATATTAAGTTTAATTGATTAATTTTAATTGGTCTCTAGAGCATGCTTCGTTTTGAATATTTCATTTGGTATCTAGAGCATCTTGTTTATGCATTGTCATTCATGCATATTTATGTTTATTTATTTTATGCATGAGTTAAGGGTGAGCTTCTTTGAAGCTTAACTTTAATCCATGCATATATAACTCCATGAGTTTTGTCATCATCAAAAAGGGGAGATTGTTGGCCCAAAGGCCTTCCACCCTAGTTTTGATGATGATTAACTCATGTAGTTATGTTTACTAATATTCTTGTGTTTTTAATCTCAGATCTTATAACAAGATGTTAGTTTGGTGATAGCTTCAACAAGAGGTGTTTGGAAGCTTCACAAGTGATTCCAGGGTTCAAGCTTCAAGATCACACATTGCCTAGCCCATGGATGGAGTTTTGGATCGGGTCTACTTGAAGATGGAGATCGTCAAGAAGACTTAGGTATCCATAGTTTAGATAGTGTGTTTAGATCCATTTGTAAAGCTTAGTATAGTTGATATGCTCAAGTGCACAAACACACACGTTTTATGTTTGGATTTTAGTTTTCATGAATAGTTGATCAAAACAAGTTTAATTGATATATGTATAGTTGTTTCATTCTATACATGCATGCTCAACTTTTAAACAAACTTATTTTGACTTTCCTATTCATGTATTGAAAAATTCAAGTTTGATAAAAATACATGTTTTGATTTTTAGTAAAAATGTTAAGAAACAAAAATGGTTTCATATGCTTGATATTTGAGTAGAAATGTTTATCACATGTTTATATATCAATGCAATATGATAAAAACATTTTGGGATTTTTAGACGTTATTAAAAGAATTTTCAAGATATGTTTTAAACCAGTTTCAGACCCAGACCTGTCTGTCAGGCCAGGCCGGTCGACCGTGGGGTCGACTGAACCATAGGCCGGTCGACCCGTACGGTCGACCGACGTGCACAGAACCGTGCACATCTGGCACACAATGGGACGGCCGACCGGGCGGTCGATCGTAACTGAGAGCAGTGCCCTCTGTTTATTTCGGTCGGCCGGCGGTCGGCCGGTTTGCTCCAACGGTCGGATTTTTGACCGTTGGCGGTCGACCGACCGGTCAACCGGAAGCCTGTCAGGGTGACAGATCAGCCTAACGGCTAGTTTTTGGTTTGGCCTATATAAACCCCATTTCTTTAGGGTTTTGGCTAAGATTTTTAGAGCTGATTTTCTCCCATTCTCTGGTTTTAAAAACAAGTTTTAAAAAGTGTTTAAAGAGCAAAAAGATTCATTCTATTTGTTTTTAAGTGTTTTGTTATTTTCAAAGAAAATAGGTTTTGGGAATTAGTTTATTGTTCTTCATTTCTATATCAATTTGGTATTTTTCCCAAGAGATTTTCTTTGATCAAAACACTTGTTTTTCACACTTGAGCTATCTTCTATCCTAATCTATTTAGGATCTTTTTGTTTGTGGAAAAGGAGAGATTGTTTGTGGTTGAAAGAGACCACCTATTGTAAACCATCATTATTTGGTTGCTCCCTCCTTGGTAGAGGTGGAGATTGGTGTTTACTCCCTCTTGGTGAGGTGGAGTTGGTTGTTGTTGTGTATCCCTCAAGTGTGAGGTGGATTGGTTGTTGTGTGGCTAAGGGCCTACCCTTCTTGTGTGAGGTGGTGTTTGTATTAAGAGAGGAGTTTGGTGCTCCTTGTGTTGTAACAAATCCTCCTCAGTGGAGGTTCCCTCGGTGGGAGATAGTGGATTAGAAATCCTTCACGGTAGTGAAGACGGGGATGTAGAGCTAGGTGCTCGAACCTCGAAACATATCTTTGCCTTTGCGTTTGATTCAATATCTCTCAACTCTCTCTCTCTCTCTCTTGTTTATTTGTGCAAAGCATCATTCCTTATTCATATCATACATTACTTGCATTGTACCTTGCATATTTCATATTGCTATATCTTGTATATGCTTGGTTGTTTGTGTGTGCCTCACTTATACTTAACCACAAGAGCTTCACATAGCACCTCAACCCATTCAAGGGGAATCAAGAGGAGTTAGTTCATAGCCCTTTACGGGAATTCAGTTACACTTGTGTGTTGTACTAAGTGTGTTGCAAATAGTTTTTAAGCTTTCGCATTTAGCGCACTTAGTTTCTAGATTAGCACTTTCACCTATTCACCCCCCTCCTCTAGGTGTGCTTTCACTAAGCACGACAAGGCACTGCCCACTTCCAACTTAGCGTCTTGGTTTCGCCAAGCGGCACTAGAAAATAAATAAAATAAAAAACTTTCCCTATAGCCCTAATGTCACGTTATAAACCATGTAATAGATCTGAACATTGCACGTTTAAAGTATAAATTAAGGTTTTTAGATCTACTAACCTCCCAGGTTGATTTGCAGGATAACTGTCAGTAAAACGATGTTGCTCCTTTGTATCGCGGAGAAGACTACGTGATTCTATGTTAGTATTGTCCATGCTTTTCATAATGCTCGACGAAACCTCCTTATTTTTCACATAAAGTACTCTGTACAATTTTTGGTGTGAAGGTCAGAAGAGTACTTTTAGCTTCTTATAAAAGTTTTCTACCTTGATACTTGCATTATTTCTAATTTGAGATTAATCACAGTTCACAAGTGTCATGTTGCAGTGAGCAAGAGGTTTAGAATTCGAATCCCGCTTACATCAGGTTACGGCTTATATTTTAAAAAAAGATTAATCACAATACTAATACTAGGAACATTATGACATCATAAAGGCACATTAAGCCTAAACTCCACCATGCATGGAATCCATTATAAATTTAGAAGAGGAGAAATTAGAAAAGAAAAAAAAAATAAAAAATAAAAAAATAAGAAACAAAGATTCAAAAAGATATTCAAACTGCTACCCACTTGAAGATCCGAACCCGATAGTTACTAAAAAAGCCTCACATTTGATTTTCCAAGGGCTTATTAGGATTGCAGGAAGTTGCTATAAAGTTGGGTATTTTTGATTTTTGTTGGCCCGAGGAGTCTTTCAGTATTGGGTCTGTTTGTTTTGCAAAAAAAATTATGAAAAAGTGTTGCTGAAAAATAGACATTTTGCTTTTATAATAAAATCAACAGATTTTGGATAAAAAACTAACAAACATTGGGCCCAATTATCAATTTTTTCAGAAAAAACCGGTTTTGTTAAACCTCACTGTCAGTTTTTCTCAAAGGATTTTTTATTAAAAAAACTCATTTTAATAAATAATTTAAAAAAGACTCCCCAAAATAATTACCATAGCTGACCTCTAACATGCCACATTAACGCCACGTCATCGAGGATGTATGCATGGTGCTGGAGAGCGTGCGTGGTGAAAATTTAGGTTCGGATTTTCAAAATCCGAACGCAAAAAATAACTCAAAATTCAGGTTTAGTTTTGAGTTGTACAAAAAAAATAAATTGTAAAAAAAATTTCACAGAGAGACAAGGAAGAAGAGAGGAAAAAAAAGAAATTTTTTTGTACAGTCTAGGTTTGAGTTTTTCTAAATTTTAAGCTATTTTTTGTGTCTGAGTTTTAAAAATCTGAACCTGAATTTTCTCCCATCCACTGCTAGGAATCGGCCAATGTAGCGGGAAAGAGATCAATTTTGATAATTATTTTGGAGAAAAATCCTTTTTCTTAATAATTTATTAAAATAAGTTTTTTTAAATAAAAAAAACCCTTTTCTTAGATCCTTTTCCAATCCCAAGCGCCCCAAGAAAACCCATGAAAGGAGAGAGAAATAGAGACCCATTTCCCTTCCCCTTTCCCCCTTTCTTCCAGTTGGGTCCGCAGAACAATCATTCCTAATTCCAGTTCCTCATTTTCACTGACATCACTCCTATTTTTGAATTGAGTCGCAAGCATCTTCTCTTGTCCGCTGAGAAACTGAGTAAGCCAAATTCCAGCCTTTTCTTTTCTAATGTCAATTTTCTTTGATTCTGTTCAATTAGAGACAAATATATGTGGCATTTTGGCTTTGTTCATTTAGATTCTCTTTGTTCTTGCTGCAATTTGGCTTTCGTTTGGAATTTATGGTGTGGTTGCCTATTTGAATATTAGGTTGACAAGGTTAGGACAAACAAAATCAATAATAAAATAGAGGATAATAAACGATTAAATAAAAATATGGATAGATTAATAAATGGGTGATCTTTTGAACTGAACATGTCGTTATGCTTCTCGTGTAGTACTGGCGATTGATGAATTTTACTAATATTGTGGGCTGCTCTTTTGTTGCATTTTGTTTGATGGGTTTTTCTTTGTTCTTCTTCTGACTTGAACTGAAGGAGCAAATATAATTGAGAATTCTCAGAAGAGCAACTGTCTAAAAGTATTTCATTTGCAAGAAATGGATAACTTGGGTTGAAATCTTTAAAACAAATGGACATTACTGGGACAAACTAGAATCTTTGACTCCACTATATTCATGATTCTTTTGAAACTATTACCAGAGAATGAGTCTTATGTATGAATTCCTTCACAGAATTTTCATACAAGCAGCCTATGTATGCCATTCTTTCATTATTCAAGAACCAGATGGCACAGAAATGCCTCTAAGTGATAGGTAGATAGTTTTTCTGGAATCATAATGTCAGTCCATTGTCAGTCTACACAAATTAAATCCGAGAACCCTCATTAAGGTTCAGTTGACTGATCAGTTCTATTCTGTAGAAAATGATTCTGCAGATTATTTGAAATTGATGGGAAGGTTATAAAAGATGTTGGTCCGGTCACTGCCTTTCACCTTGCGATTTAGGTGATTTTAAGGCTCCAGATCGAATTATCATTTATAAACTTTGTTGGTGCTGCTGCTGCTGCTGTTACGTGGTTACGCCTTTATGCAAAGAGAAGATATAATGGATTTACTGTTCAATTTCAAATCAATCCCCAAGTCTTGTCTTCTTTTTTGCATTGGAGCAATCATACTCAAGGCAGAGTGGCGACATCAGTGTATATTGCTATTGGTTGTGTTGGCCATTACACGTGTATTCAGTGTTAGAGATGGATTGGTGTTAGAAACTTCCATCTTTCAACTTCTTTGCTCTCAAGGCGTGCATGAACAGACTTCTCCTAGGTGAAACTGTCTGGGGCTGCCTAGGCTAATATTTTTTGAGCCTTGTTGATTTGCAATGGGATTATTCCCTATATATGTTCTTGAAATCCTTCTTGATCTTTGGAAGCAAAGTCTTTCTACGGTATTTTGAGGCTTGTTGATTTCCGATGGGTTTATTACCGTGCGTATGATATTGAAAGCCTTCTACTTCTAAGTGATATGATCTTGGGGCTGTAAGTTTTGTCTTTGGTAATTGAGCTTCCCCAGTTCACTAATTTCAAGTGATTGCTAGTTTAGTTTTTGTGGGATTCATATAATGGTAGTTCATTGTCAATCTACACAAATTAAATCCGGGAACGATCTTGGAGGTTCAGTTGATGTATCAATTCTATTTCGGAGAAATGATTTTGCATATTAATTCAAGTTGTTTCGAAGGTTATAAAAGATGTTAGTCTGGTCAACTGCCTTCCATCTTGCTATTAAGGTGATTCTAAGGCACTGGACCAAATTATCATTATAATATTTGTTATTACTGCTGCTTCACCTTTATGCAAAGAGAAGATTTGACGGATTTAGTGTTCAATTTCAAATCAATCTCCAAGTGTTGAGTGTTGTCTTCCTCTTTGCATTGGAGCAACATGCTCAAAGTAGGGTGGCGACATCAGTGTATATTTGCAGTTGGTCGTGTTGGCCATTACAGGTGTATTTGGTGTTAGAAATAGATTGGTGTCATAAACTTCCACCTTTCAACTTCTTTTCTCTTAAGTGGTGCCTGAACGGGTTGCTTCACTCCTAGGTTACACTATCTGGAGATGCCTAGGCTAATATTTTAGGAGCCTTGTTGATTGCAATCCGGGTGTTCCCTATATATGCTGTTGAAAGCCTTGTATTAATATGATCTTTGGAAGTATAGTCTGCCTAAGGATATTTTGAGGCTTGTTCGTTTCCAATAGGGTTATTACCATGTATATGATATTGAAAGCCTTCTAAGTCATATGATCTCAGACGATAAGTTCTCTCTTGGGTAGTTTGAGCTTCCTAGTTCACTAATTTCAATTGAGATTGGTATACAAGATTTTTACCTTTACAGATTTAATGTATTTATCCTATGTTCGCCTTGGACAGATGCGCTCTTGAAACCTTGTCTGAATGTTCTTTTTCTCGAGCTCCTTCTATCCAACATGTCAAAGGTCATTCTGATGGGGATCACTCTAGTTATTATTTAGTAGTCTTTTTTATTTTTTTATTTTATTTAGTGTGTTTTTTAGTCCCACATTAGTTATGATGGGGAAGTCCTCTTTATAGGGGCCTATATAAAGCCAATAGTTGTAGTTTAATTAGACTATGATGATTTGAATTAAACCCCTCTTGTTAAAGCATGATGATTTTCTTTACAAATTTAATCTTTGTATGGTGATGTGTAGAGTGAGAGAGATCTCCTGGGTGCTGAATCTCGAATTTATCTTTATCTCCTCAAAACCCTAATTTTCTTTTACTCTTTTTCTTCTCGCATCTCTTTTCCACATCTGTTTGGTATCAGAGCTAAAATCTTATATTTTCTTTCTCCACAAAAAATCTCCTCTACAAAATCCTAACCTCCACTTTCATAAAATTCTAAAAATCTAGTTCCACAAAACCCTAAATACTCCTCTCCCTCCTTTTCTCTTCTCTAGTTCAAAAAAAGAAAAACAAAAAAAAAGAAAAGAAAAAAAGAAAAGAAAAAAAGAAATGAAAAGATAAAATATAAAGACGACTGTTCATCGTCTTCCTCCTAAAATCCCCCCAAAGCAAACCCATTTCTTCGCCGCTGCAATCGTGCCACACACCCTCGACCCCATCGTTGCTATCGTCAACTTATTCCAACCCCACCGATATCCTCAGCCAGCGACGCTGCCTTCATCAGCGTCCACTGCCGGCATTGACGTCGCCGATCAGTTCCAATCACCTCTGCATCACCGCCATTGCTCGTCGTCGACGCCAGAGCCTCGCCACCATCGGATCTCGCCTTGCAACCCTCGTCGTCGCGCCTCTACGACAGACCACTGACAGATCCAGACCTGCCGGACTTCATTGCCGTTGCATCATCTTCTTTTCGCCGACGATGCCTAAACTGCCACGACTTTCCTATTCCGTAGACCTCGCCGATCTTCCTCGTCGTTCGCCATTCGCCGTTTTTCCTCGCACGCCAGTGCCGCCTTCCATCGCCGTCGTCAGAAGTCGCCGCCGCCTGAGTGGGTTCGAAACCCTAGTTAGATCAAGAGGACAGAAGGAGAAGTGGGTGTGGGTTTCAATTCCTAAACCCAAACCCAATTGCTATTGGATTTAAGTTATCAAACCCGATAACGACTCGACCCATTTCGTTTGGATTCGACCCGCTAAGCTGCCAGAGCAGACTTCTGCTAATGTCATCAGCTCTTTGCTGATGTAATGGACTCCTCCTAATGTCATTGGCTCAGACCGAGCTGCCAAGTCACTGCTGACGCCAGCTGATGTTATCGGCTCCAGCTGAGCCGCCACTGTTCCTACTGCAGTACAACAACATTTTGAAGCCCATTTTAGGTCCGTTCGGAGTTCAATTCTAGTTCCGTCTGAAACATTGGATCCGCAGCTGAGTTCTAGAGATACTGAAAGAGTTTCATAACATTTGAACAACAGATCCGACCACCACAAGCCTCTATTTGGTACCGGTACTGTTCCTGCAACAGAAGAGTGAAGATTCTTGGGTAATTCTGCACTTTATGCATTGAGTTTTCTTCATGTGCTTTTACTTTTGTGGTCGATATATATACTGATGGTGATCCCAAGTATGTTGAACGGGCTATGTTTGAGGTTGTCTCGTTTTTTCAGAATTTTAATTATCGCTATGGATATGAAGTTTGGGAAAGCGATATTGAAGATTCTTTAGTTATTTCTCCCTAACAACTGAGAAAAAATACTGCTATGTTAGACTTAAGTTGGATGGATAAGCTTATTATTGGTAGAAAGATAACCATATGTTATGTCGATATTGGTTTATCTTACAAGGCTTTCTTTGTGCTCGGTATGCACCAGCCATTTATTCATCTGAGTCATATTGCAGAGAGCCCAATGTTGAGCAAGAGCCCGAGCCAGAGAGCCAACAAATCACTTATCCTTTCATTGCAAAGGTTGAGACAGATCAGAGCCTTCAGTCATTGTCGAACCTGACATTCTTGATGAGCCAGAGTCAAAAGTTACTGTTAAAGAAACTCCTTCTCGGCTCACAGAAGTGGAAGAGCCTCTTATTGAAATTTCTATAGATCTCCTAGCGGAGTTACCATGGAGCTATTGCCATCTTCGCCACTATGATTCATTGTCCCTAAGATTACCTGAAACATACGAGCCTTTGCACATTTTTCTGCAGCAGATAGGTTCACAGGTTTACAGGAGATCAAGCTTCTTATGATGCAAAGTACAATCGGTTTAGTCTTCAACGGAGATGACTTGCTTCGGCATGCTGCATGTATCTTACTCGAATTACCATTGACTACAACCGTTTTGTCACAGAAGTCAGTTCCACCTTTACCACCATGGTTCAGACATGATACATTGATACCGGTTGCACGATCTTCACCATGACCTGATTGATGCGAGATGTGGTTCAGTTCTATCCGGTCATGCCCGCTATCTGTTACCACTGCATTCACTGGAAATGAATGCTTCTAAGCCGGGGAGAATGATGGAGATCACTCTAGTTATTGTTAGTAGTTTTTTTAGTTGTTTTATTTTATTTAGTGTGTTTTGTAGCCCCACGTCGGTTTTGATGGGAAGTCTTCTTTGTAGGAGGTTTTATAAGGCCAAGAGTTGTAGTTGTTTAAGTAAACTATGATGATTTGAATTAAATCCTTTTTGTTGATGCATGCTGATGTGCTTTCAAAACGAATCTCTTGCATGTTGATTTGTGAGAGTGCTTGAGAGATCACCTGGGGGCCGATTCTTAAATTAATCAAATCTATCTTTATTTTCATTCTTAAATTAGTTCTGCATCACATTCCTTGATGAGTCTATTCTTTCTCGAACACTTGATTGTGCTTCCTTCGGTGTACCAGTGTGTGGGATGCACGTGTAGCTCAAAAGCATGATTAGTGACCACAACTTTGAGATAGCCTATAATGTTTATTATCATTAATCCATTGATTGTAAAACCTAGGGCTAATAAGTAAATCAGACACAGGAAAATGATCATAAGCCATCAAATAGGTTTACATCTTAAATAGAGAGGTAATTGTGAACAAAATGTCTTACCACTTTGTATCAGAAATTCCCAATTGTTGTTAGTAGTCATAACACATTCGTAAAATTGGTTTTTCTTGGTAGCATGTATCCTCAATTTGGTGTTCTGTACATGACCCGTGCAAATGGATCTTTTGCTTAGAAATGCAAGAACCTATAATTAACATGCATGCAAATATTGAATTCTCATAATATCTTATTAAGTTCACCCTCTTTATATAAATTAAGTTTTACATTATTCAACAATGTCAATGTTCCTTTTTGCAGTGTGCCTCTATGAGAACTTAATTTATTTCATTTCTTAGGTATTTGATGCTAAAGTGTGTTGCATCTTTAGCACGCACCAATTCACATGATAGTATGATGAGACTGAAGAACCAGTGGTAAATAACTAGATTTGAGGAATGACCTCAAGATGATGCTTAACAATACGAGTTTATGTCTATTACATATTTGATAATTTCTTGGTTAATGACTCTTTGAAGTGAACCTCTTTTTCATCGAGGTATCTATATAATTATTAATTAAGATATAAACCTATGGCATAGGATGTACAATAAGAACTACAATTAACTTCAATAGAGATGAGACCAGCATCAGGGTTCGAAGTATCAGTGGATTCGGTTAACCAGAACGAAGCTCTTTGCGGTAAGAAGTGACTCAAGCCGCAGTTGGGGGTGAGTTTTGACTGACTTAGTCAGCCGAGTCAAGGCTGATTCAGCCCCGAGTCGATCAAATCTTGGTTGTAGACCCATGAACACGAGTTATTAAAGGGAAAAAACCGCCACCGTCGCCTAATCCCGGTCCAGTTCTCGCCCTCTTCCTTTGCCTGCAAGACTGCCACCCTCATCACCGTTCGCCTCCGCTGCGCCTCTGTCGCAGGTAACTCCCTCTCTCAGTCTCTCTTCTCGATCTCTCAGTCTCATTCAGACTCTCTCTCCATATATATATTTCTCCCTCTTTTCATTAGTCTATTTCTTCTCGATCTCTCTCCCCCCTCTCTTAGATCTCTCCCTCTGTCTCCCTCAGTCTCTCTTTCTCGATCTCTCTCAGAGTCTGAAACTCTTTTCTATCTCCCTCTCTCCCCCTCTTTCCCGATCTTTCTGTCTCTCTTTCTTTTAATCTCCCTTTCAACTCCCGCCCACCCAATCTCTCTCAAATTTTCTGTCCCACCCCCTCTCTTAATGTTAATTTAAGTATATATGATTTAGTTAATTTAGTTAATTTAATATAAAGTTAATTTAATTTAGATTAAGTAGATATGATTCAATTGAAAATTTAGTTTAAAATTTAATTTATTTTAAAGGTATAAATGTAGTTTTAAAATTTAATTTAATTTAAAGATGTGGATTTAGAATTTATTTAAATTTAAATTTAATTTAACATATGTAGGGTTTGGGATTTACATCAGGTCAACATTATGTTGTGAAATATGGGTATGTCATATACCATAACTTAAGAGATCTACGAGTGCTAGTATTTGTGGATATTATGATCGTGCTCGACAGAGATATAATGATCATGGTAAATATTCTAGTACTTGCAAAAGTGAAAATTACTATTATGGAACTGATCAATCTTCTACTAGCAGCGCTGAATATCGAGGTTTTGTGTATTATCATCATGGAGTTGATATTGCACAACCACCATCGCCATATTACTCTGATGATAAATCCTCTAGCTAATCATCTCAGCCTACTGGATCAAACAAAATTTATACTATTATCTTTATAAAACTATATATCTGATTTCTCTACTTATCGCATAGATGATACGACGATTTTTGTGTCTCATCGCAATTCAATGTGAAAATGACTACATTATGCAGGTATTTATGAATGTATTTTATGAAACTTACTATATTATGCATTTATTTTGGTATGTTTTTACCGACGACACATGCTATGCATTTATGTTTAGTTGTGAGGTGATATGTTTTAGACATGTGATATATAAATATTGACACATATATTTTTTTAAGATTTGTCATGATTTTTCAAAAAAAATTTGAGCTTCTATGTAGGGTTTTGCGCGTATCACCTGAGTCCGTTCCGCGTCATCGCAACCAATGCGTCTTAGTGCCTGCCGAATCGGCAGGTGAGACCACGACTTCGAACCATGAATAGCATAAAGCTGAGGTTTTCTTAGCTGAAAATACCAAATCAACAGGCCAATATACACTTTATCAATTCTATAGTATGCAATCCGTTATAGGATGAAAGGAGGATATAGATAAGCCTCACATTTAACCATCATGTTTCAAAAATATTGAAATACATTCGGTAAACAGGGAATCTGAGATTATAGTATTGTGACACTAGATGGTCAAGAAATACCGATGAACAGTCATTTTAAGTACTTGGGTTCTATTATCCAAAAGGATGGAGAGACCAATAGTGATGTTAACCATAGGATCCAAGTCGGCTGGTTGAAATAGAGGAGCGCAACAGGAGTTTTATGTGATCGTAACTTACGTTATGGCTGAAAGGAAAGTTTTATCGGACTGCTATTAGATCAGTTTTGTTATATGACACAGAATGTTGGGCTATAAAGAGATATGCCCAGAAGATGAGTGTAGCAGAGATGTGCATGCTTCGTTGGATGTGTGGTAACACTAGGAGAGATAAGATGAGAAATGAGGATATTCGTACTAAGATATGCGTAGCCTCTATAGAAGAGAGATGAGAGAAAACCGCCTACGATGGTTTGGTCATGTGCGACGTAGACCTACAGATGCGCTAGTCCAACAAGTAGAGTGTAACAAATTAGGGCAAGTTAAAAGAGCGCACGGGAGACCGAAGAAAACATGGATGGAGGTAATACGACAAGATATAGAGGCTAAAGGTCTTAGTGAAAGCATATTGCTCGATAAGAATGAGTGGAGAAAGCTGATCCATGTGCCTGATCCGACGTAATTCTCTTTTGGTTCATGTAGCCTACCCCAAATACTTGAGACAAATGGCTTAGTTGTTGTTGTTTCAAAATGTTGAAATAATGCCCCTAATGTTTCCTATAGGAAGTACTAGAAATGCAATTGGAAGTAACCACAAGGATGTGGCATCTAAAGTTCAAGGTCTATCTACTTTGCTTTTAACCATTTTATCGTACAGTTCATGTTTAATTTCATTGCACAGGCCCTGGTTTAGATTTTCATGATTTGTCTTCTGTTTGCCCAAAAGTCTATCAAAATTACTCAATGGACATTATATCTTTTCTTGACTTCAGTTAACAACATATATAGTTTGTCTTAAATGAGCCTTATGGTGGTCTTTTAACTTTATGTTTGTTAAGTATTAAGTTTCTCAATATCTATTGTCAGCTCAGAATGGTTGAAAATTGGTTTATTAACGTGGTAACTAAGCGTCAACTCTCTCCCTCTCTCTCTAGGTCTAAGGCTATGAGCATGGACACGTATATGGGATACGAGTACGACACGATAAGGACGTGGGGATTCGGCTAATTTTTAAAAACTACGACACCGGTACGTCATGGGTACGACAGATATTCTATGTATGTATTTGTCATTTTATATTGCTATATACATAGATACATATGTAATACACAATGCATAAATATAGATATGGAATAAAAATATGTTATCGTATTTGCATAAATTTACAATAGTAATTAAATTATACTTGTTTGTGTGCCTTAATGTTCATTGTCTATAGCATGAATTTTAAGGGTACACAATTAGAAAAATACAATATCTTAAATGCTTTAGAATAAGAGTCATATAAATAAATAACTATGTGAATGTCTTTATTGAGAAACTAGAAAAGTTATATTAATGCAATACATCTACAAGTATAATGGCCGTAAATTTTTCATTCAAAATTAGATTTCATTTTGTTTAAGTTTGTAGTTGTGGTTATGTCAAAGATATATCACTGATACATCTAGGATACATTGCAAACTTTAGGACACATATTGGTCAAGTATCAGAGTGTCCAAGTATCAGAAAAGTATTCGACACTGGTACATCTCCTTTGAGGAAGTATTCGTGCTGCACAAGACTTCGGTTTTGTAGCACAACCACACCTATCATGAGGCCGCTTCGTATGTGGGACGTATTTGATATGCATGTGCAACACGCCTATCATATGTATTTTTAAGAATTTGCCACATGTGAGTGTGTCATGTCCATATTAGCATGACTCTGTCTGTGCAACATAAGTCTTGGGTTTGAATCGTGATAATACTTATTTTATCTCTTTTTGCCTTCCCCAACATTCTTATTTATACGGGAGGTCTATTCCTGTGGTTGGATGTCCCATGTTTGCACTTACAAATTTCTTCTTGCCTTTTGCATTTTTATGCATGACCTTGTACTTTTGGATTATTTTGCTGATATACCCTTATGGTAGCTAGAAATTAATGAAATCAAATTAATGATAAATTTTATCAGATTAAACTGTATTAGATTAATTTTTAGCCTTTTATAAGACAAAATTATCTTAAATATATCCATTTAGAGAAATGTCAAAGAACACAAATGGTGACACCTTATTCATATAGGTCTAACTTTAATCAAGTAAGATGAGTATGTACTTGTTAATACAGAGCTAGGATGATTACTCAAGGGTTGTGTTATAAATTACAGAAATTAAGTGAAATATATTTTAATTAATGGCTTCATCATCAGTTTCAATTTTTTTTTTATTATTGGCTGAAGGAAGAGCATAGTTGCAAAAAATAACCCAAAACCATATGGTCATGAATGAAAACATGCAAAATCATGGTGAAATATGTGATTCCTAAAAAATATAAGGATATATGTGCTAAACCAACCACCCACCAGCACAAAAAAAAAAAAGAAAGAAAAGAAAAAACACCAACCAAATAAAAAGACGAGAATAAGAAAAGGAAACTAGAAAAAAGAAGAACCAAGAGAGGAATAGATTAGTTCAGGGCTTGTTTGCTGCAATTATGGACCGATCGGTTTCCCTTTGCGTCTTCTTTTAGTTTGGTCA
The DNA here is from genome assembly GCA_038442645.1 of Agave tequilana. Taxonomy (NCBI): domain Eukaryota; kingdom Viridiplantae; phylum Streptophyta; class Magnoliopsida; order Asparagales; family Asparagaceae; genus Agave; species Agave tequilana. The sequence continues at coordinate 414,748 of JAVJIF010001694.1, forward strand.
GCCTAACAATCATTCCATTGTATTCCAATCCCTCAACAAGAAGTAGCAGACAAGGCTTGTCTTCTTCACTGACATCACTTCCAGTCAAAGCAATCCTTTTTGAATTGAAGGCATATCCTTTTGATCCAAGAGTACTGAATAAGCCAAATTCTCCACCTTTTCTTCTTTATTCTGATTTCTTGATTCTGATCAGTGAGAGACAAATATAGATAACATTTGTTTTTTTGTACATGCAGATTCCCTTTGTTCTTCCTGCAATTTGGATTGCCTTTGTTGGTCTCATACTTTGGATTTTTTTTTTTTTGAAAAGGCTAGGACAAACCAAAGAATAATGGAGGATTACATATTAAATACTAAGATGAGTGGATTAATAATGTTAAGTTATTACAACTGTATATGTATTCTGATCTGTTGAACCTGATGTTCTTCTCGTGGTATAGGACCATTCTTTATGAATCTTCCCGCCATAATGAACTTCTCGATATTTTAGTCCATTATGAAAGATCAATTATGAATTTTACCACATAATGGACTCCTCTGTATGACAGTCCGGTGTTTGATAGGTTTTTATTTGATTTTCCTGTGATGTTCGCTCTGACTTGGAACTAAAAGGAGCAATTATGAATTGTGAATATCAGATGCGGCCCAGTAGAGCAACCATCTCACAGTATTTATTTGCGAGAATTTTGTACTTTCAGTCGAGTTCTTTCCAGATAGGCAGATTACTGTGCCAAATAACATTTATAATTTCTGACTTAGATATGTGCATCTTTGTCTTGGAATTATCGCCGAATCCTTGTGTAGGCATTTGCAAAATTTTCATACAAGCAGGCTAGGTACCAAAAAATTTTGATGACACCTGATTGCCTCAAAGTAATCTCGACTCATAAATTCAGTCAAGTGTCAATTGAGAAATCAATCAACAGTCATATTATAAAGAAATGATTCTGCTAGATGAAGTTGATTTCCAGGTTAATCATGATCTCAATTCAGATTAGTATATGATGTGTGAATTGGCAAGTGCACCAATCATTTACAAGTAATAAATTGATGATGTAGAGTGCCGAACCCACAGAGATTGATGTCTATTGACTATCAAAATAATTTGTCGTAGTGTTATTTGAAGAAACGGTTGTGCTTTAGAAGTACGTAGATTATGAAAATTAAAGTAAAGATGTTGGCTTTTGGATGAGATAAGTGTTAGGGCAATTGATTTCGGCAATAAAAATCAGATATAAAATGGCGCTTGTACTAGTGAATTCCTACTACTTATGTTAACAATTGAAAAATGCTAATCTAATTAATATTATTTCTCGAGCAACACTAATACTATTCCCTCGAGGAGAACATACAATATATTGATATAGTAGATTTACTAGCTTAAAAATGCATGAAGATTTGTAGTCTTTCTCTCACTATTGCACGGCCTATATATCTCCTCTCGGTCTCAACATGTAAGGTTATGGTTTTTATTCCTATGATGCTACGCTAGGTTATCTTTCAGTCTCAAACTTAACCATTCATATAATTGTTGGCCACCAATTAATAACTTGAAGATTGAGAATAAAAACTTAACATGTAAAGAATTTAACATGAAGAACGGAGTAGTAGACTAGCACATAGCAAAAAGATTATATCGTCATATTAGACTACATCAATTCTCTAGTTATAGAGAATTAGTTCATGAAGGAGAAGGTGCTAAACATGATATTTAACATGAACTTCATTATAAAATAAAATAAAAGAAGAAAAGGATTAGAAAACACCAATTTGGGGAACCCTAGAAGATGTTTCTATTCTGATCTTCTTCAACTTCGGAGCTCAGAATTTTCTTCAAAAATCCCAATACTTATTTAGAATTGAAAAATTAAAAATAGTTGTAAGGCTTCTCTTTTACAAGAGATTGCAGTGTCTTATATAGGCTACAAACTCGTCTATAATCAGATCAATATTCACAGAAGACTCCTATTTATGCATGGATTCTACAAAAAATTATAGCACGAGTTTTCAAGGTTGGTCGGCCATGTAGCCGTGGTCAACGACTGCACAGCTGTTGACTATGGCTCTGCGTTGGAAACTGAATATGACGCGAACTAGGAGAAAGCGCTGGTCACCCTTTGACTATTCAACTGATGCCCAACCAAAATTTCAGCTGGCCGGCCGTCCAACCTTGGATTGGGCGTTCATCTTTTGGTGACATCTATATTGCATCTTGTAGACTCCATTTCAATATATTGTTTTGTCTATGATCTCCTATTCAGTACAAACTGCTGCAATAATCTCTTTAAACTCTTTTTATCGTGTTTTTGCTCTTGATCGTATTTCTGCAAACATATAAATAAAAGCACCCGTGCAGAATTAAATGTGTAACAAAAGAGGTATAAAAGTTGTATAAAATATATGTATAAATTAACTTATCAGTATACAAGGGTTTATCATTCCCAATTTATGTATCTATCTTATATTCATCTTGAATTGATGCTCTTTAAACTTTGCATGCATGTTCCTTTGCTCAAATTCCTTCAACATGTCAAAAATTATTTCTTGACCATTCTAGCCTTTGTGGAATGCTTACTTGTACTTCCTTTAATAGTTTGATGTACCCGTGCATCATATGGACTTGTATCTCAAAAGTAATGCTAGTATCCAATTCTTTGTTGTAGCCTTAATGCTTATCATCATTAAACAATTGATCGTAAAACCTTGACACTAATAGGTTTTTCTACAATAGAGGTAAATGGCCATAAGGTATGATCTACGCATCAAGGGAGTGGATTAGGAATCAGATAGGTAGCTTGACCAAACATATAGGTAGCATGGTTCAAATATCGGCCGATTCTAGCGCATATCAGCAATGTCATGTCGAGTTTTCGGGTGCATGGTACAAATATTAACCCTATAATATTGATTGATATCAGGGCCAATATTGCCTTTGCTGATGATTGATGTTGACTGGATTGATACTTAACGGCCGATACTGATACCGGAGATTTTAAATCATGCTAGTAGCATTGCGAAATATGTCTACTACTTTATAGCGAAATTACCTCATGTCACTGTATGAGTAATACATTGCTAAAAATTAGTTAACCTTGGTTGTAACTAAACTTAATGTGGTGTTTTATACATAACTCATCCAAAAGGGTCTGATTCTTTGTAGTAAAGGAAACTTACAAAATTAACATGTATAAATTGTAAGTTGTGTCTATGTTTCTGCTCAAAATATTCCATTTTTCTAATATCCTATCCAAGTTTGACTTCTTACTCGTACACCTATATATTAATTAAAATATGTGAACTGGACATATCAGTTCGTGTTCCTTTTTGATTTTATAAAAATAAGACACATTTTCGTCAGGACAAACAAAAAATGGCCAATTAAATACACCCGAATGAAGGAACTTTGGTTTCCTCTTTCATCAGGACATTATTTGATCCCTATACTTTAAAAGGTATTAACAAATCTGGCTCTCAAAATAATTCAGGCTTAGAATAATTATGTATATTGAATGTTGGTTTCAGACCAAGCAATCAACCTGAAACTACACGCGCGCGCACACTCAAAACCAAAAACAGATTACCATGTGAAGAAGTCTAATATAATCTAAACACATTCAAATTGCGACGGCTTGGTTTCAAGCTGTTGACTATTAGTGCCAATCATTTCTTGTCAAATGAACCACTACTTTACAAATTTGAACCAAAATTTGGGCACCAAAACGCCTGCACCTGCACAAGTCACGAGCACATGGCTCGTGTGAATGCTCCTCATAGTGATCCATAAAATGTGCCTAGTAATGCACCTAATGTGCCTAAAGTTTCACTACGTCCATGCTCTTCCACATATGCGTGCACAGTGTGGGTGATGTATCGCATCACAAGCTCCTTTCCTTTATTTAATCCGAACAATTAAGTTGTACAAGTCTATATATAAACCATTTTGATTTATTTTCCTTTGTGAAACTAACATTTCATTCAAGACAAATGAAGTTGCCCATGAGTAATATGGTGGATAAATACCAGCTTACCGTAGATCAAACTCACCACAAGCGATTAGAGGTGCTCGCCGGATAGTACATGTCTGAGCACACACGAGAAAAGACACCTTTCAGATTAGGAGCACTGGTGTGGTGCCGACCTAAGACTCTCGGGCGTGAGAATCAAGAGGTGGAATGGAAAGAAGGACTGACAGATGGTAACTGTCGGTGTAGTGGATGGAAGGACCGCGCAGAGGATAACTGCGGGTGTATTGATGTGGTGTGTGTGCTATGAGGATTAGAGAAGTGATCCCCTTCTCCTGAGAGAAGGATCATATATACATGACATAGATGCCGGCGTGTGAGCGGAATTGGCAGGCCGCTGTAATTGCACGATCTACACGTGCTGAATTTATTGTAATAGCTGTGATCATTAGCGCTAGTTGGTGGGATTGCATGCTAAGGAATCTGCCGCTGTTCATAACTGCCTGCATTGATAGAGGCGTTACACATTATGAACGTGGGGGGAGGAAGGTGTTGCATAAATATCTACGGAGATCATGAATGATCTATTGTTGGAGATTCAGGTTCGGAATTGGGACCTTCGGGTCGGGGAAGACCTCGAGAAGGTAAAAAAAAGTCTTGAAATGGTGGAATGTGGCTTCGGGTTGGAAGGATCTTTAGGACGAAGGATGACTTTGGAAAGGTTGGATGTGGCAGAGGCTCCAGGATGGACTCTGAGAGTTGTAGATTTCTCGCGGGATACTCTTGGCAGCTAGGACACATGGTATCATCTTGATGAGGATCAAATTTTGACCACTACAGATGCCCCCTGCTTCCCCACTTGTCGGACTCTGCGAAAGGAAAGTCGGGGAAGCGAAGATACTCAGATGGATTTTGAATGCCTTAAAACTCATTGTGATGCTTGCATCGGAGGAGTGACGATTTTTTTTGGATCACTGCCGATCTTATGGAATTAATTGTTGGTTGTACAGCTGGCTCCTAGTTATCACATCGGGCAGCTGGAAGGTGCGTTTCATTAGTCGCGTGAAGGGTCTGTTGCAGTGTATTAGTCGCCATGACAGAGTACCGCTATCAGAGGAGATGCGTAGGAAGGACAGATAGGCTTTAGTTAACCCAAGTCGAGGGATACTGGCTTTTCCCCTTAATTGGGGACATCACACCAGTACTAATTATCTTTTTATGCCTTAGTCTATTTTTAAGTTTAGCCTTTTCTTTTATTATAAAACTTAGTCCCACATCGGTTGTGATGGGGAAGTTCACTTTGTAAGAGCCTATATAAAGAGGCTCAACTCAATGAATAAACAGACAATGATTAAATAAAACTTTTCCAGTTAAAATTTTAGAACTCTTGGGTTCTTGAGATTTGGGTGTGAAGCCCGCGTAAGGGGTGCGAAGCCCAAAGTTATCTGGTTCTTTCTCCAACCCTAATCTCTCTTTTTCATTTTATTTCTTGTAAAACCCTAGTTTTCTTTTTTATTTGTATTCGAAGGTGATTGCGATCCTGTTTTACATCAATTTGGTATCAGAGCTTTGGTCCAATCCCCTTCGAATTTCTTCTCGTCCCCAAATCCTAAATCTAGATCTGGATCTCTAGATCTAGATCTACTTTGCAAAAAAATTCGATTATTGTTAGATCTAGATCTAAATCTAGATTTAGATCTACTTTGCAAAAAAAAGAAGAAGTAAAAAACAGAAAAAAACAGACAGAAAAACAGAAAAAAACAGAAAACTGAAAAAAAACAGAAAACAGGAAAAAAACAGAAAAACAGAAGGGGAAAAAACAGAACAGAAAAGAAAAAGAGAAAAAAGAGGAATTTTAAAAAAGTTACTGTTCACCCGGTTACTGTTCACAGTGAACAGTAACCGCCATCTCCCACCCCCAACCAGTCCAGAGTCTGTTTCTCACCCGTTCGGAGTCCGTTTTGAGTTCTGTTCAAAGCGTTGGGTTCGTGACTGAGCCCCGAAGCCATTACAAAGATTTCATAGCACTTAAGCAACAGATCTGACCTCCACGAGCTCGTATTTGGCACCAGTACTGTCCCAGCAGCAGAGAATCAGTGTTCTGACACATCTTCAGTCCAATTTGAGTCCAATTCGAGCTACCGATTTATTGGGTAACCTCTGATCTTTATGCATTGAGTTTTATTCATGGGATTTTACTTTTGTGGCAAATACATTTATACTGATGGGGATGAAAAGGAGGTTGAAAGGGACATGCATGCAGCTCTCCTGTATTTTCAGGGTTTTTATGATCAAGATGGGTATGAAAAGTGAGAAAACCATCTTGAGAATTTCTTCAGATATTTCTCCTTGACACCTGAGCAGAAGTGTCGTTATGCCCAAATGAAGTTAGCTGGAGAAGCTTATTGGTGGTGGGAAGACAATCATGTCGACTGTCGAGAGTGGCTTATCCTACAAGAACTTCTTCATGCCCGGTATGCTCCACACCTCGAGGGGCCACAATTCAGCGATTTGGTTGCTGAATGTAAAGAGATCCTCGCTGGCATGATTAAGATGCTAGAAAGCAAGGCGATAAAGGCTGTTACAATCCAGAATCAGAGCCAAAAATTGATGACGGTCTAGAGCCAAAGCCAGAAGCTTATGATAAGCCAGAGCCAAAACCAGAAGTTTTTGCTGAGTCGGTGTCACAGCAAGAAGAGGTTTCCCCACAGCCTATGGAAGTTGAAAGTCTCCCTGTTGAGACCCTTGTAGATCTTCTAGCGGAGCATACTTTGAAGCTAGTACCACCGGCAGCTATGAGTGTATCATTTTTTTTGAGATCGCCTGAGGTGTACGACCCCTTGCAGATATGTCTACAGGAGCCAGGCTCACAAGTGATCAGGGTATCTATGGTGCAAAGTGCAATCTGTTCAGTTTTCATCATGGATGACGTGTCTCCGTCTGCTATTGGTGTCTTGATCAAGCTGTTATCTTTTATCGCTCCGACACGGAGACCAGTTCCACCTCCACCACCTTGGTCTCGATATTATGCATTAGTGCCACTGTCACGGCCACCACCATGGCCCGATTGAGATGCTTCATGAGAGGTGTCCTCACTCGGCAGGGTCGACTCTCTCCTACCCCGGGGGAAATGATGGGGACATCACACCAGTACTAATTATCTTTTTATGCCTTAGTCTATTTTTAAGTTTAGCCTTTTCTTTTATTATAAAACTTAGTCCCACATCGGTTGTGATGGGGAAGTTCACTTTGTAAGAGCCTATATAAAGAGGCTCAACTCAATGAATAAACAGACAATGATTAAATAAAACTTTTCCAGTTAAAATTTCAAAACTCTTGGGTTCTTGAGATTGGGGTGTGAAGCCCGCGTAAGGGGTGCGAAACCCAAAGTTATCTGGTTCTTTCTCTAACCCTAATCTCTCTTTTTCATTTTATTTCTTGTAAAACCCTAGTTTTCTTTTTTATTTGTATTCAAAGGTGATTGCGATCCTGTTTTACATCAGTTGGTTAGAGTCTCTCCGTTTGGTAGTGGCACTTCTCTTCGGCGGTACTGGGGCGCAAACATGATTTCATTAGTGTCTTGCATGTCTTGCAGGAGCCCATCTCGTTGGACACCACCGCTGCCCTCCCGGAGATTTTTCTGAGAGTCCTTGTTCTTCTCGCAATGCAAAAGGGACTGTGGCGTCGGTATGGCTACCTTGGAGTCGTGAGGAGTGGAAAGAGAGGTGTCTTAGGTTGAGATTTTCTTTCCGACCCTGGCCTTTTGGTCTTCTCGTCACTGAAGTCGGGATCTCTGGATAGTGGCACGATCAATAGGATGGTGTGTTCTGGTGGGTGTTTCCTTTGCGACTCTGAGTGTGTCCTCTGAGTACGTAAGTGAGGCGGGACTAGCGGGATGGACTGAAGCATCTGGACTTGGATCTGATGTATTCCTTTTCAAAAATTATAGACATAAAGATGTAATAGAATTTATTATATTACTCTTGTTAGATGTAATCAAATAAATATAATGGAATGGTATTTGGAATGAAAATATTTTGCATAAAAATGAATTTTGGAATGAAAATATTTAATGCTTAGATCTTGCCTGGCTTGCTGTTACCCTTGGCTTTTGGAACTGGTATAATCATGCCTCTTCGGAGTGCTGATCTCTACTTTTGGTATGATTAGTTGGATACGAAGTGGTATGAGAGTTTGCGTCGTTTCCGAGTAGGAAAGATTCCATCAACAGTACCGGCTAACTTTTGGCTTACAAGTGGGAAAAATTCTAACAACGGAGTTAGGTTCACAGTCGTCTCCAAGTGAGGGTAATCCCATCAATGGAGCGGTGAATTTGGTAGGGCTCTGAGTGGGGGTAATACCCATCATTAGCTTAGGTCCGTCGTCTCCAAGTGGGGTGAAACTCATTAGCGGAAAGACGAACCCGGTTGGTCTTCGAGTGGTGGAAACGCAGCAGTGGAGTTGGGTTCACAGTTGTCTCTGAGTGGGGGTAATCCTATCAACAGAGCGGTGAATTTGGTAGGGCTCTGAGTGGGGGTAATACCCATTATCAGATTGGGTCCATTATCTCCGAGTGGAGGTGGAACCTATCAGCGGAGAGGCGAACCAGGTTGGTCTCCTAGTGGGAGAAATCTCAACAGGAGAGTGTGCCTGACTGCCCTAGGCTAGCTGACCGAGTCCCTGTAGGTAGGTTCGCGTTGCCATCTCCGAGTGACGGAATTCTCAGCAGCAGAGCATGCAAACATGTTGGTCTCCGAGTGGGGAAAATCCCAGCAGTGGAGTATGCCTGACTGCCCATAAGCTAGCCTACAGGGTGCACATAGGCGGGTTTGCATTGTCGTCTTCGAGTGGGAAAAATTCCAACAGTGAAGCGTGTGAACATAGTAGGCCCTCGAGTGGAGGAAATCCCAGCAACAGAGTGTGCCTGGCTGCCTGTAGGCAGCCGACGAGGTGCCAGTAGGCCTGTTCACGTTGCAGTCTCCGAGCAAACATAGATGGTTTGGGTTCGCAGTCGTCACCGAGTGGGGGAAATCCCAGCAGTGGAGTTGGGTTCGCAGTCGTCACCGAGTGGGGAAATCCCAGCAGTGGAGGTGGGTTCGCAGTCCTCACTGAGTAGGGAAAATCCCAGCATCTGAGCAACGAACTTGGTAGGACTGCAATGGTTAGGGGAAAATATAATTTTATTCAATTACTTAAATAAAATACATGGAATATAATTAAAATACTAGGAGTATCATAGATGGAGGTACTGCCCTGTCTTTATTGGAGATGCAAGATCACTTAATCGCTTTGTATTGGGTGATCATGTGTTGTGGTTGGGCAGGCGGCAGAGCGCTCTGTTGTCTTGACCCTGATGCCGTTTCGGGTGTAAGGATGTATTCTTTGAGGAAGTCTTGGCGGACGAGCTCTTCAAGTACCTCCGGAGGGTCTTGCAGTGGATGGTTCTGTGCCCCTTGCTGTCGTAAATGGAACAATACTCTTCTTCTCCAGGGAGTGCGGAGTTATATTGGATCGGTCTCGGACACCTGACCCACGACTGGTCCTTGATGGCGTTGAAGACCTTGTTAATGGTAGCCTGAAGTGCTTTGCCGGGTTTGAAGGTGTGTAGCGGACTCGGTGAGAGAATTGGGTGCGCCTGTCTCTTGTAGGCGGGCTACCCTCGATTTGGGTTCCTTGCTTCGATAATAGCTTCATACTGCGACTTGGACTTCACTTTCGTTACCGTGTTTGGCGGAGTGGTTGGCGCTGCCTCCTGAGGTGAGGAGGAGCTGATGACCTCTGTAGTATGTTATTGGTTGTTGGCAGGCAGGGAGACCGTGCCCCTGGCGCACTGTTGGCCTTGTCCTTTGATGGGACACCGTTGTGGGGTGATGGTTTGTTTTCTCGGGGCCATCGACACTAGGGAAAGGCTTTTTGTGGGTTGGATGGGAAGGAGATCTTGAGTATGGACTCAGATCTCAATGAAAGTATCAGTTTGTGGTGGATAAAAATCAGCTTACCCTGGATTAAACCCATCACAAGTGATTTGAGGCGCTCCCCGGATGGTACCTGTTTGAGCACACATGGGAAAAGACACCTTTCTCGTTGGAGCACCGGTATGGTGACGGCTTAAGACTCTCGAGCGTGAGAATCAGTAGGTGAAATGAAAGAGAGGACCAGCAGAGGGTAATTGCCGGTGTAATGGATGGAAGGACCGTGCAGAGGATAACTGTGGGTGGGTGTATTGGTGTGGTGTGTACTTTGAGGATTAGAGAAGCAATTCCCTTCTCCTGGGAGAAAAAGAACGTATATACCTGACATAGATGCCGGCATGAGGACGGAATTGATGAGCCGCTATAACTGCATGATCTACACGTGTTGAATTTGTTATAACGGTCGTGATCATTGATCCTAATTGGTGGGATTGCATACTGAGAAATCTGCCACTGTCCATAACTGCCCGCATCATAGAGGCGTTACACATTATGAAGATGACGGAGGAAGGCGTTGCATAAGTATTGGCAGAGATCATGGATGATCTGTTGTTGGAGATTCAGGTTGGGAGTTGGGAGCTTCAGGTTCGGGGAAGACCTCGGAGTGGTAAAAATCTCGGGAAGGTAAAAGTCTCAGAATGGTGGAATGTGGTTTCGGGATAGAAGGATCTTCAGGAAGGAGGATGACTTCGTGAAGGTTGGATGTGGCGGATGCTCCGGGATGGACTCTAGGAGTTGTGGATTTCTCGGAGAAACTCTTAGTAGGTAGGTCTTGTGTCATTATCTAGATGAGTGTCAAATTTTGACCACCACAAGTAACACGAGATCACATTAGATATTTTACAAATAAGCCCCAATTATTAGGAACTTCCCAACATTTCAGGTGTCCTATTTGACTGGAATTCTTTTACTCCTGTATGGAGGTATTTAATGCTATAGTCTAATGCGTGTGGAAGACATATTTCCGCAATGTAGCATGCTGAGATTGAAAATTAGTGGGTGAATATGCAGATTTTAGAAATGAGTAAAGATGATGCTTGAACATGCTATGTCATGATTATCATATATTTGAGGACTTATAAGGTTAATGATCCTTAAAGTGGATTCCTTTTCCATTGAGGCTTTTTTGTAATTGAATTAAGATGCAAGCCTGGGATCTACTATAAAAGCAATCACTGCCATGAGAGGAAAAGAGAAATATGAAAGAGGATTCACATCTTAATGGTTACTCATTATGTAAAAGAGATGTTCTAAGCACAACATTGTGCAGCTGTATACTAAAAAAATGAATAATAATGAAATGGGATTTATATACTAGCCAGAGATGTGCCATAATGTACACAAGACAGCTAATGCGCTATTAACTTCAACACAACCTTAAACTATCATGGAGTGGAAGTTTCTCACTACTATGTAAATTACAAATTAAGGGATACATATAGAAAAAAGCCATCGTTATGGAATTCCTTATAGATAAAGAGAGTATTGCACTTAACCTGCATGTCTCAAAATGTTAAAATTCTGGTCCTAATATTTTCTCTAGCAAATTTGAAAATTGTTCTTGACTTTGAGGATGCAATGGGAAGTAATTATAAAGTCATTCCACTTCACTCTTAACTACCTTATCACACAGTTGACGTTCAATGCCATAACTTAGGATATGGTTAGTTTTTGATGATCCTTCATTTTTTTTTTCTAAAAATATCTTTCTGAATTATTAATGAACATTATGTCTTCCTTGCCTTTTGTTAGAAACATGACACTCCCTCTTGAAATGTTTCTTGTGGTGGGTTTTTGAGAATTTGAGTTTCTGGTTGTTAAATGTTAAGTTTGCTCAATTGTTTGCTCACAACCCATTAGATTAACCTTTTGGGTAAAGTGGTTCTCTAATATGTTATCAGTTCATCAGGTTTGAAAAGATCCTGTCCTTGAACCTGGCAATATACTATGTCCATTTACCCTTTTTATTCTGCCTTTCCAAGCAACTCATGTTTATGTAGCGTTGCCATGTGGCCAAAAGCCGCCCGTGAGGTGGGGGTTTTGAGTGTTAACTTTTCTTGTATCCATTGTTATTAGCTCACAACCCACTGAGGCTTCTGAGTGAAGCCGGTCATAGTGCCACTAGGTAATCTAGTTACTTGGAAGAACCACATAACATATGGCACATGTATTAATCTAAACTTTATGGAATGGAATTTCTTTGCTTCTTAGATATAAATTCTATAGTTTACACCAATTGCAATGTTTGGTGTAAGGTTTTATTGATGGACATATAATATTGGTTCCAGTCCTAATAAATAGTTTTGATGATAACAACACCACTCAGTTTAATCTAATAGTTGCCATGACAACTGGTCCATGATCTTGGCAAAGGTTTGGCTATTCTAGCTGAACACATCACATCATTCACAAGATGGGGACTATGCCAACTTGAAGGAATGTGATTTCAATCAATGGTTAAAGCAGAATAATGAAATTGCCTTTTCTTTTTAGTATTTGGATATGATTCTGTTGGCTTTCACCGGGAGGCTCATGTAGTTTGTTAAGTCAACTCAAAAATGATAAAGTTGCATTGGAATCGAGAAAGTTCGTGGAGTTCGTCATTGCATAAAAGAAATTACAGTAGTGGCTGCAGCATGTTGAGGCCTTAAGAAGTTCATTGTCCTAGTTCTCGAATGAAACCTAAACTGGTTATTGGCTGGGTAGCTTGTGATAATCTGAATCATCATGCATTGAAATGTTATTTTAGGATTCTTGGTTTCAGCTTAAATGAGCAAGAAAGGGACCTTCCATAGAACCTAGAAATAGGGAATGGATCGGGGCATACATCGGACATGTCAACTTAGGGTATACTAATGCAATTGAGTGAGGACCTCTCCAAATTCATAGGAGATAGTTTGGATGAAGGGAAAAGATACTTTTCTTTTGTAGTTTTATTTATTCATTCCTGAGATCCCACTGACAGCGCAGCTGTAGCCTCTGATGGTCTCTCATGCATACTATGAGAAACTTTTCTAGGTGGAAACAAAGTTTAATTACCACATTTCCTTGTTTCTATGGAAAAAATTTTAACTCTGAAAAGATGGTTGTCAAACTTTGAGGTTTCTTACTGGCAATTGTAATATAATTTATTTTTAAGAGAAAATTGTAAACTGTATAAAAATGAGGTTTAAATTAATGTGGTGTTAAGTTAAATCTCCAATAATCCACAAATGTCAGAAGTCGAGCTTGATTTTGGTTTTATTCATGTAGGTTTAAGAACTACATGTTGATCATAAAGATATTGTCCTTAATTTTATGCTTTTATCTATGACCAGTTTCAGGATGGAGGTAATTCTTTGATATGTTGGTTTCCGCTCTATATCATGCACTCTCATTGCATTTTATGACTCATTTTTTGTTCTTATTGTTGAAAAATGACTACTTTATAATCTATAACGGTGGATGAAGGGTAGATAAAGGCCAGTCCATCTCTTTGGAGGCCAAGTTCTATAACAAGTGATAATTTTGTATGTCCACAGATACTCTTGCGCAAACCCCAAGATTCTACCCCAAGTTTTAACATCATCACATCTATTTCAGCACTTTTCTTATTTATTGCTCCTGTTATTGTCAGAAATCATTTTTTTCCGTTGTCTAGTTGGTTATTTTTGCTGTCGTGTTGATTGCTTCAACTCCACTATACTTTGTGAGTCAACATAACTATTTAAAGGTGGAAGAGAGTGCTTTTATCTTTTTGAGCTGGGAAGGGTATAATTTAAGTGATTAGTTGTAAACTTGTGCTTTTTATATGCTAGTGTACAATTCTACTGATTGTTGCTGTTTGGCTTTATCAGCATTTTTCTTGACATTGTTTATTCCGTTTCAAAAAAAAAACTGCTATTATCCATATGTTTTCTATTGTAACTTCCTACCAACCTTCCGTTGCTGAGAACAGTTATCTTGTTCCTAATTGCAGTTCGGGAATTGAAGGAGGATTTCCTCTTCTTTTACAAAAGCACATATGTTGCTTTCCCTCATCATCCACCTTATCAGTTCTGGGTTCATACAAGATGCAATTTCGTAGCAGATCAGAGTTAGTGGCAATGGAACCTATTGCACTTCTTTGGGAACAGTATCGTGTTGCGGAAGCAGTAGTTGAGTTAGAAAAGGAGATCCTTGAGATTAAAGGTGAGATTTCTCATGCATCTGATCAGTTGCAAGAAGCCACAAGAAGACGTCATACCGTGGTTTTTCCATTCGAGGATAAACCAAGAAGAGAGAACCCTGTTCTCAGAGGACTTAGGCTAAATCTACTGGAGAAGTACGAGGAGGTGAGAAATTCTGAAAATACTTTGGCTGCAATCTTGGAATACTGTGACCTCATCAGGGATATTTTTGGATAGTCAAGTCCTTTTCGTGAGAGGTAAGAACAGTATATTCTGCTCAACTTTTGTTTATCGTTATATCTATGGCCTGTTTGGTTAAGGGTGGAAGTGAGGAAGTGAAGAAGTGAGGAAATGGTAATAGTTCCCTTTGGAACTTGAGAATTGGTTAGTAAGTTTTCCGGTGTTTGGATGTTGTTGGGAAGTGTGGTTTGGAAAATGTTTTGTCTTTTCCAGTATTTGGATGGTAATGTGAAAGAGGAAGTGGAATAGTTGACCACAAAGTTGACTGCAAAATATTATTAAAATAAAATTAATTAAGAAAAATAAAAAATGGACTGTAATTAGAATGCAAGTGAGATTTAAATGATCAAAAAATTAACTGTTTTGTACTACAACTTATTAAAATGAGATTTACATGACTACAAAATTAACTGTAGCACTCTGGAAGTGAGGAAATTGTTGTGTAAAAGAGAAAAGAGAAAAGGAAAAGGGGTTTTCTTATTTTCCTTTTCCGGTGTTTGGATAGATAGGGAAGTGAGCAATTATACTTCCCCATTTCCTTACTTCCGCTCACTTCCTTGCAACCAAACACCCCTGACAACTTTATCACCTAGTGTTGAGACTGTTATCAGTTTCTCTTTCTCTTCGACAGACTATTTGATGCTTCTGAAATGTACTGGTACTTTACTTGAATCAAAATATACTGTACTGATGATTAATAATACAAGCAGAGTTTAGAGACTTGTCTTTCGAACCCTTTACTATATTGTATTTTTGTTGGACAGTGCACTATCTTGAATCACATTCAGGGTTCTCCTAGCTTCTTCTCCCCTCTCCCTCTCTTATACATGTTCTGGGAGTTCCTTTGAGTTTTATGTTCTGGGTATTCCTCGGATCAGATTTTTCAATGATTTGTAGTAATATTTTTTTTTTTTTTTAATTTCAAGTAAACTGCGGGGATAGTTATCTCCTCTTCTCTATAATTCTAGAGGTTATATGGCCATTTCATTTGGTATCATGATAATTGTCCTAATACCGCTTCAGCTACTTGTTCTAATAGCCAAAGATAGCGTTAGTAGTTACCCTGGTGGACTCTTACTTTTGATCGTATTGATGAAATTCTGTGGAAAGTCAATGAATTGCTTGCTACTACCCTGCGTCTTGAGGGTACTATAATTCGTAACTGAGAAAAATCATGTGCAAACGTCCATTGTAATTTTTTAATGGTTATGAGAGACAACCACATGTATTATTTGATTGTAAGTATTGTATTAACTTACCTAATTACTGCATTTTTTTAATATCGGTTGTCTGTGATTTATGATAAAGTAACTACCATATAACTGCACTAGATTCTCTATATTGGGTGGCACGAAACTAAACTGGTACTCTGTTGGCTAACACTAGATCTCTCACATGTTTCTGTGCAACACCATCATTTCATATGTTTCTAATTTATCGCTATATATATACTATCTGTATTGAGTTCATTAAAGAGTAATTGCGAGTGGTTTCACTCCTAAATTGTTAAATTATATATGAATATTTTTTAAATTAAATTGTTCCGAATGCCTCATACATATATGATTGTCATTGTTTTTAACTTGGACTCGTGGGTTGGATGGATTCTCTTGCTGAATGGTGACTCATACTAATCACTATAAAAGTTTTTCAGATTAGGTTGGTTCGCGGATTACATATATACTTGAAGAGGAAAAAGTTCTGGTGACAAGAATGGTATGTTTAGTACGTAGAATCCAAAATTCTCATGTCTCACGAATTTGATTCCATGCATTAAATTCTTAGAAATGTATGCACTACCATACTTGGCGTAATTAGAAAATATTTTAGCTAATGAATTATTGTTATGTTTGGTATGTTAAATAGATTTTTAAGAATATGACATTACTGAATATTTTTTCTGCTAATCTAGTCTTGTAGTGAGAGGATAGTGGTAGTGGCAGTGAAGAAAATGACAGCACCGGTTAGGGTCATCATGGTGGCGGTGGCAGTGATGGTGGCACCTGTGATTGTGCAACGATAGCAGTGGCAGTGACAATCGACGTCAGCAGTGGTGGTGGTTCGGGGCTGCATCGGTGGCAGTGGTTGCAACAATGGTAGTAGTCGGTGTTAATGGCAATTATGGTTGGCAATAGCAACAATGGCAATGGTATTGGTGGTTCGGTGGTGGCAATGGTGATAATTGGTAATAGCAATTGATAGTCAAAACAGTGGCAACTGCTTCAATGGTGACAGTCAACGGTTGACGACAATAGCAGTCGGTGGTTGAAGATGGTGGAGGTTGGTAGCGACGGTGTTGGCAGCTATTGGTGATCGCCTATGGCGGTGGCAATAAAGATCAACATTGGTAGCGGTGCGATGGTCGGCAGCAGTAGTAGTGGTAGGAGTGGCACTGGTAGCACTGACAATTCACAGTCGTGGTGATGGACGTGATGGTCAGTGGCAGTGGTGTTCATGGAGGTGACGGTTAGTGGCGGCACTGGTGGTAATAGAAGATGAGGTAGTGAAGAAGGGTGAGAAGAACACTTAAGGTTATTTAAGAAAACAAATACTTTTCATGGATTCTCATTAGGTTGAAATATAGAATACCAACCTGTTATGATGGGAATTGTATTCCCATGAAATGAAGGACTTCGATATCCACAAGAATCCAATATCCTTAGGAATGTCAAAACACGGGAATTCGCATGAGAACCTCGAATTCCCAAGTGAATTGTTGTATACTAAATGCATTTGAAGTTTAAGTTGTACCTTGTATTTGCATTATATCTACGAGTGAGTGTTTTGTGTAATATTTAGTTATGTATATGTAGGTAAAGTATTTTAAGATTAGTTGTGTTGTGTTGGTCATCTTGGGATATGCATATGAACTATTTAACAAGGCAGTGCAATAAGTGGGGTATTCTGTTTTTGATGATGTATATGTTTAAAAGAATGAGTGGAGAAAGCTGATCTGTGTGCCCGATCTGGCATAATTCTCTTTTGGTTCATGTAGCCTACCCCAAATTCTTGGGACAAATGGCTTAGTTGTTGTTGTATATGTTTAAAAGAATATGAACTTCTGGTCAAGTGATGATTTTATAAATTACTTTAGAGTGGATTTTGATGAATTTTGATATATAGCTCTTTTGGGTAGGTGGCATTGGAATGCCTTGAATGATAAGGCGAGTGTTTGGGTTAAGTTTTTGAAAGCTAGGTTGTCGAAAAGGAGAAAGAGAGTTTGGATGGTAAGCCTCTTATTGGTGCTTTTGGATTTTGGAAAGGAGTGTAGCAGTGTTGTTATAGTTTTAGGTGTGGTGTTAGGTTTAATTGTGGTGATGGTAGGGATGTTAGGTTGGCTTGATGTATGGATAGGATATATTAGTGCTGCTAGTGCTTTCATGTTTTTTTTCCATTGCTAAAGATCAACATGCCACTGTGTTTTCACATTATACTATTATTGATGGCAGAGACAATGGAATATCCAATTCAATACAGATATTGATGTTTATCTTTATCCGGTGTTTTGTGAATTTAATTTGTTTTTTGAATTCCTATCACTGGACTGATTCTGCTGTGGCGATTTGGTGTTGGATTAGTAATGGTGTTTTTTCTGTTAGTTCTTATTATAAAATTCGTAATTTTAGTGGGGTTCTTGGATAAAACTGTGGATAACTGGAGAAGAAGAACGTTGCTGTTCGATCTACTTGTGTTGTTTGTAATAGAGATGATGAGACTGCATATCACTTATTTATTTCTGTCCTTGTCTAGATGTTTTCTGGGACTTTTTCAATGATCGCTTTCATGTTAGGAGGAAACTAAATCTTTGTACGATTGGTGGACTAATTGGAGAAGGAAGTTTATTAGAAAGGGATGCAGGATATGCTTATGATGGCCATGGTTATGGTAATTTGGACCGAGAGGAATAATAGGATCTTTAATCATAAAGTTGCGTCTACTATTGATTTACTTGATTCTTATATTTTGTAGATTTCTTGAAAGGTCTTCTTCCGATTCCAAAGAAGTGCAAGGTGGATAGTTCTCTGCTTGCTTATGCTAGGAAGCAATGCAAGGGTCCTTCTGATGGGTTCCTTCTGATGGATCGAGAGCTTGTGATTCCTCCAATAATGCTTTGGTGCCTGTTGGTGGCTGGGGTATCGTAGTTGGAGTAACAGTTCTGATGGTGGTTCCTGGTGGTGATTCTGAAGATTTGGAAACTCAGCGAGGTTATAATTTTTTGAACTGGATGCTGCTTGGATGTAGATCTTATTTTGGTGATTGTATGAAACGTAGTCTTTCTTCGGTAGTCGTGGTTGCCTAAGAGCTGTTGGATTTTGGTTGCTCCTTAGGTGTGGATTCGTAAGGTGAACTTTATATTTCTATTATATACACATATATGTTATGGCTGGAGCTTTTGTTCCGTCCTATATTTTCAAAAAAAAAAAAAAGATATATAAAGATCTTGAACTCATTTCCTGCTTCCAGTGTTTGTTTGGAATCAGAAAAGGGAAATGTGAAAACACATTTTTCTTCTCTTTTTCCTTTTACACTTCCGTTTTACACTATTACTTCTCACCTGCAAGGTGCTACAGTTAACTTTATGGTTATGTAAATCTCACTTGTAATAAGTTGTAACTCAAACCAGTTAATTTTGTGGTCATATAAATTTCACTTGCAATCTAGTTACAGTCAAATTTTTTTTATAATTAATATTTATTTTAATATTATTTTGCGGTTAACTTTGTGGTCAACTTTTTCGCTTTCACTTTCACATTACTAACCAAACACCAAAACATATAATATACTTTTTCAGTTACACTTTCACATTACAACCAAACACTGGAAAACTTATTTGCACAAATCTCAATTTCCTTCTCATTTCCTACTTACGCATTTTCCTCTCACTTGCAGCAAACCAAACAGGAGCTAAGTGAAGTTATATAAAATGCTAATGGATTGTTTATTGCTTATATTACTTCTAGATAATTTGAAATTTTTGAGTAGATTTACATCATGGATTGTAACATTAGCCATATTAAGCCAAACCATGAGATTTGACCACTTTAAATCTTGGGGTGTGATGAAAGCGAGCCAAGGCATCCCTAAATCAGAAACATCATCGAATCAAAAGCCCAATCAACACCATAAAATCATAGAGGCATAGCTGACCATCTATCTTACCGAATCATCAAAATCATCCTCCCTCTCTCACTCGGGTTCAAAGAAATTTCTAGATGAAGAAAGGAAAGAAATAATCTCCAGGTTTGTTTTAGGAAAAGAACTGTTAAGAATAGAGAGAGGAAAAGTTTCCATGATCATTCTCATGATCAAAAATAAATTAGAAGGACAGTATTATTTCAACAACTTATATACTCTTATGATGGTCTTGATTTCATGATCATACGCGGCAAATCGAGTCTAATTAGTGTGAAGATGATCAGGATATCTCGAAAGAAAAAGATGATCGTGACATCTCATCTCTTCAGAAAAAAGAAAAAAAATAAGAAGAAGAATGGAGAACCATTTGTCTTGATCATGGTTCAAAGACTCGGCCGAGTCGGAGACGAGTCAGCCGAGTCATATCCGTCTCAGCCCGCTCCGAGACGAGTCCGAGTCACGAGTCAGTCGACTCAACTCAGAGGAGACCAACTCAGCCGAGAATCGGAGTTGACTCGGTCGACTCGGCATTATGATGATTTTGTACCTCATCGCAATTCAATGCGGAAATAACTACATATCATGTATATGAATGTAGTTTTTACTATATTGTGCATGTATTTTGATATGCTTCTACCAACGACGCGTGTATTTATACTTTCGCTTTATGTTTAGTGTGATAGGTGATATATTTTGACATGTAATACATGAATGTGGATATCTACAATTTTTAAAATTTGTCGTGATTTTTTCAAAACTTTTGAGTTTTCTATGTAGCGTTTTGCGTATCGTCCGATACCAATCCGAGTCGCCGAGACCGATCCGTCTCAGTGCCCGCCGAGTCGGCGGCCGAGACCGCGACTTGGAACCATAGTTTTGATCCATGGGTGCTCTATGAGATGTAAGATGTCAAAGAGAGGTGAATGAGAGAGGACATGTTAGAAGTTAGGAAGAAACATAAATTTGAGAATCTAAAGAAAACACTTTTACCAAGTTTAACTCTCAGCAACTAAGGAGATAACCCTGTTAATGACGTTAATGCTCAGTCCCCATGGCGTCTTATTGTTAGGTATGTTTGTGTATTTGCGTGAGTCACACACATGAACTATTCCTAACGAAGATTTGTCATGAGAGGTCGAAAGTTCAAGTGGTGGGCGCCTTTATTCAAAAGAAAAAAAGGAGAAGGAAAAAGAAAAAAATGGAAGAGTAAACAAAATATTCAGATTTTTTTTTTCTTTTGGGGAAAACTTCAGATTATTCGGTACTGTAGTTTAAAGCATTTTAAATTATATGGATCAACTTGATTGTTCAATATGACTTGTATTGCTGGATATGAACAAATGATGCTACTCTCTCGCTCTCCCCCTCTTTCATGCACGCGTGCGCACACTACACAAGTCTACAATACTACTATAGCAGATAGATCTGTTATCTATTTCTCTACCGCGAGAATAGTAATCCCTTTGCATTATAATCTGCCACGAGTATATATACATGCACGCATATATAAAACACCGACAATTAAACAATGCGTTGAGTCCGGAATATTACATGCATAGATTATAGAAGGAAAACATAAATACATATGAACCTACATAAACAAACATATTTTTGTTAAGTACTACCCAGACCTCCTTCGTTTCCCATCACTGAGATTGATTCTATCTTGAGCCTCTTCACTGACCGATGAAGTCCTGTTAATTACAGAATTCAAGGCAACAACTTAAATTAATCATACCTCATTGAATCATGATAATAAGATGCAAATGATAACCATTCTCTAGTTTATAACTTATAAATAAGTTTAATTTAATAATTGGAAAGTGTGATGATCATGTTATCCGAGGTAAGATGCATGAATTAGGACTAAGGTGCATGAATATTAGGAACTAATTAAGGTGCATGAATTGGTAACACCCCAGGTTAAGGCCCTCTATCTGGCCTTGAGAAATGAATGGAGATTACTTTAGCTTTATCACTCATACAAGTCATAGGGAACCAAATTAGAAAAAAGATTAATCTGAGGCATGTTCTTATCCTCAGATCAATATAATGGAGGAAAATTTGATTCATTCTTGTAGCATATTTCTTGCATTGTTAATGAAGAAACAGTCGTAAAATATATGACTCCTTTCAGTGAAAATTCAACTCTTCATTCTTGCTATCTGTAATTTGTAACGAAACATTTTGAACGAGAAAAAAACTATTTTAAAAGGCGGGAAGTGAGTTTGACCTCTTGTTTTATTATAGAAAAGCTATAAGCAGTATGATTCGACCATGTGCCTAAGCGCCTGTTTGGCTGGGAACACTGTTTGAGAAAATTGACAGTGAGGCCCACTCGATCAACATTTCTTGGTAAAATTTGTTAAAGGGCTCCAAGCTATCCGTTTTCCGCCCATTTACAGTGAATGCAAAGTGAAAAAATTGCTGACGTTTTGCCGACGTCAACGCCACTTTTCTGATTTTCTGAAAATTTCAAACAAGCAAGATTTTGTAAAATGGGAGAAAAACTGATAGGGGGACCACTATATACACCTTTTCCAACCTACTTTCCTACAAACAAACAGGCCCTAAACAAAAACAACACTAAGTCCTTCCATATGTACGTGCCTAAACAAAAATAACAAGTAGGTCAATACATTTATTGCACCTCAGACTAGGTAGCTATGTGCCTGAACAAAATAGCAGAAGAAAGCCTTCTGACCTCAATAGAACCTGAATAAAGGAAACCTCACATCATGCTTTGTTCATATTTTATATATGTATTGATCATTATGTCAATAATAACCACACATCAGGACATTTGTGTTATTTGTGCTTGTTTATAATCTCTTTATTCACAAAGGAAGCAATTATAAGGATAACTTTTAGCACATTTTTGTTGCTATTTTTGGCATCCCCTATCGCGGTATGCTCTACTTAATTTGAGAGATCATAAAATGTTTTCGTCCCTCTATTTTTTTCAGAGTTATTGTTAATTTAACTCTTATTAGTGGGACACTTTACTTTTGCTCAAGAAAATAACACAATATGATCAACAACAATAAGAAAGACAAAATGGACATACTCCTAAGGGACATCTCCGAGCAGCATCCAGTCACCTTCTTCATCCTCATATGATAAAGTGCCTACTATGTAACTGCATTAGATTCTCTATATTGGGTTGCACGAAACTAAACTGATACTCTATTGGCTAACACTAGATCTCTCACATGTTTCTGTGCAACACCATCATTTCGCATGTTTCTAATTTATCGCTATCATGTATATACTATTTGTAGTAAGTTCACTAAAGAGTAACTGCGAGTGGTTTCACTCGTAAATTGTTAAATTATGTATGAATATTTCTTAAATTAAATTGTTCCAAATACCTCATACATATATGATTGTCGTTGTTTTTAACTTGGACTCGTGGGTTGGATGGATTCTCTTGCTGACTGGTGACTCATCCTAATCACTATAAAAAATTTCAGATTAGGTTGGTTCGCGGATTACATATATACTCGAAGAGGAAAATGTTCTGTTGACAAGCATGGTATGTTTAGTGCGTAGAATCCAAAATTCTCATGTCTCAGGAATTTGATTCCATGCTTTAAATTTTTAGAAATGTTTGCACTACCATACTTGGTGTAATTAGAATATTTTAGCTAATAAATTATTGTTATGTTTGGTATGTTAAATAGATTTTTAAGAATATGACATTACAGAATATTTTTTTTCTGCCAAGCTAATCTTGTAGTGAGGGGACAATGGTAGTGGTAGTGGTAATGAAGGAAATGGCAGCACCGGTTAGGGGCATTATGGTGGCGGTGGTGGTGATGGTAGAACCCGTGATTGTGCAATGATAGCAGTGGCGGTGACAATCGACGTCAGCAGCGATGGTGGTTCGGGGTTGCGTCAGTCGCAGTGGTTGCAACAATGGTAGTAGTGGCGTCAATGGCAATTATGGTTGGCAGTAGCAACAATGGCAGTGGCATTGGTGGTTCCGCGGTGGCATTGGCGATTATTGACAATAGTAATTGATAGACGACAACAGTGGCAACTGTGCCAATGGTGACGGTCAGTTGATGACAATTGCGGTCAGTGGTTGAAGATGGATTGCAGCTATTGGTGATCGGTTGTGGCGGTGGCAATAAAGATCAACATTCCGTAGCAATGTGATGGTCGGCGACAGTGGTGATGGTTAGTAAAAGTAGCACCGGTAGCACTGACAATTCACAGTGGTGGGGATGGACGTGACGATCAGTGGCAGTGGTGTTGGTGGAGGTGACGGTTAGTGGCGGCGATGGTGGTGATAGAAGATGAGGTAGTGAAGAAAGATGAGAAGAACACATAAGGTTATTTAAGAAAACAAATAGTTTTTAGGGATTCTCATTAGGTTGAAATATAGAATACCAACCTGTTATGATGGGAATTGTATTCCCATGAAATGAAGGACTTCGATATCCACAAGAATCCAATATCCTTAGGAATGTCAAAACACGGGAATTCGCATGAGAACCTCGAATTCCCAAGTGAATTGTTGTATACTAAATGCATTTGAAGTTTAAGTTGTACCTTGTATTTGCATTATATCTACGAGTGAGTGTTTTGTGTAATATTTAGTTATGTATATGTAGGTTAAGTATTTTAGGACTAGTTGTGATGTGTTGGTCATCTTGGGATATGCATATGAACTATTTAACAAGGCAGTGCAATAAGTGGGGTATTCTGTTTTTGATGATGTATATGTAAAAGAATATGAACTTCTGGTCGAGTGATGGTTTTATAAACTACTTTAGAGTGGATTTTGATGAATTTTGATATATAGCTCTTTTGGGTAGTTGGCTTTGGAATGCCTTGAATGATCAGGCGAGTGTTGGGTTAAGTTTTTGAAAGCTAGGTTGTCGAAAAGGAGAAAGAGAGTTTTGATGGTAAGCCTCTTATCAGTGCTTCTGGATTTTGGAATGGAGTGTAGAAGTGTTGTTATAGTTTTACGTGTGGCGTTAATTTTAATTGTGGTGATGGTAGGGATGTTAGGTTGGCTTGATGTATGGATAGGAGAAATTAGTCTTGCTAGTGCTTATCATGTTCTTTTTTCGATTGCTAAAAACCAACATGCCACTGTGTTTTCACAGTATACAATTATTGATGGCAGAGACAATGGAATATCCAATTCAATGCAGATATTGATGTTTCTCTTTATCTGGTGTTTTGTGAATTTAATTTGTTTTTTGAATTCCTATCACTGGACTGATTATGATGTGGTGATTTGGTGTTGGACTAGAAATGGTGTTTTTCTGTTAGTTCTTGTTATAAACTTCATAATTTTAGTGGGGTTCTTGGAGTAAACTGTGGATGATAATTTGGAGGAGAAGAACATTGCTGTTCGATCTACTTGTGTTGTTTGTAATAGAGTTGATGAGACTGCATATCACTTGTTTATTTCTTGTCTTGTCTAGATGTTTTCTGGGACTTTTTCAATGATCGCTTTCATGTTAGGAGGAAACCTAAATCTTGGTGGACAAATTGGAGAAGGAAGTTTATTAGAAAGGGGAATCTTATGTTATGGGATATGCTTATGATGGCCATGGTGTGAGTAATTTGGACCGAGAGGGAATAATAGGATCTTTAATCATAAAGTCGCGTCTACTATTGATTTGCTTGATTCTGTCTTATATTTTGTAGATTTCTTGAAAGCTCTTCTTCCGATTCCAAAGAAGTGCAAGGTGGATAGTTCGCTGCTTGCTTATGCTACAAAGAAATGCAAGGGTCCTTCTGATGGATCGAGAGCTTGTGATTCCTCCAGTAGTGCTTTGGTGCCTGTTGGTGTCTGTGGTATCGTAGTTGGGAGCAGCAGATGGTGGTTCCTGATGGGTCTCTGATGGTGATTCTGAACATTTGGAAACATAGTGGGGTGGTAATTTGTTAAACTGGATGTTGCTTGGATGCAGATATTTCTTATTTTGGTGATTGTATGAAACTTAGGTTATGTTGTGTGTTCTTTCTTCGGTAGTCGTGGCTGCCTAAGAGCTGTTGGATTTTGGTTGCTCTTTAGGTGTGGATTTGTAAGTTAACTTTATATTTCTTTCATGTATACATATATGTGGCTGGAGCTTTTGCTCCATCCTATATTCTCAAAAAAAGTTACATAAAGATCTTGAACACACATGAACTATTGGAGAGAGCTGTTTATATATTACTTTTTGAATTTAAGTGAAGTTACATGAAATGCTAATGGATTGTTTATTACTTATATTACTTTATAATCTTGATAATTTGAAAGTTTTTTTAGTAGATTTACATCATGGATTGTAACATTAGCCATATTATGCCAACCATGAGATTTGATCACTTTAAACCTGGGGTGTGACGAAAGCGAGCCAAGGCATCCCTAAATCAGAAACGTCATCGAATCAAAAACCCAATCAACATCATAAAATCATAGAGGCATAGCTGACCGTTTATCTTACCGAATCATCAAAATCATCCTCCATCTCTCACTCGGGTTCAAAAAAATTTCTAGATGAAGAAAGGAAAGAGACAATCTCTATGATGAAGAAAGTTTCCATGATCGTTCTCATGATCAAAAATAAATCTAGGACAGTATTATTTCAACAACTTATATACTGTTATGATGGTCTTGATTTCATGATCATACGCGGAGGAAAGAAATCAAGTCTAATTAGTGTGAAGAAGATCAGGATATCTCGAAAGAACAAGATGATTATGACATCTCATCTCTTCAGAAAAAGGGAGAAACAATCAGAAGAAAAATGGAGAACATTTGTCTTGATCCATGGGTGCCCTATGAGATGTCAGATGTCAAAGAGAGGTGAACGAGAGAGACATGTTAGAAGTTAGAAGAAACATAAATTTGAGAATCTAAAGATACAGTTTTACCAAGTTTAACTTTTGACAATAAGGGAGATAACCCTGTTAATGACGTTAATGCTCAGTCTCCATGGCATCTTATTGTTAGGTAAGTGTCTCTGCGTGTGAGTCACAGACATGAACCTAACCCTAATCAAGCTTGGCCATAAGAGGTTGAAAGTTCAAGTGGTGGGCGCCTTTGTTTAAAAGGAAAAGAGAAGGAGAAGGAAAAAAAATAAGAGTAAACAAAATATTCAGATTTTTTTTTTCCATTTGGGGAAAACTTTAGATTTATCCGGTACTGTAGTTTAAAGCATTTTAAATTATATGGATCAACTTGATTGTTCAATATGACTTGTATTCCTGGATATGAACAAATGATGCTACTCTCTCGCCCTCTCTCTCCCTCCCTCCCTCTCGCGCGCACGCGTGCGCGTGCACACGCTACACAAGTCTACAATACTGTTATAGCAGATAGACCTGTTATCTATTTCTCTACCGCGAGAATAGTAACCCCTTTGCATTATAGTCTGCCACGAGTATATACATGCACACATATATAAAAACACCAATAATTAAACAATACGCTGAGTTCGAAATATTACATGCATAGATTATAGAAGGAAAACATGAATACATATGAACCAACATAAACAAACATATTTTTGGCAAGTACTACCCAGACCTCCTTGGTTTTCCATCACTGTGATTGATTCCCAAGTATCTTGAGCCTCTTCACAGACCTGATGAAAGTCCTGTTAATTACAGAATTCAAGGCAACAACTTAAATTAATCACACCTCATTGAATCATGATAATAAGATGCAAATGATAGCCATTCTCTAGTTTATAACTTATAAATAAGTTTAGTTTAATAATTGGAAAGTGTGATGATCATGTTATCCTGAGGTTAGATGCATGAATTAGGACTAAGGTGCATGAATATTAGGAGCTAATTAAGGTGCATGAATTGGTAACACATCTAGGTTAAGGCCCTCTATCTGGTCTTGAGAAATGAATGGAGATTACTACAGCTTTATCACTCATACAAGTCATAGGGAACCAAATTAGAAAAAAGATTAATCTGAGGCATGTTCTTATCCTTAGATCAATATAATGGAGGAAAATTAGATTCATCCCTGTAGCATATTTCTTGTGTTGTTGATGAAGAAACAGCCCTAAAAAATATATGACTCATTTCAGTGAAAATTCAACTCTCCATTCTTGCTATTTGTAATTTGTAATTTGTAAGGAACATTTTGAATGAGGAAAAAACTATTTTAAAAGGCGGGAAGCGGAGTTTGGCCTCTTGATTTATTATAGAGAAGCTAACGAAACCAGTACAATAAAAGCAGTATGATTCGACCGTGTGTCTAAGCAAAAACAACACGAAGTCCTTCCATATGCATGTGCCGAAACAAAAAAACAAGCAGTTCAATACATTTAATGCAACACGGAGTAGCTAGCCATATGTCTGAAGACAATGGCAAACGTAAAATGTTTTTCCAGTGTGAGCGTAAATGTAATAAGAATTTCAGTATGAGCGGAAAACGTAATATGATAAGAGAAAAAAAATATAAAATAATATTACACCCACCAAAACGTGAACTTATGTCTTCCAATAACTTAAATTTATAAATTACCGCTTGAGTTAGAGATCAAAAGTATCTTCATGCTATAAAAAAAATCTAAAATAAGAAATTATATATAAAAAATTATAAATTATATGTTCTATTTCATAATTTTAAAAAAATCAGTGTGGGTGTCCACCCACACTGAATTGTACGTGGGTCCGCTCCTGCTTGAACAAAATAGGAAAAGAAAGCCCTCCGACTTCAATAAAGCCTAAATAAAGGAAACGCTCACGCCATAATTTATTCATATTTTATATATGTATGGATCATTATGTCATAATAACCTAACATCAGAACATTTGTGTTATTTGTGCTTGTTTATAATCTCTCTGTTCACAAAGGAAACAATTACAAGGACAACTTTTAGCACATTTTTGTTGCTATTTATGGCATCCTTTATCGAGGTATACTCTATTTACTGTGAGGGATCATAAAATATTTTCGTCCCTCTATTTTTTTCAGAATTCTTGTTAATTAAATTCTTATTAATGAAACGCTATACTTATGCTCAGAAAAATAACACGACATGAACAACAACAGTAAGAGAGGTGAGAAGGACATACTCCCAAGGGACATCTCCGACCAGCATCCAGTCACCTTCTTCATCCTCGTACGTGACAACATAGTTCTTGGTACAACTTGGATCGGGAACAATCGCCGGAGAGCGCATCTGAGGGCGCCATAGGAACCGATGACCGATAAGTCCACCTTCCTCCCGATCGCCGCGCCCTCCATCTTCACCTTCACGAACCTATTCCTAACATTGTTCGCACCGTTGTCGTTGTTAATATCGTTCTTTCTGCATTTGATGGGCGGCCAACCTATCAACACTCGCTTCGGTCTGCTCATTTTAACAACTCAAGCTTTTGAGCCAGAATGGTTCTCTGTAACAGCTAGAGCTACAACAGCCTACACTACACATGATGAGCGATCTTACTTGTTGAGGCCATGCGGGTTCTCGAGATTGTTGCTGCGGCCGTCGTCGCCGTCGTCGTCGCCGTCGAAGCTTCTCTTCTTCGGGCGCGCGGCGGCGCCGTTGAGGTTGAGTTTCTTGATGGGGTCTGTGTTGGGGAGGGGAGGGCGAGGGCGAGGTCTAGCTCCATTGTGAGCGTGAGGGGAGTGTTTGAGAGAGTTTGTGTGAGTTGGAGTATTTTGAAAGTGAGATTGGTGCTTGAAGGAGGGAGGGAGGCAGGGGGCCGACACGGGATCGGGTGTCGGTATCGGTGTCGGGGTTTGAGGGGAACCAGCGGGGAATAGGAGGCGGAGATGCTGTAGCTGTTACTTGCTGCAGAGCAGACAAGGGTCTCTTTCTTTAATTGCTGCATGTCTCTCTCTCTTCTCGCTTATCTTTTTCTTTTTCTTCTCTCTATTTTTTTTCCTTGATTTGAAGACTTCTTTCTTGGGAGACACGCACAACTGTATTCAAATGGGATGGCGGCAGCTCAAAAGTCCAAGTGGGGATCACGAGTCCACATTTCTCTCAACAACCATTGTACTGGCAGTTGAAAATTTTAATGCTCAATTCCAGCTTGTGTGATTCTCTGTTGCCGATTCCAGCGAAAAGAGGATGTGGACACAAGCAATTTTTTTTTTTAAAAAAAAAAAAATCTTCCTTCTGAATTTAATTTAAAAAATATCTTTAAAAGTTTAATTATAAAAATCGACCTTTGATTGGTCATGCCGGTGTCACGCAGACATTGAGCAGTTTCGGATTGCCTGCATGGCGCTGACGTTACAGAGTGGCAGTTTTTTTTGGTTCGGATTTGACGAATTCGGATGCAAAATCGTAATAATTTTATATCTGAATTTGACGAAACCAAATCAAATTTTGCTCTTAATTTTTTTTTAAAAAAAAAGGCCATATGTTTTCTATTTCATCTTCTCTGCCTTCTTCTTCCTCTGCTTCCTTCTTCCTCTGCCACCTGCCGTAGAGGAGGCAAGACTGGGGCGTCACCACTGCGGGGAGCAAACGGTGCACTATTTTCGGGGCGGGAATTTGAGAAGTTAAAGATCTAACTTCTTAAAGAAATAAAGAATGAATGCTTTTATTGAATTTCATTTCCATAAAGAATCTAATTGAAACTCATCAACTTAACACAATTATTTGTTATGACACCATGATTATTTGATTAAATTTCTTCACAAAATATTGTATCGAAGGAACCGGCCGTTGTGGGTCAACACACCATTTGGAAGTCTGTGGCCGAACTCTGTCCATCGATTTCGGTGGCTCTTTGATATCAAAGCAGCAGAAATATTTGCCGACGATCAAGAGGAGGTAGAAGAACAAGTAGTCAACTTTTTTCGCAATATTTTTCTCTTTTTAGAAGTTAGAGACAGTACGCGCTTTTTGTAATATAATTAGTTACAGAGAGGAGTTGAAAGAAGAGAAGAGAGAGCTCTCCTCCTTGTGAAAGTCAAACTTAATTCACTTAATTTTAAGTCTGGGTTTGATGAACTTAGACTTAAAATTGTTACAATTTTATGTCTAGGTTCACCAAGTTCAGACTTAAAATTATTAACAATTTTGTACCGGGGTTTATCAAAATCGGATCAAAAATTGCCATTTCACAGCGCCCCAACGCCACGCAGGCGGGTGAAACCGCCAAACGTCTACGTAACACCTACATGACATGTCAGAGGACGATTTTTATAACTAAATTTTTAAGAAGTTTTTTTAATTAAATTAAGAAAGAGGATTTTTTTTAAAAAAAAATAAAATTGCCCAAATTTCAATTACTGAAATTTTAGCAAGGAAAGCTACTTTGCTGAAAAAGATGCTGACAAATCTAGGGAGAAATAAAGACAACTAGGCTTTTCCTTTACTTAGATTTAGAAAACTTTCCACTTACAATATCCTATTACAATATCTCAACTGAAGCATCACGTCCCAATTAAATTTAGAATTTGTATCCATGCTTGGAAGCAAGCTTATTAATCAAATCTTTTAATATACTCAACTGGTCCTGTTGCTTGAAATGGATCTGTTCCTTATTTTAAAGAAGACACAAGTTTGCACACATCTATTCAGGAAAGCTAACCAAATATGGAGTCTTGCATAATTTGAGAAACATGATGGGTTACTTCCGGAGAGAAATAGCTAGTTTAGGTGCACCGGATTCAATTGAGCATAAACAAAGTAAGTAGTGTGTGTGTAGGGGTGTGAGTTGGTCTGAAAGAGATGAGGCAGGATGTCTACTGCTGGGTGCTAGTACTGTTGAGGTTTTTACTGTAATTTTTTTTGGATATTTTCAGTCTTCTAAATTTTATATTAAATGAGGTATTTAAAACATAAATCTCAAACAATTTATACTGTAATATTTCAATCTAAATAAATTAAGAGAAAGAACTTTCTGACATGTGAGAGAGTAGTTGTTGAAAGTACACTTGGGGGTTGAATAGGTGCAAGACTAATTTAATGACAAATGATGCGGAATTAGAAACTAATTGCAAAACGCTTAGTGTAACCAAAGAGTGTAGCCGAATTCCCGATGAAGGGCTCTGGACTATCTTCTCTAAATTCTTTTAAATAAGAGTTGAGGTGCTATGTAAAGCTCTCTTGGTTCAACATAAGTGAGGCACACACACAAGCAATACCAAGCATATAAGTATGAATGAACAATATAAATCAATGCAAGGCACAAAATAAGAGAGAAAGTTAGAGACAGTGGATCAAACGCAAATACCAAGATATATTTCGAGCTTCGAGCACCCAGCTCTGCGTCCCCGCCTTCACACAGAAGGATTTCTACTATAGCATCCACACAGGACTTCCCACACAGGGAACTTTCACTGAGGATTGGGCAAATACAACTTGGAGTAAACAACTCCTCTCTCAACAAATATAACCTCTCACTAGAGGTAAGGCACTAAGCCACACAAGATCAACCTCACAATTGAGGGAAAGGCACAAAGCCAAACAACCACAATCACCTCTTCACTAAGAGGGATACCAACACAACTTCTACAATCACCTCTCACTAAAAGGATATCAACTCAATCGCTTCTCACTAGAGGGATATCACAAAGTGTGGAAGGATTACAACTCTTGGTTGTATCAACAACCACAAACTAATTTTCCCACAATATAGATCCTAATAGATAGGATAGATAGATAAGCTCAAGTATGCGAAAATAAAGTGTTTGAAAATGAAAACAATAAAGAAAAATACTTGAGAAAATCACAAGATAAATGTTGAAATAAAAATCAAAACCAATTCCCAATACTCTATTTTTCTTTGATTTTTCTAACACTTTAAAACAAATGAAGATTGATCTTTTAAACCCAAAAGCTCTTTTAAAACTTGTAGCTAAAACACTTAAGAAGATGAAAATTTTTGCTCTTGAAATTGTTGTGGAAAACCAGCTCAAATGAGGGGTATTTATAACCCCAAATGAATTCTGCCCGTTGGCAGCAAGAAAGGGCAAATTTGCCCTTCCGGTCGATCAGGCGGTCAACCGGCCAACGGTCATATTTATGATCGTTGAGCCACCGGTCGACCGGCCGGTCGACCAGAAACTGGAAACAGAGAGCAGAGCTCTCTACCGGTCGACAGGGCGGTCGAAAAGCTCTCTGGCGGTCGACCGACTCGGTCGACCGGCCTCCCAGCCTGGGCTGCGTGCACGTCTGTGCACGTCGGTCGACCGACTTCTGTTACGGTCGACCGGTGCGGTCGACCGGCGGACAGCCAGGTCAAATATTTTAGGGATTAAAAACTTGAGTTTTTAACTTCAATTAACTCCCATAAAATCACATAAATTTCACAAAAATCAGTTCTTATTAGATCTTTGAAATACAAATATGTGTGAGTAAAATTCAACACATATTACAAGCCATTTGAACCATTTTTGTGTTCTTGAAAATTTGCCTTAAACCAAAATCCGTATTTTCTAAAACTTATATTTTTGAAATGGAAAACCGTTTTCTTCAAAACTCATGCAAATATAAAAATATGATATTGAAATAACTTTTAAGCATGTTGTATATGGATAGAATCCAATATACATGAAAGATATTATATCTATGTTTTTGACATTAAATACAAAAATAAGTTTTGTTAAAATACAAAACTCCAAACTCATGAAATAGACTATCAAAATAAGTTTTTCTAAATAGATGAAGCATAGATGTATATAGATTAAATCTAATATACATTAAACCATGTAAACTTATTTTGATTCTATCTATCCATGAAAACCATATGAAAAACCGAAACCGGTTAAACCGAAAAACCAAACACATGAAACTTTAAACAAGTGTGTGTATGTGAATTTGAGCATATCAACACTATCTAATCTTTACAATGATCTAAACAAATCTTAAACTAAACAAACCGAGATCTTCTTGTAGAACTCTCTCTTCAAGTTGACTCGATCCAAACACGATCCAACGAGCTTGACTCCAACCGAGTGCTAGATGCGATCTTGACGTGCGAGCTCTTGAATCACCATGTGAAAGCTCCAAAAACACTTTTGTTGAATCACCTACTAATTGTAGGCTGTCTAAAAATCACCAAGACAAGCCACCAAAACACAGAGATCTAAGAT
The DNA here is from genome assembly GCA_038442645.1 of Agave tequilana. Classification (NCBI taxonomy): domain Eukaryota; kingdom Viridiplantae; phylum Streptophyta; class Magnoliopsida; order Asparagales; family Asparagaceae; genus Agave; species Agave tequilana. Next base: position 448,238 of record JAVJIF010001694.1, read on the forward strand.
CCAGGCGCAAGGCTAAATGTGACAATCAAGACGCGAGAGATAACCCGCGTCTCAGCATCAAGGCGCGTTGGCTCAACGCCCGCGTCTCAGCATCAAGGCGCGTTGGCTCAACGCCCGCGACTCAGCATCAAGGCGCGTTGGCTCAACGCCCGCGTCTCAGCATCAAGGCGCGTTGGCTCAACGCCCGCGTCTCAGCAACAAGGCGCGTTGGCTCAACGCCCGCGTCTCAGCATCAAGGCGCGTTGGCTCAACGCCCGCGTCTCAGCAACAAGGTGCCCCCACCTTGGTTGTAACCACCCCGATTATGGCGCCATCCACCGCCCATGTAGCGGGGAAGTTGGCCCTCATCGTGGAGCACTTTTAGGGGGCACGATCACCCCTAAAAACCCTATAAATAGTCCCGTCACTATTGAAGGAGGAAGGACGATTATCGGGCAAAAGAGAGATTCCGAAAAAAAAAAAAAGAGGAGAGATCATCGACAGAGAGAGAGAAGACTCTTCAGCGAGCTTACTGAGTACTAGCCGCTCTTCGCCTACCTCCTCTTCTAGAGTTTTGGTAGACGGAGCTGAGTTACTCCCTCTACCTGCCAAGGAGAAGATCCCTCGACGGTCCAGAACGGTCATCTGGTCAACGGAGAACAAGATTCACTCTCCACCGCCACCCGAAGAACCCAGCACTAAACAAAGGGAGAATTCAAGATTCAATATTCTCCCTCCCTTGTAACCGGATGATTAAGCCGGCTGTAATTTTTTCATCTGATCCAAGGAAACGTTACGCCAGCCACCCTTTTCCGTGTCAAACAAGAGATGGTGACTCCGCTGGGGAACCTGTTTGTTACCGACGAACAAGCCGTGGCGCAGGATGATGTTCTCCGTAAGGGGAAGATGGTCGAAACACTCGTTGTCGAGTTCGACCAGGCGAAGTATGAAGAGTTCCTCTCTTCTGGCTCCAAGAGCCCAAAGACCCGCGTCTGCCGCAGGGTCTCAACTGAAAAGCTACCCGAAGCCCAATCTGAGGCTCTGCCGGGTGCCGATGCCCACTGTGCCAAGACAAGTTCACGCGCCAACGCCTCCCAGAAGGCCCGCGTGACCTCAGGCACTGCTGTTGCGATCAACCGCGTCGCACAGAACACACGCGCCAACGCCTCCCAGAAGGCCCGCGTGGTCCCAGGCACTACTGCTGCTGCGATCAACTGCGTCGCGCAGAATACCCGCGTCAACGTCTCTCAGGAGACCCGCGTGGTGAACACTCTTGGTTCTATAAACCAGGATGTTGTTGGTTTCTCTCCACCTCCTCGACGCAACCGGAATGCTGAGCGTCGACAGAGGAGACGCGCGCGTCAACTCCAAGTCGGAACCATTGGTTGTCTGACTGGGGGTGGACGCGGCGTACAATCTGATGCCTTGCCCGCACCTCGTCCAGTGCGTGAGATCCGCGTTTGGCGACCCAAACGCGATACTCCTCAAGTTGAGTCCTCCGAGGACCAACTCATCAAACGCCAGGGTGAAACCTCCGCGTCTTTCCAAACGCAGGAAGTACGCACTCGTAGGCATGGGGCCCAGCAGCCCGCTCTCTCTCAAGCAACTCTGCCCAAACGCATCAGGCAGCAACGCGAGACTCGCGTGCGCGTCATACAGCCGCGTCATGAGAGCCGCGTCCCTGAAGTCTGCGTCCAGGCTGAACAGCACATGACTGTCTCCCGTCTTCGACGTTGCGAGACCAGTCTCTTTAATCCCCCTCCCACGGATTTGAGGGATTATTTGACAAGGAAAAGAAGTGCCAATCAAGCCACTTCGTTATGCTGCTGTCAACAGCTCATCCATATGCTCTCTGGATGCCATTATGGATCAGGCATGCACCAGCAGTCCTTAATCAGACAGCTGACCCTGATTCCCCCGTCAGCCAAAAGAAGACGCTCCCACAGAAGGAGAACCTTTTCGGATGTTGAATACCCGGAGCTTACTGCAAACATGACTAGCAGAAGCAAGGGAAAACAACTAATGGTCAACTCAGAGGAATCTGACTCTGAGCCGGAAGGGGTGTATCAACACACTCGCACCCGGACGGGGGCCATTCCCCCAATTGACTATAATGCTTTAGCCCGCGGCATTAGAATGGGTGATTCTCACTCCGCTGTAGTGGAGTCGCAGGCTTCAAACTCTTCCGTAAAGAAGGAGGCTTCCGCCTACATGGCAGACACTCATGAGGAGACGGCCAGGCGTTTAGAGCAGACGCAGAAGCGCCAGATGGATATAATCGCCTCTCAATAGAGATCCATTGACTCCCTCAAGCATATGCTTGAGAAATTGCTTGAAGAAAGAGCGAGATCTCCTCCTAGACGGTCGAAGGGAAAGGGAGAAAGGGAGGAAGCCCACCCTCCGAACCTTCTGACGAGACACGACGATCTACCTCGGATGTGTCCAAGCCCCCGTCGCAGGCAAGAAGCGACCAAGACCAGGAGAAGACTCATGCTAAGAGGATGAGTCAATTAGAACGACGCCTCGAGGCCCTTGCCAATCGCAAGGACCTCCAAGAAGCTGGAGTGGTCCGGCCCTATCCGGCTGAGTGGGACTTAGTTCCATACCCTCCTAAATTCAAGGCTCCAACCCTCCAAGCATTCGACGGGAAGGGGTCACCCAACCAGCACATCTACTACTTCAAATCCCAGAGGGAATGTAGTAGATAATGACGCCATCCTGGTGTAATACCCCGTTCCCGGAATACGTGCTTAATTGCGTATTCAGTTTTTCGAACGTATTTTTCGATTTACTTTCCGTATTCGACCAATTTTAATTTCAAATATCATTTTCCAATATATTAGATTTTACATGAATTTCTGGAATTTTCTGAAATTAAAAGGAATTTCTTCATAACGGGTGTCGGCCAGTGTCGCTGACCGCTTCCCGGATTTTTAATTCACAAACCACTTGGAATTTCCAGAAGAGTCTTTAGACTTTTCTTCTTAGAATCACATTTCTTATTTAAATACTTTTTCTGAAGATTTTACGAATTTATGGATTTTCCGCCGGAGTCGATAGAAGACTGATTCCAGTATTTTTAAATTCCAAACAGTTAGGAATTTCAAGATGGCCCTTTAGGCATTATTCCTTAGAATCATATTTTCTACCTACATTCTTTTTCTGAGGATTTTATGAATTTATGAAAATTCCAACGGAGTCGGTATTTTATTGGTTCCGGGATTTTTAACTTTAAAACTATACCGTATTTCTTAAAACGGATTTCACTATGATATTTAGTATAATATTATTGATTTTTGGTATCAATTACGAGTCGTTCCGAGATACTTGAATTTCGGACGATTTCGGTATTTTCTGAAATGTTTTCCCGCATGCTCGACATTAACTCGGGAAACTGTGTTTCCGACATTTTGATTTTGGAGACCAAGAAAATATCTTCTCATTTCAAATCTTTTCTTTTTCTCTTTTCCTTATTCTTTCCTTCTTCTCCAAGCCAAAGGATTTCCAATTTCTAAAAATTCCAACAATTCATATTTTCCAAAATATCTTTCCTCCAAAATATCCCCATTAATGCACCCCTCTCTCTCTTCCCCATGGCCGGCCAAGTGGCCAAGAAGAGACACCCATCCCATCTCCTATTTTGCAATTAAACCCCTCCCTTCTACATAATTACATCTCCTTTATAAAATCAAAACCTATATAAATCCCTTCCTTTACATTTCTTTCTCTTTTTCACTTCACCAAAGAGAAAACCTTCACCATTCCCTCCTCTATCTCAACATCAATCACCTAGGTCTTCATCTTCACTTCAACCTCAACTACTTTGGATTGGGGATCATCTCTCTTCGTCGATTACACCTCCGTTGATCTATTCGTCGACCACAACCATTCCGAGTTCGTAAAGCTTCGCATAACCGATCTACGTGAGTATCTTTACTCACCAAGACTTGATCAATTCTTGTATGCATGTGTCTCCCTATCTTGTACATTTATGTTCTCAAAATCATATTTTTAACCCTCAAGAACAACCACCAAATTCTGCTCTGTAAGCTGTTTCCCGACCTCGATTAGTCGACTTAACCTAGGGCCTAGTCGACTAACCCACCTTAGTTAAAACGTAGCTTTTCTGATTTCACAGTTTTAGTCGACTAAGCTATTTTATCAGTCGACTAGACTCCCCTAGTCGACTACATTTTGACCCCTAGTCGACTAATTTTCCTTGAACCAAAAACACCAACTCTCGGCCCTAGTCGACTTAGTCTATATTACTAGTCGACTAGATACCTTTAGTCGACTATACCCTTGATCCTAGTCGACTAACATGTCCCTGAAATAAATCCCAATTTTATGCATCACAGATTTAGTCGACTTGCGTATTCGTTAGTCGACTTATAGTTCACCAAGTCGACTACCCTTCCAACCCAAGTCGACTACCAAACTCTCTGGAAAACCACTTTAGTCGACTCCTGCGGACTATTAGTCGACTGAAGACCCTTATTAGTCGACTAATCTTTCACCTAGTCGACTAATTCTGACTGGTTAATTTAGTTGCTTTCTTTTCTGATTTTGGATCTTAACCTCTATGCATGTGGTACTTTAGTCTTGTTTATGCTTCATAATTGATACCACGTGACATGTTACTTGACGGGTCTCACCACTTGATACTTCATGACTTGTTCGTTAACATTATCAACGTTTGTCAATTCTTTAGACTTGTTAGTTTTATGTTTCCTTTTAACACATGTATATCACCATTTTGTCATGCTATCTCTTTACAACAAGGCATGACACACTTGACATTGTATAATTATCTCGATAATGGGAATGTAGTACCTGATCACTTGCTATGTCTTACATTTCTGATTACATTTATGATTACAGTTCTGACTACATGTATGATTACAGTTATGATCCTACTCATTCCCATAATCAGATAATTATATTAATAAACTATAAAAAGGGACAACTTGTATGGGTATGGGAGGAAGTGATGGATGCCGGAATGATACCTTGCTTATAGTGATGGGATATATATATGGCGGTAAGTTATATGTCATTACATTTAGGGGGACTTTGGGCCTCCAAAGCTGGTTCCAGGTGTATGGAAACCACTATAAGAGGTGATATCAGTTCTCCATCTACTTCCGGTAACGACCCTCGACTTTCTTATATATGGATGTATGTGTGTGGGATGTACACTCAAACACATACCTAGATATATGAGTTAGACGAGTAATAATAATAGTAGACGTTGCCTATTGTGATTCATGTTATAGTTCCGGTTATGACTTATGATACGTGTATTATGGACCTTGACAATTACTGTTATGTATTCTTGGCTTGACCATAGTTGATTTGCATCTCTGATTCTATACGCTTGGATATACTGTGGCATGAGTCAAAGGTATATATATGAGGTTTCCTTGTTTGGATTATTCCTTCGATGTACTAGTCTCATGGGACCGTGACCTAAGCGTATACAATCACTTTTGCTTATAATTAACCTTACTTTCGATTTCCTGTTCCATGTATGCGATACCTGTTCTCATATATTATACTTGTGTTCTAACCCCTATCCTTATCGCTTTGCCACTTGGCTATAGTTGTTTACTATTATATGTCTTGACCCTTTGGATTTGCATATTCAGATTTCGAAGCTTGGATCGTAGTGGAGCCATCCACTGTAGATTGAGCTTCCTCTAGTGAGCAGGCTAGCTCTTCTTCCTTCGTGCCAGGCTCCTCTTTTGACTCACGGGATCTCCATCCTACTCGTGAGCATTTTGTTGTTCATCTTGTATATTTTACTTTTGGACTTGTTATGATAAAAGACACATGTAATGTGTAGATGTTTATCATACTGTGATGACTTTGTATATGTACCTTTCATGTTGGCATTTGTATGAATACCACGCTTCGTGTGTACTCTGATTTCTTGTTGTACTTTATGCTTAGCGTATATACGTGGGGGCACTCTCTGACCTACGTATATACGTCGCAGTGACGTCCCCGTATCTTGGAAATCGGGGCGTTACAGGTTGGTATCAGAGCCTAGGCTCTCACACCTAAAGTACAAACAAGCGGCAAATTCCTGTAATTTGCTAATGCCAACTATAATATACAAAGTTGTTAAGTCCTTCTTGATTCCTTCCTTGATTCATTTCCTTGTATCCTAAACTCCTTCCATTTGTTTTCAAATCCAGTTATCTTTCATCTATTCGGTATGGAGAGACGATCGGGTCGTAACAACATCGGGCAAGTACCGAATGGACCCGTAGGAGGAGAGAATGCCGATGTCTTGGGAATCATTCAGGCTATGCTGGGAAACCAGCAACGGCAGATGGAAAATCAGCAGCAGCAGACCGAGCTCCTTAGACAAGAGTTAGCAGCCCCGAAGGAACAGAAACCCGGGAATGTATCGGACTTCAGAAGACTACAGCCTGCTATATTCACGGGGAGCGAGAAACCATTGGAGGCGGAGCAATGGTTGACGGACACGACAGACCTGCTGAACGCAGCCCGTGTCCCACAGGAGAACCAAGTTGAAGTCGCCAAGATTCAGCTTAAAGACATAGCTCGAACTTGGTGGTTGGCCGAGGAGGCCCGGTTGGAGAAACCTATTACCTGGGATACTTTCTCCAAGAGTTTTTACAGCCGCTTTTTCCCTGCTACGGCGCAGAAAGATATGGAGGAGCAATTCATCAGACTCCAGCAGGGGAACAAGTCCGTGGACGAGTATGCCGCGGAGTTTCTTCGACTGAGCCGCTTCGCGCCGTATATGGTAACGGACGAGGAGAAGCGAGCGAGCAGGTTTCAGCAGGGTCTACAGATGAAGATTCAGATGTACCTGATGCCCCAGCAGCTGAAGACCTATGCAGAGGTTCTCACCATCGCTCGGGAGGTAGAGCGTGGGTTTGAGAAGGAGCAAGGGGATCAGATGAGACACCAGGCCAAGAAGAGGCCTTTTGAGTTGATAGATGAGGGAGATGCAGGTAGGGCAAACCATGGCCCGATGATGAAGAGACCATCCCAACCTCCTCTGTCTCAGATTGTATGCAACTATTGCCACAGACCCGGGCATTATAAGAGCGATTGTCGAGTAGCTAAGAGATTATGTTTAGTGTGTGGGTCAGGGAGTCATATGCTATGGGATTGCCCACACAGGAAGTTTGGTCATGTGGCACCAATCCGACCAGCACATCCAGCCCCAGCTCTTCCAGCTCCACCATTAAGGAGGAACCCAGAACCTGTGGATCGAAGAGTTCCATTTCCGCCTCAGCAGTATGCTCATCAGCAGAGAGGAATGAGGCCTAGAGCAGACCATGGTAGAGGTCAAGTTCGCATCATGGAGGCAGAGACATCGGAGGATGCAGCAGAGTGGGTAGACCAGCATCCGGAGCAGGAACCCTAGGATATCATGGTAACCACTACCCTAGATCTTGGAATTAGTTATCTTTATTAATATGTCCCTTATCATTCTATCATTGTCCATCTTAATTCTTCATATGATTCGTCTTATCCTGTTTTTGTTTTTTCGAAGCCTTTGATTTCAACCATATCCCCTTTGTGTTCAATTTGCCCCTTAGCGAAATTGCGAGGACGCAATTTTTGTAAGGTGGGTAGATTGTAATACCCCGTTCCCGGAATACGTGCTTAATTGCGTATTCAGTTTTTCGAACGTATTTTTCGATTTACTTTCCGTATTCGACCAATTTTAATTTCAAATATCATTTTCCAATATATTAGATTTTACATGAATTTCTGGAATTTTCTGAAATTAAAAGGAATTTCTTCATAACGGGTGTCGGCCAGTGTCGCTGACCGCTTCCCGGATTTTTAATTCACAAACCACTTGGAATTTCCAGAAGAGTCTTTAGACTTTTCTTCTTAGAATCACATTTCTTATTTAAATACTTTTTCTGAAGATTTTACGAATTTATGGATTTTCCGCCGGAGTCGATAGAAGACTGATTCTAGTATTTTTAAATTCAAACAGTTAGGAATTTCAAGATGGCCCTTTAGGCATTATTCCTTAGAATCATATTTTCTACCTACATTCTTTTTCTGAGGATTTTATGAATTTATGAAAATTCCAACGGAGTCGGTATTTTATTGGTTCCGGGATTTTTAACTTTAAAACTATACCGTATTTCTTAAAACGGATTTCACTATGATATTTAGTATAATATTATTGATTTTTGGTATCAATTACGAGTCGTTCCGAGATACTTGAATTTCGGACGATTTCGGTATTTTCTGAAATGTTTTCCCGCATGCTCGACATTAACTCGGGAACTGTGTTTCCGACATTTTGATTTTGGAGACCAAGAAAATATCTTCTCATTTCAAATCTTTTCTTTTTCTCTTTTCCTTTATTCTTTCCTTCTTCTCCAAGCCAAAGGATTTCCAATTTCTAAAAATTCCAACAATTCATATTTTCCAAAATATCTTTCCTCCAAAATATCCCCATTAATGCACCCCTCTCTCTCTTCCCCATGGCCGGCCAAGTGGCCAAGAAGAGACACCCATCCCATCTCCTATTTTGCAATTAAACCCCTCCCTTCTACATAATTACATCTCCTTTATAAAATCAAAACCTATATAAATCCCTTCCTTTACATTTCTTTCTCTTTTTCACTTCACCAAAGAGAAAACCTTCACCATTCCCTCCTCTATCTCAACATCAATCACCTAGGTCTTCATCTTCACTTCAACCTCAACTACTTTGGATTGGGATCATCTCTCTTCGTCGATTACACCTCCGTTGATCTATTCGTCGACCACAACCATTCCGAGTTCGTAAAGCTTCGCATAACCGATCTACGTGAGTATCTTTACTCACCAAGACTTGATCAATTTCTTGTATGCATGTGTCTCCCTATCTTGTACATTTATGTTCTCAAAATCATATTTTTAACCCTCAAGAACAACCACCAAATTCTGCTCTGTAAGCTGTTTCCCGACCTCGATTAGTCGACTTAACCTAGGGCCTAGTCGACTAACCCACCTTAGTTAAAACGTAGCTTTTCTGATTTCACAGTTTTAGTCGACTAAGCTATTTTATCAGTCGACTAGACTCCCCTAGTCGACTACATTTTGACCCCTAGTCGACTAATTTTCCTTGAACCAAAACACCAACTCTCGGCCCTAGTCGACTTAGTCTATATTACTAGTCGACTAGATACCTTTAGTCGACTATACCCTTGATCCTAGTCGACTAACATGTCCCTGAAATAAATCCCAATTTTATGCATCACAGATTTAGTCGACTTGCGTATTCGTTAGTCGACTTATAGTTCACCAAGTCGACTACCCTTCCAACCCAAGTCGACTACCAAACTCTCTGGAAAACCACTTTAGTCGACTCCTGCGGACTATTAGTCGACTGAAGACCCTTATTAGTCGACTAATCTTTCACCTAGTCGACTAATTCTGACTGGTTAATTTAGTTGCTTTCTTTTCTGATTTTGGATCTTAACCTCTATGCATGTGGTACTTTAGTCTTGTTTATGCTTCATAATTGATACCACGTGACATGTTACTTGACGGGTCTCACCACTTGATACTTCATGACTTGTTCGTTAACATTATCAACCGTTTGTCAATTCTTTAGACTTGTTAGTTTTATGTTTCCTTTTAACACATGTATATCACCATTTTGTCATGCTATCTCTTTACAACAAGGCATGACACACTTGACATTGTATAATTATCTCGATAATGGGAATGTAGTACCTGATCACTTGCTATGTCTTACATTTCTGATTACATTTATGATTACAGTTCTGACTACATGTATGATTACAGTTATGATCCTACTCATTCCCATAATTAGATAATTATATTAATAAACTATAAAAAGGGACAACTTGTATGGGTATGGGAGGAAGTGATGGATGCCGGAATGATACCTTGCTTATAGTGATGGGATATATATATTGGCGGTAAGTTATATGTCATTACATTTAGGGGGACTTTGGGCCTCCAAAGCTGGTTCCAGGTGTATGGAAACCACTATAAGAGGTGATATCAGTTCTCCATCTACTTCCGGTAACGACCCTCGACTTTCTTATATATGGATGTATGTGTGTGGGATGTACACTCAAACACATACCTAGATATATGAGTTAGACGAGTAATAATAATAGTAGACGTTGCCTATTGTGATTCATGTTATAGTTCCGGTTATGACTTATGATACGTGTATTATGGACCTTGACAATTACTGTTATGTATTCTTGGCTTGACCATAGTTGATTTGCATCTCTGATTCTATACGCTTGGATATACTGTGGCATGAGTCAAAGGTATATATATGAGGGTTTCCTTGTTTGGATTATTCCTTCGATGTACTAGTCTCATGGGACCGTGACCTAAGCGTATACAATCACTTTTGCTTATAATTAACCTTACTTTCGATTTCCTGTTCCATGTATGCGATACCTGTTCTCATATATTATACTTGTGTTCTAACCCTATCCTTATCGCTTTGCCACTTGGCTATAGTTGTTTACTATTATATGTCTTGACCCTTTGGATTTGCATATTCAGATTTCGAAGCTTGGATCGTAGTGGAGCCATCCACTGTAGATTGAGCTTCCTCTAGTGAGCAGGCTAGCTCTTCTTCCTTCGTGCCAGGCTCCTCTTTTGACTCACGGGATCTCCATCCTACTCGTGAGCATTTTGTTGTTCATCTTGTATATTTTACTTTTGGACTTGTTATGATAAAAGACACATGTAATGTGTAGATGTTTATCATACTGTGATGACTTTGTATATGTACCTTTCATGTTGGCATTTGTATGAATACCACGCTTCGTGTGTACTCTGATTTCTTGTTGTACTTTATGCTTAGCGTATATACGTGGGGGCACTCTCTGACCTACGTATATACGTCGCAGTGACGTCCCCGTATCTTGGAAATCGGGCGTTACACCTGGCGCGACTGTTCATCGGCACCCTGAAAGGGTTGGCTTTTGAGTGGTTTATGAAGCTCCCGGAGGGTTCTATCAAGAACTGGGGGGATCTAAAGAAGCTGTTCTTGACACGCTTCTTCGAAGATGACTCCGAAGTAACAATGCCCATCCTTTTAGCTACCAAACAGCGGAGAGGGGAGTCCGTCAAATCTTTCGTGGAAAGATTTCGGAACACGGCACTCCGGTGCCCAAGCGGTATGACCCAGGCCACCCTGGTGGAAACATGCCGCCACAATCTCCAAACCTCACTCCTTGCTCAAATAGGAGTTGCTGAAAGCCGCACCTGGAAGCAGTTAGTCCAACAAGGTGAACAGGCTGAGGAGATTGTTGCCCGTGTCAAGGCAGAGGAAGGCAAGCTGCGGCCGGAAAGGTCGACAAGGCGTGCACCGGCACCAGACACCTCCCTCCAAACGAAGCGGAAGGATAACCTGGCGACGGAGACCAAATCTCCCACCAAACCTCAAACAGGCAGGGCAAGTGGCTCTTCAAGCCAGCCACGCCCCAACAAGCAGTATTCCTTCAAGGAGGAACACGTCGATTCGCTCTTCAAGCTACTCAACAAGAGCAATCGACTGAAGCTCCCTGAAATTAGACGCCCGGAGGAAGTCGGCAAGACCGACAATCCCAACTACTGCATGTACCACAGGATGTTGGGACATCCTACCAAAAGCTGCTACGTCTTCAAAGACATCCTTCAGGCTTTGATTGACGCGGAGGTGCTCAAGCTCCGACCAGAGCAGAAGAAGGTCACGGCCAATGTGACGTCGGTTCTCCAGTTCGGGAGACAACCTCCAACGCCTGCGGGGGTAACTCCTATTCCAAGGGGAGAATTAAGAGTGGTCAACACAGACCCTCACCAACAGCAGGAGAAGGGCTTGGTAGCCGTCCCTACACCTCAGGGGGAAACCATGTGGGTCCACCCTGACCTCGTCGATGAACAGCAGTGGACTACTGTGACCAACAGGAAGTCCAAAGGCAAGGCAAAAGCTTCGTCCTGCCATGTGGTATGTGCCTCCTCCCGAGAAGCAGAGGATGATGTTCCCTCACTGACCGACTCAGAGGAGGAAACGATAGTCTTGGCCGCAGAGCCCAACCAACCGACGACAGGAACCCGTTCAGGACAGGCGTACTTGAAACAGTACGACGAGACGGCAGTAGCCCCTCCACAACCAACTGCGGAGCCAGTCAGGCCCTCCACAAAGCCACCTGTGGAGAAGCAGAAGGAGACTCGATTCTCTCGAGCCCTTCAAAGAGGCATCGCGGAAGGGTCTTCGGCACCTTACCGCTTTGATGTCCTGGCTCAGCTGGCCAACATTCCGGCACGCATTACCTTGTATGAACTCCTGAGGCTATCAAAGTCAACCAGAGAGGCTCTGCAAGAAGCTCTGGCGAATGCTGAGGCCTTCGTGACCCAGGTGCCGAAGGAGGAAGATGTAGAGGATTGCCTCCACACTTCCCAGAATGCCCCTGCATCACCTTCACGGCAGATGATATGCAGGTGAAAGGGAAGCATGATCGACCCCTGTACTTCACAGGTTACATCGGATCATCTGAGGTGAACCGCATTCAGGTAGATCCAGGGTCCGCATTGAGCATTATGCCCCGCCGAGTCATGCAACACCTCGGCATCCCTACCCACCGTCTGAGCCCTACACAGACGACCATCTACGGGTTCAATGCCAACGGCACCCGTCCGATGGGGAAGATCAAGCTCAAGTGCCAGATTGGGAGCCTCAAGTCGGAGGTGACGTGTTACGTCATCGATGCCGACACTTCCTACAATCTGCTGCTGGGACGACCATGGATCCACCGCAACTCCATCGTTCCCTCCACTCTTCACCAAGTCATGAAATACATTGACGCGAGTGGGAAGGTGCAAACGTTGGTTGCCGAAAGGTATCCGTTCAAGGGAGTCGAGAATTATTTCACGGATTCCCTTTTATATCAGGATCCGGTGGATGAAACCCCGCAACTGGAGGCGCCAGACTCTGGTAATGAGGCTGACACTGAGCCCGAGCAAGAAAAGTGCCTGTGGGAGTTAGAACCATTTGTAAAGAGCACTAATAAGCTCGATGTTGATAATACCACCGACGATGCAGGCGGTTGGTATATTAATGAAAGTCTAGACTTTGAATATTTTTCTGCGTGTGCATCCGATTCAATACCGTCGGATACTACTACCGACGTAGACGATGACATCTGGTCGGCAATGGATGCTTTGACATCATTGCATGTACCAGTAAAATCATCTTTCGGGACATACCAGGATAATGGCGATGCGCAGGAATCTATATTCTTGGTTCCGGCAAGACGAAAAGGCCAAAGACCAATACTTTTCGGGCGAATCTCGTCTGAACCAATGCCCCGCGAAGAATCGGAAAGCGAGGAGGAATCCCCTCAGCTCGACCATTATGAATCGAAAGCACTCAGAATGATGAAGCAAATGGGGTACGATCTAACCAACAAGCCCGGGTTGAACTTCGGCAAAGGAAGGAGGACGCTACTTCGATCCTTTGTGCAAAAGGGAAGGCCCCCGATTATTATCATCGGACGCGCAGGGGGTTGGGCTACGTATCAACTCCGGTCCCATCAGCCTCTGATTCTCAAGAATCGTCGAGCAACGATTGCTCTTCAGACACGTCATCATGGGAGTCAGATGTCAGTGTCGGCAACATCTTCAAAGGGCTTTCAGTAAACATGGTTTCAACAGGCCATCTGGAAGATGAAGTTGAAGAAATGATCCAACCTGATACAGATCCTTGGATCAAATATTTGAATGCTCTTTGGGATATCCGCTTTGAACAGCGTGAGCCACCCACAGATGACAAGGTTGTTCAGATCAACCTAGGAGATGAGACCAACCCCAAGCCCATCTTCATAAGTGACGGCCTGTCGCCTCCAGAGAAGAAGGATCTAATATCTCTTGTACAAGAGTATATAGATGTCTTCGCCTGGAATTATGAGGACATGCCTGGACTTGATCCTCAAGTGGCTATGCATCGCCTCAACATCAATCCGGACATGAAGCCTGTTAAACAACAGCAGCGACGGTTCCGTCCAGAGATAATGGAGGCAATTCAATTAGAAGTCAGAAAGCTCATCGATTCTGGCTTCATCCGGGAAGAACAACATCCCGACTGGGTAGCCAACATCGTTCCCGTCGCCAAGAAGAATGGGAAGATCCGGATCTGCATCGACTTCCGTGATCTAAACGAGGCCTGCCCCAAAGACGAATTCCCATTGCCAATCACAGATGTCATGATTGACAATACTTGTGGATTCGAGCGAATGTCCTTTATGGACGGGTTCTCAGGATACAATCAAATCAAGATGTATCCCGATGACGAAAAGCATACCTCCTTCAGGACTCCTCTAGGGGTATATTGCTACACCGTCATGCCCTTCGGACTGAAAAATGCAGGGGCAACATACCAAAGGGCCATGAACGCCATTTTCCATCAGCAAATGCGGAAAACGGTGGAATGCTATGTCGATGACATCGCGGTGAAGAGTCGCACTAAAGGCGATCACATAGCAGACCTGAAGGTGGTCTTCGACATCATGCGGGCTCATCAATTGAAGATGAACCCCACCAAATCCTTCCTGGGGGTAGCCAGTGGCAAATTCCTAGGATTTGTTGTGACTTCCACAGGAATCTATTTGGATCCAGAGAAAGTCCGCGCTATCCAAGAGATGCAACCCCCAGAAGCCTCAAGGAGCTCAGGGGATTACAAGGACGATTGGCGTACATCCGCAGGTTCATATCAAACCTTTCCGGGAGATGCCAACCCTTCGCCAAACTGATGAAAAAGGGGTTTCATTCATTTGGGACGACGCTTGTCAAAAAGCATTTGAGGAGATCAAACACTACCTCACCCAACCACCAGTTCTTGCAGCCCCGGTGTCCGGAAAGCCTTTCCTGGTGTACGTCCGAGCAATGGATCATTCCCTGGGGGCTCTACTAGCTCAGAATGATGAATAAGGACGAGAACAGGCAATCTACTATCTGAGTAGAACAATGATCGGAGCCGAACATCGGTACAACCCGATCGAGAAGGAATGTTTGGCACTAGTGTTCGCCATTCAGAAAATGCGACACTATCTGGTAGGCCAGACTATAAATGTCATATCAAAAGTCAACCCTCTGAGGTTACTTATGACAAAGCCTTCTTCACTAAATGGCCGGCTGGCAAAATGGGCCATATTGCTATCACAATATGAGATGCATTTTCTGCCACAAAAGGCTATTAAGGGACAAGCGGTGGCGGACTTCTTAGCTGAACACCCAGATCCGAGGGCAGCCAAACTCTATGAGGATCTCCAGACGAGGCCGCCGAAGTCTGCCTGACTCAGACGTTGTTCGAAAGTCAAGTATGGCAACTTTTCTTCGATGGTGCATCAAGGGCAAGCCCAAAGGGACACACAGTAGCGGGGGTAGGAGTAGTACTCGTCTCCCCACAAAACTACGTGATTCCCCGAGCTATCTCGTTAACCGAGCCCTGTTCTAACAATGTGGCGGAATACAACGCTCTTTTGATTGGGATGCAATTCGCCGATGAGATTGGCGTTAAAAATCTCGAGGCTTACGGTGATTCTAAACTCATCGTC
The DNA here is from genome assembly GCA_038442645.1 of Agave tequilana. NCBI lineage: Eukaryota > Viridiplantae > Streptophyta > Magnoliopsida > Asparagales > Asparagaceae > Agave > Agave tequilana. The sequence continues at coordinate 463,798 of JAVJIF010001694.1, forward strand.
AGCCAAGTTCGCGGAGAGTACGAGGCCAGACATGAAGATCTAGTACCCTACTACAACGCGACAATTCACATGGCCGAAAGGTTTTCAAACTTCTACATCGACCATGTACCGCGCAGGCAAAATGCACATGCGGATGCACTCGCATCCCTCGCTGCTTCCTTAGCTCTTCCAGCTGGAGCAATGGAGAAAGTATTCGTCTATAGCCACGACCTGTACTGTCCAAAAATTTCACTCGGAGACTGCCCAGGGTCAACGGGAGACCATCACGACAAGGAAACACTTGAAGTGTCAACTGGTCTAGAGCTTAAAGACTGGCGATTCCCCTACATCGACTATGTCTTATACGGCATCCTGCCTGAGGACACCAAGGAAGCGGCTGCCATTCGAAGGAAAGCCCCTAAATTCTACTATAATGCGATCACGCGAACATTGTATCGTCGATCGTATGACGGAATCTTACTTCGGTGTCTCTCACCAAAAGAGGCCCAGGAGGTATTGAAAGAGGCTCACGATGGTACGTGCGGAGCTCATCAACCTGGCCCGAAATTGGCACATCGACTCCAAAGGTTGGGTTACTATTGGCCCAAGATGATCGCCGATGCTGTCGCTTATGCTAAGAGATGTCACGCCTGTCAAATACACGGCGATTTCATCCATCAAGCACCAGGGTACCTCCACTCTACGACCTCTACTTGGCCGTTTGAAATGTGGGGGATGGACGTGGTTGCCCTATCAGCCCACCATCATCGAAAGGACATCGGTTCATTCTAGCGATAACCGATTACTTCTCAAAGTGGGCCGAAGCTATCCCTTTGAAAGAGGTGAAATCTTCTAACGTGATCAAGTTCGTGAAACATCACGTTATTTACCGCTTCGGTGTGCCTCGGCGTATCATCCATGACAATGGACCCCAGTTCATCAGCCAGGCTTTCCAGAGATTCTGCGCGAAGTTCAGAATCCAGAGTGTGTCCTCAACGGCATACTATCCTGCTGCTAACGGTCTTGCAGAAGCCTTCAACAAGACTATTGGCAAGCTTCTCAAAAAGTTCGTCTCGAAAAGTCAACGAGACTGGGACGACAAGCTGGGTGAATGCTTATGGGCTTATCGCACAACTGTGCGAACCCCAACTAAAGCCACGCCATTTTCCTTGGTATACGGATGCGAAGCCGTCCTTCCATTGGAAATACAAATTCCCTCTCTACGCGTCGCCTTGACAGCGGAAATGACAACTGAGGAGAAGCATCAGCAGCGACTCCAGGAGTTGGAAGCCTTAGACGACAAGCGTTTGCAGGCCCAACAACAAATCGAGCTTTACCAGCTCGTATCACCAGAGCCTTCAACAAGAAAGTCAAAGCGCGAACTTTCAAGAAAGGCGACCTTGTCTTAGCTGTCCGAAGACCCATGGTCATGACGCACAAGACAAAAGGAAAATTTCAACCCAAATGGGAGGGACCGTTTGTAGTAGAGTCAGTCTACTCAAATGGGTCATATCGCCTCATAACTTCAAATGGCGATACACTCATGATGCCGATCAATGGCAAATTCTTGAAGAAGTACTATCCTTAATAGTACTCTTCTTCCGATCAAGTTAAAAGTACACCTCTGATCAAACATCCGACGCCCTCGACGGCTAAGGATAGAGGAAAATGTTGGCCTTTAAGCCCAACATAAGTCCTCGACAACTCATCATGCTGAGGGGAATAGCATGACTAGCCCAGCTCAAACGGTAGTTGGTAAAGGCATGTCAAACCCGTTGACAGCTGAGGATTTGCTAAAAATCCTAAGGGACACGTTCCCATTTGATCCGACGCCCTCGACGGCTAAGGATAGAGGAAAATGTTGGCCTTTAAGCCCAACATAAGTCTTCGACAACTCATCATGCTGAGGGGAATAGCATGACTAGCCCAGCTCAAACGGTAGTTGGTAAAGGCATGTCAAACCCGTTGACAGCTGAGGATTTGCTAAAAATCCTAAGGGACACGTTCCCATTTGATCCGACGCCCTCGACGGCTAAGGATAGAGGAAATGTTGGCCTTTAAGCCCAACATAATCCTCGACAACTCATCATGCTGAGGGGAATAGCATGGCTAGCCTAACTCAAACGGTAGTTGGTAAAGGCATGTCAAACCCGTTGATAGCTGAGGGTTTGCTAAAAATCCTAAGTGGACTTGAGTCCACTCTTTTCTCTAAAAATCCCTTACCAATTCTCGTCCATAGAATGGTAGGACCACAAAATGCAATCATTACTACGTTAACACTATACCTCTGGTAATGAATACTCTTTGTTGAGTATAAACTTTGCTTGTTAACTCTGCATAGAGTAACAAACTCTCAAATTTGCCAAGTTAACACTATACCTCTGGCATTTCAAATTCCACTTGTCAATTCTCATCAATAGAATGACAGGTCCTCAAATTGCTCTTATCACGAGCCAATTCTTGTCAAGTTAACATTACACCTCTGACAAACTACTGTTTAAGTTAACATTACACCTCTAAGCAGTACATCGAGTGCCTGTCAAGTTAATATCACACCTCTGATAGTCACTTTCTTCAGACTTCCGTATCGAAGCTGAAATGGACGATGCCAAGTTAACACTACACTTCTAGCATCCGAGTCATCGCTAAGTTCAACAATACACCTATGGCCATGACCTTCCTCGACTTCTTCGTCTAAGTCGAGATGACCAATGCTAAGTTCAACATCACACCTCTAGCATTACCTCACTGTTAAGTTAAACATTACACCTATGACAGTGACATTCTGAGTTAAGTTATATCACACCTCTGACTCACATCCTTGTCGAGTTAACACCACACTTCTGACAAGACTATCTCCAACCCGTTAAGTTAATATCACACCTCTAACGGTAAAAGCTTTACTAGATTCCTCGCGGGTCTAGTTTCACTTGTTATTCTCTTCAACAGAATAACAGGTCCACCTAAAGACATTGTTAGGTTAACATTACACCGCTGACAATGTTTTATCAAATTCCCCAGCTGACCTTGAATCAAGTCAATCCCAGACACTTGACAAAAGTTCACCTTCTTTGGGAGTACGCATTCCCCCTGTCACTTTCTTTTATAAAGTGGCGGGTCCACCAAAATCATTCTTTTGCTTCTAAAATAAAACATTCAGACAACAGAAAGAGGCAAAAAGAAAAGTGTCACTTTTATTCATATCCAAAACACATGAAAGTGATACAAAACGCTCTCTTATATAATAAGATTGAGTGTTACAATTAAGGAGTACAAAGAAGTCCCTCTCTCTCTCTGAGGCCGTACTCACTCCTTGAAGCCGCATCTGATCCTAAGTGCATGATGTCTGAAGAAGTGCCAAATTGTGGCGACTGTTGGAACCGATTGCACTTTGATGCACGACGCCAACTTCGAAAGCGCCCTAGTTGACTAAGCCAGGAGCAATGGTGTTCTTGAGGTCCGGTGGCAACAGAAGAGCCTGCAACCCTTCGTTCAAGAGTTGATCTTTCCCCCGCAGGCCATCCAAAGGACATGGACTGTCCTTGATGTTACTTCTGGGATGGGAGAGGAAGAGGATCCTCTCCGCCACCGCAACCGCCGGAACCCCAATCGACAGTGAAGACTTGACGTTCAAAGATCTCCTAAAAATCTTTTAAGTCATGCTGCATTGAACGCAGATGGGAAAG